>CM053026.1:37395221-37422649 GCA_028564925.1 Lithobates sylvaticus | reverse complement strand
CAGCCGATGATAGCAAAGGCTGCTGGAGGTGTTCACAGGGCTGGAGGAAAAGTTCTGGGACCCCGTGGGTATAGGACGGAAGGGATGTCAGCTTGGGGGCGGACCACCTCTACATCTTATCCAGCCCTGTGAGCACCTCCAGCAGCTGTGATTTGCTATCATCGGCGGACGGGGACGCCTATTTCGATTATGTTGCATGTGGCCAGATATGTACTGTGAGTTCTAACATTTTTTAAACTGCCAACTAAATGGCGCGTTTCCCTTTCTATACACACCTACAGGAGCCGTGGGTAAAATGGAAAGGTATTCGGACCGGAATCGCACAGCATTCCTGTCCAAACGCATGTGACTCTTTGCAGTGCCATTTGAGCCCATTAATTTTTTTTGTATTGATGCAAATCGAACCGCAAAGTATCGGTTTCAGTATCGGGAGCATTTGGGCGAGTGCAAATGCTTGGCATCAGCACTGATACCAATACCGGTATTGGTGCACCCCTATTTGAAATGGTTTGTCTCATCCATGTAAACCGATACATCTGGAGGAGAGCTTGTCCTGTTTTATTTCTAGGTCCGTCTGACTTTTGGGAAAGGAAAGTCCACTGGAGCCCACACACGATCAGGGACGTTTTTTTCACTGGGCATGCTGGGCAGTTGCCCGGGGGCTCCACTTGTCTGGAGGGTCCCATCCAGGGCTGATCCTCAGCACTGCAATCTGCTGCTTAAATTGACTGACTGCACTGGTTGCTCACTTCGCCGGCCGGCATCTAGCTAGCAACCATTGATGTCAATAAGAAGCCGCGGCCGCCCAAGCATTCATAGGGCACCGCGGCCACCCCAGCATTCATAGCGCACCGCAGCTGCCCCAGTGGCTAGTAAACAGGCTCCGCTCACCTCTGCCATGTTCTTCAGACAGCATGGAGAGGGAGAAGAGTGGAAAGAGGGCCCTTGATAGCTGGTGCTGCCTTGCTGCTGTGAGTGACACACTGTACTGCAAGTAAGTCTAACAATGTCTACTCAAGTAAGTTTAAGTTGTGCATCAAACACAGCCACTGTCTGTGCCTCTCAAAAGCTGCCACTGTGCCCATCAAACAGACACTTTGCCCATCAAAGCTGCCACTGTGCCCATCAAAGCTGCCACTGTGCCCATCAAACACAGCCACTGTGCCCATCAAAGCTGCCACTGTGCCTATCAAAAGCTGCCACTGTGCCCAAACGCTGCCACTGTGCCCATCAAAACGCTGCCACTGTGCCCATCAAACGCTGCCACTGTGCCCATCAAACGCTGCCACTGTGCCCATCAAACTCGTGTCATATTGTCCAAGCGTTGTGTTAATGTTTTTTTTTTTTTTTTTTGAAAAGTTTTATTTATTGCTTTTTGAACATAACAGGTACATACAAGACCCAAGGGGCCACACAAAAAACAGGAAAAAAAAAAAAAAACACTATTTACAACTCTTCAGCATTGAGTGTTAATGTTTAAACACTGATTTTGTTGCAAGTACCAATAAATATAGCCTTATTGATAATTTGCATTTTTATTCTCGTGCGCGATCGCGTAGACAGGGCCCCAGTGCACTGCATTGCCCGGGGGCCTATAATGCTCTTAAGATGGCCCTGCACACGATCGAATTGTCTGACGGATTCCGGTCCGCCGGACCTAGTCCGTCGAAAAGTCAGAACGTGTGTACATGGCATTAGAATTGGTAAGCTGCAATATAATAAATGTATTTTAAATTAAATTAAAATAAATTAAATAAATAATAATAATATATTTTTTTAATTAAATTAAATTAAATTAAAATAAATTAAATAAATAATAATAAAAAAAAAACACTTTAGGCATACACTACTGCTGTAAAATTAAAATTGGTGTGAGTATCTACACATCAAAAAACAGCTAAAGCCCTGTAGGAAAATAATAAAATAATATGCTATACATAAAGAAACAATATTGATAATCACTGGGAGACCATACACAATTTTGGATGTACCCTGTAATAATAATATATAACCAACCGTTTCTTTACATTTTTATGCATCTTATACATCTTAGGCACTTAATTATTCACTGAAAGGTTACGTGAGCGAGCATAAGTAACCATTTCTTGCTTTAGGAGAGAACGTTCGAGGTTTTAAGCGATCGCCCAGCCTTGCTGCAAGACTTCGACACTTCAATTCCAGTTATTGTCAAAGCATCATAATGGTCATGCAAGGCGACAAAAAAAAGGAAAAAAATAAATAAATAAGTCGCACAAATACAAATTTTATTTTGAAGATTAGATTCAAATACAAGGCGAGCCTCTGGCAGCCCGGCAATTGGTAAGTGAAATCTCAAGAGCTGTTTGTGTCGGAATATAGAATGGACTTGAGCACATCAATACTAGATATGGTCAGGGCCTCGGGCTATGATTAAATATTGATGATTCTCCGAAATGTGTGACAGGACAAAAAACTATACCTACATTTTATTCAAACCAACTGGCAAACACAAGAGAGTTTGACCTTTTGCAAAGAAGCGGAGCCTAGACATGTATATGAGATTTTAATGATCTCTTCAGAGCTGTGTTAAAATCTAATATTTTTCATAGAAGAATATATTAATTAAACATTTTTTTCTGGGTTATAATGGGGGGGGGAAATGAGTGCCTGCTATGAGTAGGGAGATTATACTAAATCAGAGTTAATAGCCCAATTTTTTGAAAAATAATTTGACTTTTTTAGGCGTACTCGTTTCAAGGGTCTATAAAACATGTGCATTCGCATTCCGAAAAAATACAGTCAGATCCGGCACGGCAAACAGATTCATCAACCTGAAAATTAAAATAAAAGAAGATTTTTTTTTTTTTTTTTTTTAAAACTAAAGTCTCGTACACATGATCGGATTGTTGGCTAACAAAACCATGGAATTTTGTCCAAAGGGCATTGGCTCAAACTTGTCTTGCATACACACGGCCACACAAATGTTGGCCAACAATTACGAACGTAGTGATATACTACGTGTTTTTTCAGCTCTTTAGCGCCACCCTTTGGGCTCCTTCTGCTAATTTCGTGTTAGTAGAAGTTGGTGAGTGTTGATTTGCGCTTTTCTTTTTGCGTTCTTTATTTATCGCTTTTCAGTTTGCGCTTTTCATTTTGCGCTTTTCAGTTTGTTTCTGAACGGCCGTCAACCAGCCATGTTGCGGAATCGGAGGAGATAACGTGCTATTTATTATTGGCCTTGGAGTTATTGCTTTGACATTATTTTTTTGGTTGAATAATGACTGATTTTGTATATTTTTTATATTTTTGGATGCATAGAATGCAATTTTTGGTTAAGTTCTATTGGCAGATAGCATGTCTAATTTTATTTGTTTTCTTTTTTTAATGCACAATAAAAAAATTGTGGAGAATAATACTTGGCTATGTGTTTTACTTCAAATGACAGTTTGGGAGTAGGGAGTTACATTTAAAAAAAATACAATGTAAAATTGACAAGGGATACCAACATAGTTGTATCTTTGATCTTAAAAACTACAGGATAATGGTGTTGTGGTAACTTGCCCAAATAAAAAAAAAAAAAAAAAAAACATAATAATATTATTCTTGATATCACTAGAAAAAAAAAAAAAAGCCTTTAAAATTTGTTTGCAATAACTCCATCAGTATCACCAGCAAAGCAGCTTCATTATTATCCCATTATAGAAGAAGAGAACTGTGTGCTGCATTTGGAGATTTCATAATTTGCAGCGTCACAAATCTTAATTCTCCATTACGAACGCTAGTTTACAGGACTGACCGCTTCTGCTTCCGAGCATGCGTGTTTGTACTTTGGACTTTTGTCCGACGGACTTGTGTACACACAATCGGAAAATCCAACTATAGACATTTGTCCGCAGAAAATTTGAGAACCTGCTAGCCAACATCTGTTGGCGGAAAGTCCGACAACAATTGTCAGATGGAGTGTACACACAGTAGATTTTACCGCCAACAGCCTGTTATCGGAAAGTCCGATTGTGTGTACGGGGCTTTACAGTGATGCCACGTACACACGATCGGACTTTCCAGCAGACTAGGTCTGGCGGACCGGAATTCGTCGGACAATTCCATTGTGTGTGGGCTCCAGCAGACTTTTTTTCCCCAAAAGTCAGACGGACCTAGAAATAGAACACTCGAGTCCGGTCGAAAAATCAGTTTGTCTGTGTGCTAGTCCAACGGACAAAAACCGACGCTAGGACAGCTATTGGCTACTGGCTATGAACTTCCTTATTCTAGTCCGGTCGTATGTTATCACGTTCGAATCGGTCGGACTTTGGTGTGCTTGTGTGTTGCCAAGTCGTTCATTCGGAAAGTCCGTCGGAACTCCGCCGAAAGTCCATCGGGAAGACCGTCGGACCTAGTCCGTCAAAAAAAAGTCTGCTCGTGTGTACGCGGCATGACTTTTAGAGAGGGTACTTTCAGACAGGTGGTAAGCTTGCTGCGCTTTGGAAAGGGATCCACAGAAGGTTGCTTTTCAGAAGGTGGTATAGCAGTGGCTGACAATTGTTCGGGAGGCACTACTGCTTCCTACTGTTGCCTGTTGTTTGTGGTTTGTCAATTTCATTTTATGATAATATTTTTTTTTTTATTGCTGAATAGCAATTTTCTGCTGTGGGGCGGCACTGCAGCTGTGAGCCAAAAATGTGGCTTATGGTTGCGGTGCAGCCCCATTGATCCCAATGAACACGCTTAAAAGGCAGTGCTGCCTGTCAGATTCTGCATCCCAAGTTAAAAATGCACCAATTGTTAATGTGGTTGTAAAGGCAGAATTTTTTTTTTTATCTTAATGCATTCTATGCGTTAAGATAAAAAAACTTTCTCTGTGCAGCAACCCCCCTCAGCTCCTGTAATACTTACCTGAGCCCCATCTTGATCCAGTGATGTTGCATGAGAGCCTCTAGTAGTAATAGTTAATAAGGTAATGAATTTGTGAGACTACCTAAACTTTGGTTATTGAACCAAATTTCTGCTAAAGAAGGGCGTAATGCGTATGGGTGGGAGGAGCCATTACACATGACATCACTATTCACCTTAGTATCAGAGCGGTGAGATGAATACATAGCTTGTTTTACACATATTTATGTGAGTGTTTTTAATCCCTTGATCCAATTTTTAATAAATTTGTAGCAGAGAGCACTATGGTTTCTCCTCCATGTTCGAATCGAGCACCGGAGTGTTCCAGTACCATCCTGGATAAGGATGAGCCCGGTGTTCGATTCGAACCCATGTTCGAATCGAGCACCGGGTGTTCGCTCGCTCGGCGAGCCCAGAACTATTGGGACCGCTCGCATCAAATTCGTGTGATGCGAGCGGCCCCGCAATGCATTGCGGCCCGCGCAGTGCAATGCTGGCTGATGATTGGCCAAGCATGCACTGTGACCCCGCATGCTTGGCCAATCACAGCGCCGGCAGCGAGGAGAGCCATAATTGGCTACAGGCAGGATGCCTGTAGCCAATTATAGCTCAGGGGCTTTAATACACGCCCCACGGTATAAGAGGCCGCCGCGGCGGCGGCCTCGCATATTATGTTTCACTCACAGTGTCAGCGTGTCAGTGTGCTGCTGACTGCTGACAACAATATGTTCTTTATTTCTGGGGATATGTGTGTGCATGCTGTTAGAACAGCATTGCAGTATCACATCTGGGGGGTGTCTATAGGTAGCCTGTGAAGGAGGGCAGGTTTCCTGTGCTTAGAACTTTCCCTGCAAAAAAGTGTCATTTTTGCAGGAAGAAAGCTATTTAAATCACTCGCGGCTAATGAATTGATGGCTCCTGTAACACAGAGAGCTGTCATTCATTAATAAAAAACAAAAAAAAAAAAAGCGTAGGGGTCCCCCCAAATTCAATAACCAGGCCCTTCAGGTCTGGGATGGATATTAAGGGGGATCCCAGCCAAAAAAAAAAAAAAAAAATGGCGTAGGGTCCCCCTCAAAATCCATACCAGACCCTTGAGGTCTGGTATGGATTTTAAGGGGAACCCTAGCCAAAAAAAATGGCGTGGGGTCCCCCTCAAAATCCATACCAGACCCTTATCCGAGCACGCAACCTGGCAGGCCGCAGGAAAAGAGGGGGGGACGAGAGCGGCCCCCCCTCTCGCCTGAACCGTACCAGGCCACATGCCCTCAACATTGGGAGGATGCTTTGGGGGTCTAAGACCCCAAAGCACCTTGTCCCCATGTTGATTAGGACAAGGGCCTCTTCCCCACAACCCTGGCCGGTGGTTGTGGGGGTCTGCGGGCGGGGGGCTTATCGGAATCTGGAAGCCCCCTTTAACAAGGGGACCCCCAGATCCCGGCCCCCCCCCCCTGTGTGAAATGGTAAGGGGGTACAAAAGTACCCCTACCATTTCACCAAAAAAGTGGCAAAAATGGTAAAAAGGACAGGAGACAGTCTTTGACAATTCCTTTATTAAAATCTTCTTTCTTCTTTCTTCATCCTTCGGTTTCTTCATCTTCTCCTTCCTTCATCTTCTTCCATCTTCTTCTTCCATTTTCTTCTTCCTCCGATCCGCTTCTTCTTGCGCTGGTCTTCTCGTCCTTCTCGTCCGGCATCTTCTTCCGTCGGCGTCGGCGTCGGTGTCTCTGTCTCTTCTTGGGCCGCTCCGCGCAATGGGAGGCTCCCGCTGTGTGAGGCTCCGCTCCGTCTGACAGGTCTTTTATAATGGAGGGCACCTGGTGACCCCGCCCCCTCTGACGCACAGGGACGTCATGGGGAATTCCATGATGGCTTTCCCCATGATGTCAGAGGGGGGCGGGGTCACCAGGTGCCCTCCGTTTTAAAAGACCTGTCAGATGGAGCGGAGCCTCACACAGCGGGAGCCTCCCATTGCGCGGAGCGGCCCAAGAAGACACCGACACCGACGCCGACGCCGACGGAAGAAGATGCCGGACGAGAAGGACGAGAAGACCAGCGCAAGAAGAAGCGGATCGGAGGAAGAAGAAAATGGAAGAAGAAGATGGAAGAAGATGAAGGAAGGAGAAGATGAAGAATCCGAAGGATGAAGAAAGAAGAAAGAAGATTTTAATAAAGGAATTGTCAAAGACTGTCTCCTGTCCTTTTTACCATTTTTGCCACTTTTTTGGTGAAATGGTAGGGGTACTTTTGTACCCCCTTACCATTTCACACAGGGGGGGGGCCGGGATCTGGGGGTCCCCTTGTTAAAGGGGGCTTCCAGATTCCGATAAGCCCCCCGCCCGCAGACCCCCACAACCACCGGCCAGGGTTGTGGGGAAGAGGCCCTTGTCCTAATCAACATGGGGACAAGGTGCTTTTGGGGTCTTAGACCCCCAAAGCATCCTCCCAATGTTGAGGGCATGTGGCCTGGTACGGTTCAGGCGAGAGGGGGGGCCGCTCTCGTCCCCCCCTCTTTTCCTGCGGCCTGCCAGGTTGCGTGCTCGGATAAGGGTCTGGTATGGATTTTGAGGGGGACCCCACGCCATTTTTTTTGGCTAGGGTTCCCCTTAAAATCAATACCAGACCTCAAGGGTCTGGTATGGATTTTGAGGGGGACCCTACGCCATTTTTTTTTTTTTTTTTTTGGCTGGGATCCCCCTTAATATCCATCCCAGACCTGAAGGGCCTGGTTATTGAATTTGGGGGGACCCCTACGCTTTTTTTTTTTTTCATTTTTTTTTTTTTTTTTATCAATGACTTTTTTTTTATGAATGAGTTTCAATGAATCACTGTTCTCTGTGTTACGGGAGCCGTGAATTAACATTAGCCGCGAGTGATTTTAAATAGCTTTTTTACTTTCAAAAATGACACTTTGCGCAGAGACAGTTCTAAACACGGGAAACATGCGCCCCTTTACAGGCATACTATAGACACCCCCCAGGTACGAAATTTAAAGGAATATTACACTTTTATTGTTTCAATTTAAGCATTATTAAAATCACTGCTCCTGAAAAAACGGCCGTTTTTAAAAAAAAAATTTGCATTGATACATGTCCCCTGGGGCAGGACCCAGGTCCCCAAACACTTTTTATGACATTAACATGCATATTAGCCTTTAAAATGAGCACTTTTAATTTCGAACGTTCGCATCCATTATAACTAATAGGGTTCTAAAGCTCGCACGGACTTTAGGTCCGTTCGCGGGTTCTGGTGCGAGCCGAACGGGGGGTGTTCGGCTCATCCTTAATCCTGGATGTAGTCCATCGAGGCCTTTGTGACTCTGTGGTGGGCTCATACCTTGGAGGTGAGCAGACATTTTATCTGGAGCTGGAGGGCACCGAACACAGTGGATGTTTTTTAGGGACTGTCACTTTGACAATCGTACTACGGTGGAATCCTGATATTGGCGACTGTTATGCCGCGTACACACGATCGGACTCTAGTCCCGTGGGATTGTCCGCCAGACTAGAGTCTGCCGGGCAGTCCGATCGTGTGTGGGCCTTCGACGGTATGATGGTCCGGCCGACCAAAAAGGACGCATGCTCAGTAGCAAGTATTTTTCTAGTATTTTTCTTTTTCTAGTCCCGTCGTACGTGCTGTACGTCATCGCGTGAACCGCCGGACTTTTTGCGTGATCGTGTGGTCAAGTCCATTCGATTTCAAGTCCAGCGAAGCCCAGCTGGAAAGTTCGGCGGATTGTCCTCCAGACTAGGTCTGGCGGACAAAGTCCCATCGTGTGTACGCGGCATTACACTGTTGCTACTACATCAATTATTTCACCTATGGGATTACAGGGGGTCCCCGGGTTACAAACAAGATAGGGACTGTAGGTTTGTTCTTAAGTTGAATCTGTTTGTAAGTCGGAACAGGTTAATTTTTTAAGTGTAGCTCCAGCCAAAAAATCTATTTTTAAGCTTTTTGGATAGCATAGGGAAGGGTTATCACCCCTGTAACATTTGTTTTGCTGTCTGTGCCCCTGTTCTGAAGATTTCACCTCACCTTCTGTCCCAATGACAAGTGGATTTTGAAAATTTTGGGTTGTTAGGGAAGCATGGACTGGTGATAAAGCATCAGTGGAGACACCTTTTTCCCATATTAACTCTTACAGGAGAGAATTTCCCTTCCTAGGGGTGGATTTCCTCTCACTTCCTGTTGTCTCCCTCCGTTTGTAAGTAGGAGTCGTTTGTAAGTCGGATGTTTGTAAGTAGGGGACCCCCTGTATGTTTATTTGTGATTACGCTGCATTTATATTTTGTACTTCTCCCTCTTGATTGGCTGAGAAACAGCAGCGGGCACCATTGACTCCTGCTGTCAATCAAAGTCAGTGAGACATTGCGGGGGGGAGCCGTGGCTCCGTGTCTGAATGAACACACAGGGCAGCAGCTTGGCTTGGGTGCCCCCATAGTAAGCTGCTTGCCGTGGGGGGGGGGCACTCAGCAAGAGGGAGGGGCCTGGAGCACTGGAATGGGACCCAAGAAGAGGGGGATCGGGGCTGATCTGTGCAAAACTATTAAACTGTTCTGTTCTGAGAGGAGATGCAGATTGTGAGTTCCTAATAGCTAGGATCCACGATCTGTCATCTCCTATACTCAGTCCCCTCCCCCTACAGTTAGAACACACAGTCAGGGAACACAGTTAACCCCTTTGTCGCCCCCTAGTGCTAACCCCTTCCCTGCCAGTGACATTTTTACAGTAATCAGTGCATTTTTAGAGCACTGATAGCTGTATAATTGTCAATCGTCCCAAAGTGTGTCAAAAGTGTCCGATGTGTCCGTCATAATGTTGCAGTCACAATAAAAATTGCAGATCGCCGCCATTACTAGTAAAAAAATAATAATAATCAAAATGTCATAAATTTATACCGCTATAACTTTTGCGCAAACCAATAAATATATGCTTATTGCGATTTTCTTTTACCAAAAATATGTAGAAGAATATGTATCAGCCCAAACTGAGGAAAAAAAATATATATATTTTTTTTTACATGAAAAATGTGGGATATTTATTATAGCAAAAAAGTAAAAGATATTGTGTTTTATTCAAAATTGTTGCTCTTTTTTTGTTTATAGCGCAAAAAATAAAAAAACTGCAGAGGTGATCAAATACCACCAAAAGAAAGCTCTATTTCTGGGGAAAAAAGGACGTAATTTTGTTTGGGTGCAACGTCGGACGACCGCGCAATTATCAGTTAAAATGACGCAGTGCCTAATTACAAAAAATGGTTCGGTCATTGAGCAGCCAAATCTTCCGGGGCTGAAGTGGTTAAAGAGGAACTGCAGGCTGCTCACATAATTTGTAATAAAAACATCTTTGCCATTCTGAAGCTTCTCTCCAACCCCTTTGCATATTATTTTACATATACTTTGATTCTGTACTTGCCAAATATGCTGCAGAAATCTCCCCCCGCTGAGTCTGGCTGAATCCATTTTAACTGTGGGCAGCTGAAGCTGCTGCCTGTTCACTTTCTGGATTTACACAGACACACAGAGGCACACCTCCAGGAGAACATTGTTGTTTTATTTCAAAGGGCTGTGATGAACACAGTGTACCTCGGCACTTTAAAATTCATCATAAGATGGACATTAGCAAACTATCCGTAACAGCTATTGAGTGTATACCAGAAGACTCCCTCACTGCCAATGAACAATGAGCTTGGTTGTGCAGAAGGGAGAACTTTTGGATATACAAATTGTCCACCATGCCCCCTAATGGGTTAAATGATGAACTAGAAGTACATACCATTCTAT
Organism: Lithobates sylvaticus; assembly: GCA_028564925.1. Lineage (NCBI taxonomy): Eukaryota > Metazoa > Chordata > Amphibia > Anura > Ranidae > Lithobates > Lithobates sylvaticus. The sequence continues at coordinate 37,411,994 of CM053026.1, read as the reverse complement.
GATGCAGGTCTTCCAGTCAGCATCTGTCTTGCCTTTTTCTTTCCATCAATATGTCTCCTGTATTCTGACTATATTAGTAGGGATGGGCCCGGTGCTCGATGCGAACCCATGTTCGCATCGAGCACCGGGTGTTCGCTAGCTCGGCAAGCCCAGAACTATTTTGGCCGCTCGCATCACATTCGTGTGATGCGAGCGGCCCCGCAATGCATTGCGGCCGGCGCGGCCGGCACAGTGCATTGCTGGCTGATGATTGGCCAAGCATGCACTGTGACCCCGCATGCTTGGCCAATCACAGCGCCGGAAACTCGGAGAGCCATAATTGGCTACAGGCAGGACGCCTGTAGCCAATTACAGCTCAGGGGCTTTAGTACACGCCCCCTCATTTAAAAGGCCGCCACGCCGTCGGCGACGGTCACATGAGTTCCGGCTTTAGGAGAGATCAGGCTGATTCTGTGTCACTCTTTGCTAGATTCATATAGAAAGATTTGCTCTACTTTGCTAAACCATTGGCTATTTATTTGCTAAACCATTGCTACCTGTCATTGATCGTCCATTGCTGCTGCTGGTTAGTGTGTTTTTAGCTGCTGCTGGGGATTAGTCTGGTACGTGTCTTACTGTTAGTACAGTATTTCAGTAGTACCAACCGCAGTGCTGTTAGTACAGCACTGCACCCCAAAAGCACCCATAGGACTTCTAGTGTGTTAGTGGCAGCAAACAGAGCTCCTATATTTTCTTCCCAGAAGCACCCATAGGACTTGTACTGTGTTAGTGGCATCACACAGAGTTCCTATATTGCCTTCCCAGAAGCACCCATAGGACTTGTACTGTGTTAGTGGCATCACACAGAGTTCCTATATTTTCTTCCCAGAAGCACCCATAGGACTTGTACTGTGTTAGTGGCATCACACAGAGTTCCTATATTTTCTTCCCAGAAGCACCCATAGGACTTGTACTGTGTTAGTGGCATCACACAGAGTTCCTATATTTTCTTCCCAGAAGCACCCATAGGACTTGTACTGTGTTAGTGGCATCACACAGAGTTCCTATATTTTCTTCCCAGAAGCACCCATAGGATTTGTAGTGTGTTAGTGCCATCACACAGAGCTCCTATATTTTCTTCCCAGAAGCACCCATATGACTTGTAGTGTGTTAGTGGCATCACACAGAGTTCCTATATTTTCTTCCCAGAAGCACCCATAGGACTTGTACTGTGTTAGTGGCATCACACAGAGTTCCTATATTTTCTTCCCAGAAGCACCCATAGGACTTGTAGTGTGTTAGTCCCATCACACAGAGCTCCTATATTTTCTTCCAGAAGCACCCATAGGACTTGTAGTGTGTTAGTCCCATCACACAGAGCTCCTATATTTTCTTCCCAGAAGCACCCATATGACTTGTAGTGTGTTAGTCCCATAACACAGAGCTCCTATATTTTCTTCCCAGAAGCACCCATAGGACTTGTAGTGTGTTAGTCCCATCACACAGAGCTCCTATATTTTCTTCCCAGAAGCACCCATAGGACTTCAATTGTGTGTTAGTGGCATCGCACAGAGCTCCTATATTTTCTTCCCAGAAGCACCCATAGGACTTGTAGTGTGTTAGTCCCATCACACAGAGCTCCTATATTTTCTTCCCAGAAGCACCCATAGGACTTGTAGTGTGTTAGTCCCATCACACAGAGCTCCTATATTTTCTTCCCAGAAGCACCCATAGGACTTGTAGTGTGTTAGTCCCATAACACAGAGCTCCTATATTTTCTTCCCAGAAGCACCCATAGGACTTGTAGTGTGTTAGTGCCATCACACAGAGCTCCTATATTTTCTTCCCAGAAGCACCCATAGGACTTCAATTGTGTGTTAGTGCCATCACACAGAGCTCCTATATTTTCTTCCCAGAAGCACCCATAGGACTTGTAGTGTGTTAGTCCCATCACACAGAGCTATTATATTTTCTTCCCAGAAGCACCCATAGGACTTGTAGTGTGTTAGTCCCATCACACAGAGCTCCTATATTTTCTTCCCAGAAGCACCCATAGGACTTCAATTGTGTGTTAGTGCCATCACACAGAGCTCCTATATTTTCTTCCCAGAAGCACCCATAGGACTTGTAGTGTGTTAGTCCCATCACACAGAGCTCCTATATTTTCTTCCCAGAAGCACCCATAGGACTTGTAGTGTGTTAGTGCCATCACACAGAGCTCCTATATTTTCTTCCCAGAAGCACCCATAGGACTTCAATTGTGTGTTAGTGGCATCGCACAGAGCTCCTATATTTTCTTCCCAGAAGCACCCATAGGACCTGTAGTGTGTTAGTGCCATCACACAGAGCTCCTATATTTTCTTCCCAGAAGCACCCATAGGACTTGTAGTGTGTTAGTGCCATCACACAGAGCTCCTATATTTTCTTCCCAGAAGCAACCATAGGACTTATAGTGTGTTAGTCCCATCACACAGAGCTCCTATATTTTCTTCCCAGAAGCACCCATAGGACTTCAATTGTGTGTTAGTGGCATCGCACAGAGCTCCTATATTTTCTTCCCAGAAGCACCCATAGGACTTGTAGTGTGTTAGTCCCATCACACAGAGCTCCTATATTTTCTTCCCAGAAGCACCCATAGGACTTGTAGTGTGTTAGTCCCATCACACAGAGCTCCTATATTTTCTTCCCAGAAGCACCCATAGGACTTGTAGTGTGTTAGTCCCATCACACAGAGCTCCTATATTTTCTTCCCAGAAGCACCCATAGGACTTGTAGTGTGTTAGTGCCATCACACAGAGCTCCTATATTTTCTTCCAGAAGCACCCATAGGACTTCAATTGTGTGTTAGTGCCATCACACAGAGCTCCTATATTTTCTTCCCAGAAGCACCCATAGGACTTGTAGTGTGTTAGTCCCATCACACAGAGCTATTATATTTTCTTCCCAGAAGCACCCATAGGACTTGTAGTGTGTTAGTCCCATCACACAGAGCTCCTATATTTACTTCCCAGAAGCACCCATAGGACTTCAATTGTGTGTTAGTGCCATCACACAGAGCTCCTATATTTTCTTCCAGAAGCACCCATAGGACTTGTAGTGTGTTAGTCCCATCACACAGAGCTCCTATATTTTCTTCCCAGAAGCACCCATAGGACTTGTAGTGTGTTAGTGCCATCACACAGAGCTCCTATATTTTCTTCCAGAAGCACCCATAGGACTTCAATTGTGTGTTAGTGGCATCGCACAGAGCTCCTATATTTTCTTCCCAGAAGCACCCATAGGACCTGTAGTGTGTTAGTGCCATCACACAGAGCTCCTATATTTTCTTCCCAGAAGCACCCATAGGACTTGTAGTGTGTTAGTGCCATCACACAGAGCTCCTATATTTTCTTCCCAGAAGCAACCATAGGACTTATAGTGTGTTAGTCCCATCACACAGAGCTCTTATATTTTCTTCCCAGAAGCACCCATAGGACTTGTAGTGTGTTAGTGCCATCACACAGAGCTCCTATATTTTCTTCCCAGAAGCACCCATAGGACTTGTAGTGGGTTAGTCCCATCACACAGAGCTCCTATATTTTCTTCCCAGAAGCACCCATAGGACTGGTAGTGTGTTAGTACCATCACACAGAGCTCCTATATTTTCTTCCCAGAAGCACCCATAGGACTTCAATTGTGTGTTAGTGGCATCGCACAGAGCTCCTATATTTTCTTCGCAGAAGCACCCATAGGACTTGAAGTGTGTTAGTCCCATCACACAGAGCTCCTATATTTTCTTCCCAGAAGCACCCATAGGACTTGTAGTGTGTTAGTGCCATCACACAGAGCTCCTATATTTTCTTTCCAGAAGAACCCATAGGACTTGTAGTGTGTTAGTCCCATCACACAGAGCTCCTATATTTTCTTCCCAGAAGCACCCATAGGACTTGTAGTGTGTTAGTCCCATCACACAGAGCTCCTATATTTTCTTCTCAGCAGCACCCACAGGACTTCTAGTGTGTTAGTGGCAGCAAACAGAGCTCCTATATTTTCTTCCAGAAGCACCCATAGGACTTGTACCGTGTTAGTGGCATCACACAGAGTTCCTTTATTGCCTTCACAGAAGCACCCATAGGACTTGTACTGTGTTAGTGGCATCACACAGAGTTCCTATATTTTCTTCCCAGAAGCACCCATAGGACTTGTACTGTGTTAGTGGCATCACACAGAGTTCCTATATTTTCTTCCCAGAAGCACCCATAGGACTTGTACTGTGTTAGTGGCATCACACAGAGTTCCTATATTTTCTTCCCAGAAGCACCCATTGGACTTGTAGTGTGTTAGTCCATCACACAGAGCTCCTATATTTTCTTCCCAGAAGCACCCATAGGACTTGTAGTGTGTTAGTCCCATCACACAGAGCTCCTATATTTTCTTCCCAGAAGCACCCATATGACTTGTAGTGTGTTAGTCCCATCACACAGAGCTCCTATATTTTCTTCCCAGAAGCACCCATAGGACTTGTAGTGTGTTAGTCCCATCACACAGAGCTCCTATATTTTCTTCCAGAAGCACCCATAGGACTTCAATTGTGTGTTAGTGGCATCGCACAGAGCTCCTATATTTTCTTCCCAGAAGCACCCATAGGACTTGTAGTGTGTTAGTCCCATCACACAGAGCTCCTATATTTTCTTCCCAGAAGCACCCATAGGACTTGTAGTGTGTTAGTCCCATCACACAGAGCTCCTATATTTTCTTCCCAGAAGCACCCATAGGACTTGTAGTGTGTTAGCCCCATCACACAGAGCTCCTATATTTTCTTCCCAGAAGCACCCATAGGACTTGTAGTGTGTTAGTGCCATCACACAGAGCTCCTATATTTTCTTCCAGAAGCACCCATAGGACTTCAATTGTGTGTTAGTGCCATCACACAGAGCTCCTATATTTTCTTCCAGAAGCACCCATAGGACTTGTAGTGTGTTAGTCCCATCACACAGAGCTATTATATTTTCTTCCCAGAAGCACCCATAGGACTTGTAGTGTGTTAGTCCCATCACACAGAGCTCCTATATTTATTTCCCAGAAGCACCCATAGGACTTCAATTGTGTGTTAGTGCCATCACACAGAGCTCCTATATTTTCTTCCCAGAAGCACCCATAGGACTTGTAGTGTGTTAGTCCCATCACACAGAGCTCCTATATTTTCTTCCAGAAGCACCCATAGGACTTGTAGTGTGTTAGTGCCATCACACAGAGCTCCTATATTTTCTTCCAGAAGCACCCATAGGACTTCAATTGTGTGTTAGTGGCATCGCACAGAGCTCCTATATTTTCTTCCCAGAAGCACCCATAGGACTTGTAGTGTGTTAGTGCCATCACACAGAGCTCCTATATTTTCTTCCCAGAAGCAACCATAGGACTTATAGTGTGTTAGTCCCATCACACAGAGCTCCTATATTTTCTTCCCAGAAGCACCCATAGGACTTCAATTGTGTGTTAGTGGCATCGCACAGAGCTCCTATATTTTCTTCCCAGAAGCACCCATAGGACTTGTAGTGTGTTAGTCCCATCACACAGAGCTCCTATATTTTCTTCCCAGAAGCACCCATAGGACTTGTAGTGTGTTAGTCCCATCACACAGAGCTCCTATATTTTCTTCCCAGAAGCACCCATAGGACTTGTAGTGTGTTAGTCCCATCACACAGAGCTCCTATATTTTCTTCCTAGAAGCACCCATAGGACTTGTAGTGTGTTAGTGCCATCACACAGAGCTCCTATATTTTCTTCCCAGAAGCACCCATAGGACTTCAATTGTGTGTTAGTGCCATCACACAGAGCTCCTATATTTTCTTCCCAGAAGCACCCATAGGACTTGTAGTGTGTTAGTCCCATCACACAGAGCTATTATATTTTCTTCCCAGAAGCACCCGTAGGACTTGTAGTGTGTTAGTCCCATCACACAGAGCTCCTATATTTTCTTCCCAGAAGCACCCATAGGACTTCAATTGTGTGTTAGTGCCATCACACAGAGCTCCTATATTTTCTTCCCAGAAGCACCCATAGGACTTGTAGTGTGTTAGTCCATCACACAGAGCTCCTATATTTTCTTCCCAGAAGCACCCATAGGACTTGTAGTGAGTTAGTGCCATCACACAGAGCTCCTATATTTTCTTCCCAGAAGCACCCATAGGACTTCAATTGTGTGTTAGTGGCATCGCACAGAGCTCCTATATTTTCTTCCCAGAAGCACCCATAGGACCTGTAGTGTGTTAGTGCCATCACACAGAGCTCCTATATTTTCTTCCCAGAAGCACCCATAGGACTTGTAGTGTGTTAGTGCCATCACACAGAGCTCCTATATTTTCTTCCCAGAAGCAACCATAGGACTTGTAGTGTGTTAGTCCCATCACACAGAGCTCCTATATTTTCTTCCAGAAGCACCCATAGGACTTCATTTGTGTGTTAGTGGCATCTCACAGAGCTCCTATATTTTCTTCCCAGAAGCACCCATAGGACTTGTAGTGTGTTAGTCCCATCACACAGAGCTCCTATATTTTCTTCCCAGAAGCACCCATAGGACTTGTAGTGTGTTAGTCCCATCACACAGAGCTCCTATATTTTCTTCCCAGAAGCACCCATAGGACTTGTAGTGTGTTAGCCCCATCACACAGAGCTCCTATATTTTCTTCCCAGAAGCACCCATAGGACTTGTAGTGTGTTAGTGCCATCACACAGAGCTCCTATATTTTCTTCCCAGAAGCACCCATAGGACTTCAATTGTGTGGTTAGTGCCATCACACAGAGCTCCTATATTTTCTTCCCAGAAGCACCCATAGGACTTGTTGTGTGTTAGTCCCATCACACAGAGCTATTATATTTTCTTCCCAGAAGCACCCATTGGACTTGTAGTGTGTTAGTCCCATCACACAGAGCTCCTATATTTTCTTCCCAGAAGCACCCATAGGACTTCAATTGTGTTGTTAGTGCCATCACACAGAGCTCCTTATAGTGTGTTAGTCCTAAGGATGGGCCCGGTGCTCGATGCGAACCCACGTTCGCATCGAGCACCGGGCGTTCGCTCGCTCTGCGAGCCCAGAACTATTTTGGCCGCTCGCATCACGTTCGTGTGATGCGAGCGGCCCCGCAATGCATTGCGGCCGGCGCGGCCGACGCAGTGCATTGCTGGCTGATGATTGGCCAAGCATGCACTGTGACCCCGCATGCTTGGCCAATCACAGCCCCGGAAAATCGAAGAGCCATAATTGGCTACAGGCAGGACGCCTGTAGCCAATTACAGCTCAGGGGCTGTAGTACACGCCCCCCCCTATAAAACGCCGCCACGCCGTCTGCGCCGGTCACATGCTGTTCCGGCGCAGATTGAGCAGGCAGATTCTGTGACACTCTGCTGCATTGAGATAGTTAGATAGATTCACTTACAGAGATTGAGTTAGATAGATTCAGTTACAAAGATTGATTGACAAAGAGGGGCTTGTAGTGTGCTCGTGGCAGGCAGGCAGAGCTCCTATATTTTGTTACCAGAAGCACCTATAGGACTTGTAGTGTGTTCGTGGCAGGCAGGCAGAGCTCCTATATTTTGTTACCAGAAGCACCTATAGGACTTGTAGTGTGTTAGTGGCAGGCAGGCAGAGCTCCTATATTTTGTTACCAGAAGCACCTATAGGACTTGTAGTGTGTTCGTGGCAGGCAGGCAGAGCTCCTATATTTTGTTACCAGAAGCACCTATAGGACTTGTAGTGTGTTAGTGGCAGGCAGGCAGAGCTCCTATATTTTGTTACCAGAAGCACCTATAGGACTTGTAGTGTGTTCGTGGCAGGCAGGCAGAGCTCCTATATTTTGTTACCAGAAGCACCTATAGGACTTGTAGTGTGTTAGTGGCAGGCAGGCAGAGCTCCTATATTTTGTTACCAGAAGCACCTATAGGACTTGTAGTGTGTTAGTGGCAGGCAGGCAGAGCTCCTATATTTTGTTACCAGAAGCACCTATAGGACTTGTAGTGTGTTAGTGGCAGGCAGGCAGAGCTCCTATATTTTGTTACCAGAAGCACCTATAGGACTTGTAGTGTGTTCGTGGCAGGCAGGCAGAGCTCCTATATTTTGTTCCCAGAAGCACCTATAGGACTTGAAGTGTGTTAGTCCCATTACACACACAGAGCTATATTTTCTTCCCAGAAGCACCTATAGGACTTGAAGTGTGTTAGTCCCATTACACACACAGAGCTATATTTTCTTCCCAGAAGCACCTATAGGACTTGAAGTGTGTTAGTCCCATTACACACACAGAGCTATATTTTGTTCCCAGAAGCACCTATAGGACTTGAAGTGTGTTAGTCCCATTACACACACAGAGCTATATTTTCTTCCCAGAAGCACCTATAGGACTTGAAGTGTGTTAGTCCCATTACACACACAGAGCTATATTTTGTTCCCAGAAGCACCTATAGGACTTGAAGTGTGTTAGTCCCATTACACACACAGAGCTATATTTTGTTCCCAGAAGCACCTATAGGACTTGAAGTGTGTTAGTCCCATTACACACACAGAGCTATATTTTGTTCCCAGAAGCACCTATAGGACTTGAAGTGTGTTAGTCCCATTACACACAAAGAGCTATATTTTGTTCCCAGAAGCACCTATAGGACTTGAAGTGTGTTAGTCCCATTAAACACAAAGAGCTATACTTTGTTCCCAGAAGCACCTATAGGACTTGAAGTGTGTTAGTCCCATTACACACACAGAGCTATATTTTGTTCCCAGAAGCACCTATAGGACTTGAAGTGTGTTAGTCCCATTACACACAAAGAGCTATACTTTGTTCCCAGAAGCACCTATAGGACTTGAAGTGTGTTAGTCCCATTACACACACAGAGCTATATTTTGTTCCCAGAAGCACCTATAGGACTTGAAGTGTGTTAGTCCCATTACACACAAAGAGCTATATTTTGTTCCCAGAAGCACCTATAGGACTTGAAGTGTGTTAGTCCCATTACACACACAGAGCTATATTTTGTTCCCAGAAGCACCTATAGGACTTGAAGTGTGTTAGTCCCATTACACACAAAGAGCTATATTTTGTTCCCAGAAGCACCTATAGGACTTGAAGTGTGTTAGTCCCATTACACACACAGAGCTATATTTTGTTCCCAGAAGCACCTATAGGACTTGAAGTGTGTTAGTCCCATTACACACACAGAGCTATATTTTGTTCCCAGAAGCACCTATAGGACTTGAAGTGTGTTAGTCCCATTACACACACAGAGCTATATTTTGTTCCCAGAAGCACCTATAGGACTTGAAGTGTGTTAGTCCCATTACACACACAGAGCTATATTTTGTTCCCAGAAGCACCTATAGGACTTGAAGTGTGTTAGTCCCATTACACACAAAGAGCTATACTTTGTTCCCAGAAGCACCTATAGGACTTGAAGTGTGTTAGTCCCATTACACACACAGAGCTATATTTTTTTCCCAGAAGCACCTATAGGACTTGAAGTGTGTTAGTCCCATTACACACAAAGAGCTATACTTTGTTCCCAGAAGCACCTATAGGACTTGAAGTGTGTTAGTCCCATTACACACACAGAGCTATATTTTGTTCCCAGAAGCACCTATAGGACTTGAAGTGTGTTAGTCCCATTACACACAAAGAGCTATATTTTGTTCCCAGAAGCACCTATAGGACTTGAAGTGTGTTAGTCCCATTACACACACAGAGCTATATTTTGTTCCCAGAAGCACCTATAGGACTTGAAGTGTGTTAGTCCCATTACACACAAAGAGCTATATTTTGTTCCCAGAAGCACCTATAGGACTTGAAGTGTGTTAGTCCCATTACACACACAGAGCTATATTTTGTTCCCAGAAGCACCTATAGGACTTGAAGTGTGTTAGTCCCATTACACACACAGAGCTATATTTTGTTCCCAGAAGCACCTATAGGACTTGAAGTGTGTTAGTCCCATTACACACACAGAGCTATATTTTGTTCCCAGAAGCACCTATAGGACTTGAAGTGTGTTAGTCCCATTACACACAAAGAGCTATACTTTGTTCCCAGAAGCACCTATAGGACTTGAAGTGTGTTAGTCCCATTACACACACAGAGCTATATTTTGTTCCCAGAAGCACCTATAGGACTTGAAGTGTGTTAGTCCCATTACACACAAAGAGCTATATTTTGTTCCCAGAAGCACCTATAGGACTTGAAGTGTGTTAGTCCCATTACACACACAGAGCTATATTTTGTTCCCAGAAGCACCTATAGGACTTGAAGTGTGTTAGTCCCATTACACACACAGAGCTATATTTTGTTCCCAGAAGCACCTATAGGACTTGAAGTGTGTTAGTCCCATCACACAGAGCTCCTCTATTTTCTTTGCATAAGCACCCACAGGACTTCTAGTGTGTTAGTGGCACCACACAGAGCTCCTCTATTTTCTTTGCAGAAGCACCCACAGGACTTCTAGTGTGTTAGTGGCATCACACAGAGCTCCTCTATTTTCTTTGCAGAGGCACCCATAGGACTTCTAGTGTGTTAGTGGCATCACACAGAGCTCCTATATATTCTTCTCAGCAGCACCCACAGGACTTCTAGTGTGTTAGTGGCATCACACAGAGCTCCTCTATTTTCTTTGCAGAAGCACCCATAGGACTTCTAGTGTGTTAGTGGCATCACACAGAGCTCCTATATATTCTTTGCATAAGCACCCACAGGACTTCTAGTGTGTTAGTGGCACCACACAGAGCTCCTCTATTTTCTTTGCAGAAGCACCCACAGGACTTCTAGTGTGTTAGTGGCATCACACAGAGCTCCTCTATTTTCTTTGCAGAAGCACCCATAGGACTTCTAGTGTGTTAGTGGCATCACACAGAGCTCCTATATATTCTTTGCATAAGCACCCACAGGACTTCTAGTGTGTTAGTGGCACCACACAGAGCTCCTCTATTTTCTTTGCAGAAGCACCCACAGGACTTCTAGTGTGTTAGTGGCATCACACAGAGCTCCTCTATTTTCTTTGCAGAAGCACCCATAGGACTTCTAGTGTGTTAGTGGCATCACACAGAGCTCCTATATATTCTTTGCATAAGCACCCACAGGACTTCTAGTGTGTTAGTGGCATCACACAGAGCTCCTCTATTTTCTTTGCAGAAGCACCCATAGGACTTCTAGTGTGTTAGTGGCATCACACAGAGCTCCTATATATTCTTTGCATAAGCACCCACAGGACTTCTAGTGTGTTAGTGGCACCACACAGAGCTCCTCTATTTTCTTTGCAGAAGCACCCACAGGACTTCTAGTGTGTTAGTGGCATCACACAGAGCTCCTCTATTTTCTTTGCAGAAGCACCCATAGGACTTCTAGTGTGTTAGTGGCATCACACAGAGCTCCTCTATTTTCTTTGCAGAAGCACCCACAGGACTTCTAGTGTGTTAGTGGCATCACACAGAGCTCCTCTATTTTCTTTGCATAAGCACCCACAGGACTTCTAGTGTGTTAGTGGCATCACACAGAGCTCCTCTATTTTCTTTGCAGAAGCACCCATAGGACTTCTAGTGTGTTAGTGGCATCACACAGAGCTCCTATATTTTCTTCTCAGCAGCACCCACAGGACTACCGACTACAATGGCTGGAAGACCGCCAAGGGGAGGCAGAGCGTGCAGAGCCAAGAACACAGGGCAGGCAGGCTCTGTTTCTAGTGGACGTGGCCGTGGACGTGGACGTGGTCGTGCATCGTCATCAGCACGTGGCCATGGGACACGCGCGTCTTTGTTTTCGGCAGCTGGACATGTGGAGCCGCATCATGCTGAAGGCTTGGTAGAATGGATGACCAAGCCCTCCTCATCCTCCTCATCCTCTCTCACCCAGGCTCAGGGTACTGACAGAGCATCATCAGCCACCCCTTCCCTAGACCCACCATGTCCTCCTGAGGAGTCCCCCGAACTCTTTGAGCACAGTGTTGGGTACATGCTCCAGGAGGATGCCCAACGATTCGAAGGCTCGGATGACGATACCCAGCTTGAGGAATCTGGCAGTACAGTTCCACCAGCTGCAGCTTACTGCCAGGTTTGCTCTAGTGGTGAAGAGGGAGGGGATGATGAGGTCACTGACTCCACGTGGGTGCCTCAAGGGAGAGAGGATGAGGAGGAGGACGAGGAGGAGGAGGATGCGGCGTCACATGTCCAACGAGGCAGGATGCCCCCTGGAGGCCAGGTAGAGGCCAGCACAGCAACTGTACAACACCGCAGAGCTCCGCCTGTGCAGGGCGCTGCCTCTGCACGTTATCAGAAAAGTTCTTTGGTGTGGGCCTTTTTTGAGACGAGTGCAGCAGATCGCACCACTGCTATTTGCAATATTTGTCTCAAGCGTATCTCGCGTGGCCAAAACATCAGCCGCTTGGGCACCACAAGCATGACCAGACATATGGCGACCTGCCATGCAGCTCGTTGGCAGGCACACATAAAAGACCCACACCAAAGAACTAAGCGGACCTCTCCTTGCTCCTCCTCAGCTGGGATCTCCATCCCCACTACACCTTCAGTCCTCTCTGAAAGCTGCTCTGAGAGGACTGAAGGTGTAGAATTCGGTGTGTCACAACCAAGTACTTGCAGTACACCGACGTCCGAATGCAGCAGGCAAATTTCCCTGCCCCAGCTGCTGGACCGTAGAAAGAAGTACACTCCCAGCCATCCACATGCCCAGCGGTTGAATGCTAGCCTTGCTAAATTGCTAGCACTTCAACTGCTGCCTTTTCAGTTGGTAGACTCGGCCCCCTTCCGTGAGTTTGTTCAATGTGCGGTTCCTCAGTGGCAGGTTCCCAAACGCCACTTTTTCTCGCGGAAGGCGATTCCGTCTCTCTACCGGCATGTGGAGGGCAATGTCCATGCCTCGCTGGACAGGGCGGTCAGCGGTAAGGTGCATATTACCGCTGACTCATGGTCCAGCAGGCATGGACAGGGACGGTACCTTTCTTTCACGGCCCATTGGGTCACTCTATTGGCAGCTGGGAGGGATGCAGGACAAGGTGCAGTAGTGTTGGAGGTTGTTCCGCCACCACGCCTCCAAAACGCGACTACTGCTACTGGTTGTGACACACCTCTCTCCTCCACCCCCTCCTCTTCTTCTTCCTCCAGTGCTCTGTCCTTGGAACCAGCGGTGCTCCGTAGGCGTACAAGGGGCTACGCAAGTACGCAGGCAAAAAGATGCCATGCCGTGCTTGCGCTGGTGTGTTTGGGGGACAGGAGCCACACTGGGCCAGAGGTTCTGGCAGCTCTGCAGGGGCAGGCCGAGAGGTGGTTGACGCCACGTCAGCTTAAGCCAGGAATGGTCGTTTCTGACAATGGCACCAACCTCCTCTCCGCCCTGCGACAGGGGCAGCTCACCCATGTGCCCTGCATGGCTCACGTCCTCAACCTGGTGGTGCAGCGGTTCTTGGGCAGGTTCCCAGGCTTACAGGATGTCCTGAGGCAGGCCAGGAAAGTCTGTGTGCATTTCCGCCGATCTTATAATGCCAGTGCTCGGCTGACTGAGCTGCAAAAGGAGCTGAACCTGCCCAAGAACCGCCTAATATCTGACATGCCCACCAGGTGGAACTCAACGTTGGCCATGCTGCAGCGACTGCACACGCAGCAGAGGGCCATCAATGAGTACCTTTGCGACTACGGCACCAGGACAGGGTCAGGGGAGCTTGGTTTTTTTTCCCCACGTCAGTGGAGCATGATCAGGGATGCATGCACTGTCCTCTCACCATTTGAGGAGGCCACGAGGATGGTGAGCAGTGACAGTGCATGCATCAGTGACACTGTCCCTCTTGTCCACCTGTTGGAGCATACGCTGCGTGGGATCATGGACAGGGCACTTGAGGCAGAACAGAGGCAGGAAGAGGAGGACTTCCTTGCCTCTCAAGGCCCCCTTTATCCGGACAGTGTTCCTTCTGTCCCACCCATCACACAGGAAGAGGATGAGGAGGAGGAGGAGGAGGAGGAGGAGGAGGATTGTGTGAGCATGGAGGTGGAGCCTGGCACTCAGCATCAGCAGCAGCAGTCTTTTAGGGATGATGTACAGTCCCAACAAGCCAGTGGACTTGTACGTGGCTGGGAGGAGGTGGCTGGCGATCATGTCATCCTCAGTGACCCAGAAGACTCCGGACCGAATGCCTCAGCTAACCTACGCTGCATGGCCTCCCTGATCCTGCAAAGCCTGCGGAAGGATCCTCGTGTTCTTCGGATCAAGGAGAGGGACCATTACTGGCTGGCCACTCTCCTTGATCCGCGGTACAAGGGTAAGGTTGCGGACCTTATCTTGCCGTCGCAGAGGGAGCAGAGGATGAGACATCTCAGGGAGGCCTTGCAGAAAGGTCTGTGCAACGCGTTCCCAGAAACTGGGAGGCTACAAACTCCTGGTCCTGGGCGACGAGTTGCTGAGGCTTCGGTCAGTGGCAGAAGGAGCGGTGGGGAAGGTGGACGTCTGACCGATGCGTTCAGACAATTTTTTAGTCCGCAGCCCCAAGGTATGATCGGTTCCAGCAACCATCGCCAGCGTCTGATATACATGGTGCAGGAATACCTTGGGGCAAGGTCAGACTTGGACACCTTTCCCACCGAAAATCCTCTGGCTTACTGGGTCCTGAGGATGGATCACTGGCCAGAGCTTGCACAGTATGCAATTGAGCTACTGGCCTGTCCTGCCTCCAGCGTTCTTTCCGAACGCACATTCAGTGCTGCTGGAGGATTTGTGACTGATCATAGGGTGCGCCTGTCCACCGCCTCGGTTGATCGACTGACCTTCATCAAAATGAATCAGTCTTGGATCACCACCAGCTACCAGGCACCTGAGGCGGATATAACCGAATAATTTTTAATGTCACATCCCTTCAAGACTGCCTATGCTGATGCTGAGTGACTGTCCTCTTATGTTCACTGACTATCCTCTTCCTCCTCCTCAATGATCCATGCCACCACACCAGTGCCTAAGGCACAATTTTTCAGCCCCTGTTTAACAGGGGCGTGTACTTACAATTTTTAAAAAAAATGCTTCGCAACACGTGTGACTGCTGTGCTCCAAGTACAGTCTCTGTGAGGGCCGTGTTGCAGTGTTGTGGCACCAGCACCAGTGCCTAAGGCACAATTTTTCAGCCCCTGTTTAACAGGGGCGTGTACTTACAATTTTTTTAAAAAATGCTTCGCAACACGTGTGACTGCTGTGCTCCAAGTACAGTCTCTGTGAGGGCCGTGTTGCAGTGTTGTGGCACCAGTGCCTAAGGCACAATTTTTCAGCCCCTGTTTAACAGGGGCGTGTACTTACAATTTTTTAAAAAAATGCTTCGCAACACGTGTGACTGCTGTGCTCCAAGTACAGTCTCTGTGAGGGCCGTGTTGCAGTGTTGTGGCACCAGTGCCTAAGGCACAATTTTTCAGCCCCTGTTTAACAGGGGCGTGTACTTACAATTTTTTAAAAAAATGCTTCGCAACACGTGTGACTGCTGTGCTCCAAGTACAGTATCTGTGAGGGCCGGGTTGCAGTGTTGTGGCACCAGCACCAGTGCCTAAGGCACAATTTTTCAGCCCCTGTTTAACAGGGGCGGGTAATTACAAATCTTGATCTAATAGTTCACAGCAGGGCCCATTCCTGCGCCCACCAAGAGTAACTATGAGGGCCTGCAGTCTTGTGGCAACACCGTCCACCACCACCGCCAAAGGCCCAATTTTTCTGCCCTGTTCATCAGGTGCTTGCAATTACAAATCTTGATCTAATAACTCACAGCAGGGCCCATTCCTGCGCCCACCAAGAGTAACTATGAGGGCCTACAGTCTTGTGGCAACACCGTCCACCACCACCGCCAAAGGCCCAATTTTTCTGCCCTGTTCAACAGGTGCATGCAATTACAAATCTTGATCTATTAACTCACAGCAGGGCCCATTCCTGTGCCCACCAGTCTTGTGGCTACACCAACATCTAATAGGGCAAATTTCTGCAGAGTATATACGCCAGGCCCCTACTTTCAAACATCCAACTTACAAACGACTCCTACTTGAAAATGGAAAGAGAAAACAGGAAGTGAGAGGAAATCTACCCCTAGGAAGGGAAATTCTATCCTGTTAGATTTAATTTGGGAAAAAGGTATCTCCTCTCTACTGATACTTTATCACCAATCCTTGTTTCAATTAAAACCCCACTTTTTCCAAAAACATTTGTCATTGGGACGGAAAGTGAGGTGACATGTTCTGAACAGATGTGCAAAGACAGCAAATGTTACAGGGGTGATAACCCCTCCCTATGTTCTCCAAAAAGCTTAAAAATAGATTTTTTTGGGATGGAGCTACACTTCATAATGTACCTGTTCAGATTCTACTTAAGATCAAACCTAAAGCCGCAAGTGGTTTTAAATGGCTTCTTTTTTTCCTTTACAAATGTCATTTTGTGCAAGGACAGTTCTAAACACGGGAAACACATGCCACTTCACAGGCATACTTTGGACACCCCCCAGGTACCATATTTAAAGGAAAATGTCACTTTTTTTTTTTCACTTTATGCATCATTAAAATGACTGCTCCCGAAAAAACGTTAGTTTTTAAAAGTTCTTTTTGCATTGATATATGTCCCCTGGGGCAGGACCCGGGTCCCCAAACCTGTTTTATGACATTAACATGCATATTGGCCGTTGTAATTAGCACTTTTGATTTCGAACGTTCGCGTCCATTATAACGTATAGGGTTCGAAAATTCGCGCGAACTTTCGGTCCGTTCGAAGGTTCTGGTTCGAACCGAACCCGGGGGTGTTCGGCTCATCCCTAATGGCGAG
>CM053026.1:37362154-37394729 GCA_028564925.1 Lithobates sylvaticus | reverse complement strand
CTCACTTAGGTGGTCCCATGGCGGTTTGGACAGTGTCAATGCATATCTATTCATACACCACTGGCTGATTTCCATATCTCTCAGAGAATACAAACAATTGCCGAAAAAGTAAATTCAATATTATGCCGCGATGAAAGCCTAATGTATTCTTATCACTCTACGGCACTTGATTTTCGAGTTCGGCAATAAACAATTAAAGAGATTAGAGAGAGTGAGTAAATTTGAAAAGGTTCATTGCTTTGTGAAGACATTTTTCAGGTAGCGCTCGGCTCCCTGGGACTTCACATCACATTGCATATTAAAATAGAGAGAAATGCTTTTCATTGTCTGTCAAGATCAACTCAAGTAGTGAACTAGATGAGACGTGTCAGGCTGTGATCAACACAAAGCCGTATTGTGTGGAGGTTTACCGGCCATAAAACACAATGGAGTTTCCAAATCGAAACTGTCAGTCTCAAAGTTGTGTGCTTTTTTTTTTTTTTTTTTTTTTTGGAGGGAGGTTTTCAATGGGTCATCGCTGTAACACTTACCTGAAAGTTATTTTTGAAATGGCTTTTCCATTTTTACATCGCAACAAATTCAGAAGTAGACATGTGCAATTCGTTTTTTTTCATTTTTCGTTTTTTTTCGTTATTTTCGTTCGTTCGTTTTCGTACGAATGAACGAATCGTTCGAATCGTACGAATCCGAATAACGAATCGTTTGAATCGTACGAATCTGAATAACGAATCGTTCGAATCGTACAAATCCGATTAACGAATCATTCAAATCGAACGAATCCGAAAAACAACGAAAATCCGAAAAAAACAAATTAGAAACAACGAATGTACTAATGAAGAAAATCCGAAAAACTAAAACGAACGAAAAAAAATTCGTACATTTGTAACTTTTTTTTTTTGTTGAATTGGTAATTTTCCGTGTCCCTTACAATGGTGCTGATAAACGTGCTTCGAATTGATTGAACAAAAATTTGTACATTCGTAACTTTTTTTTTCGATTCGTAACTTTTTTTTTTCGATTTGTAACTTTTTAATTAATTTTTTTTTTTCGATTTGTAATTTTCCGTGTCTCTATTGAACAAAAAAATCGTACATTCGTAACTTTTTTTCTTCGATTCGTAACTTTTTTTTTCGATTCGTAACTTTTTTTTTTCGATTCGTAACTTTTTTATTTTTTTTTTTTGTTTTGTAATTTTCCGTGTCTCTATTGAACAAAAAAATCCGTACATTCGTAACTTTTTTTCCGATTCGTAACTTTTTTTTTCCGATTCGTAACTTTTTTTTTTCGATTCGTAACTTTTTTTTTTTTTTCGATTCGTAACTTTTTTTTTTCGATTCGTAAATTATTAAAATGTAATAATAGCATACACATTACATAAAACTATGAATTATGCTCCGATTACGAATCTACGAATGTTACGAATGTACGAATAAATACGAATGCGTCCGAAAATTAAACTAACGAAAAAACGAATCAACGAAAAAATAACTCTTACGAATGTACGAATCGTTACGAATACGAACACCGACGACTTACGAATGTACGAATCGTTACAAATCCGAACACCGGCGACTTACGAATGTACGAATCGTTACGAATCAACGGAAACGAAAAAACGATACGAAAAAAAAACTAATTTTTTCGGAAACGAAAAAAACGAAACGAAAATAAACAAATTTTTTTGTTGTGCACATGTCTATTCAGAAGGTCTTGGACATGGCTCCATGTCTTCAAAGTTTATTCGTAAAAAAAAAAAAACAACAACAAACAGCTCATTCAAAAAACAGCACACTAATGCGTTTCAGGAATAAGCCTTATGCCCCGTACACACGATCGGAAATTCCACCAGCAAAAGTGCGATGTGAGCTTTTGGTCGGAAATTCCGACCATGTGTATGCTCCATTGGACTTTTGCTGGCAGAATTCCCGCCAGCAAAAGATTGAGCGCAGGTTCTCTATTTTTCGGTCGGAAATTCCGATCGTCTGTACCAATTCTGACATGCAAAATTCCTACGCACGCTTGGAAAAAAATTTGACGCATGCTCGGAAGCACTGAACTTAATTTTCTCGGCTCGTCGTAGTGTTGTACGTCACCGCATTCTTGACGGTCGAAAGTTCCGAGAACTTTTGTGTGACCGTGTGTATGCAGGCCAAGCTTGAGTGGACTTCCATCAGAAAAACCATCCAAGATTTTTCCGAAAGAAATTCTGCTCGTGTGTACGGAGCATCAGGGCTTGTTCACACTAGCGGTGCTCTGGATCCAAGTTCAGATCGCTCTTCGGGGATCATTTGACAGGTGGTGAAAAGACATTTTGTAGCCTCCTCCCCGCCTGCTTTAACCCCTTGATCCATGCATAGCGTGATGTAACTGCATGCAAGGCACGTGGTTGCCGGGTTTTTACAGAGAAGCTAGTAAGCAAGGCCCACAAGGCTGAAACGCGTTTATGTCTGCTGTCTGTGTCTTTTATGGAGAATCAATACATTTTGACGCCCACAAGGTGGATCCTGGGTGGGCGTCATATGACGTCCTCGGATTCCCGGCCGCCTGGGGGGCGCGCGCGCGCCGCCGGCGGCATCGCTCGGGACCCGGTGCGAGTGCCCGGCGGCCGCGATGTCCGCCGGGCACCCGCGATTGCCCGTTAAAACAACGGGACCGGGCAGGAACGTGGAGCTGTGTGTGAAAACACACAGCCCCACGTCCTGTCAGCGGGGAGGAGACCGATCATGTGATCCCAGTACGGAGGAACACATGATCGGTCTCCTCCCCTTAAGTCCCCTCCCCCTACAGTTAGAATCACGTCTATTAGGGAACACATTAACCCCTCCAGCGCCCTCTAGTGTTAACCCCTTCCCTGCCAGTCACATTTACACAGTAATCATTGCAATTTTATAGCAACGATCGCTGTGTAAATGTGAATGGTTCCAAAAATGTGTCAAAAGTGTCCGAAGTGTCCACCGCAATGTCGCAGTCACGAAAAAAAAATCGCAGATCCCCGCCATTACTAGTAAAAAAAAAAAAATAAATTCAAAAAATAAAAAAATCTATCCCCTATTTTGTAAAGCGACGCAGTGCCGATCGCAAAAAGTGCTCTGGTAAGGAAGGGTGTTTAAAACTGTATTGAAGTGGTTAAAGAGCAAGTAAGGAGTTGCGGACCATCTTTTCATATACTTGCAGAGAAGACCCATACACTTGAATGGGTTGTGTTTGGCAGGTGCTATGCCCGTCAAAAACAAAGGGGTATAATTCTTGCTGCTGCCACAAAGCAGAGCCATGCAGCTGAGGCATGTTACATAGTTACTTAGTTACATAGTAGGTGAGGTTGAAAAAAGACACAAGTCAATCAAGTCCAACCTATGTGTGTGATTATATGTCAGTATTACATTGTATATCCCTGTATGTTGCGGTCGTTCAGTTGCTTATCTAATAGTTTCTTGAAACTACCGATGCCCCCCCCCCCCGATGAGACCACCGCCTGTGGAAGGGAATTCCACATCCTTGCCGCTCTTACAGTAAAGAACCCTCTACATAGTTTAAGGTTGAACCTCTTTTCTTCTCATTTTAATGAGTGGCCACGAGTCTTGTTAAAATCCCTTCTGCAAAAAAAGTTTTATCCCTATTGTGGGGTCACCAGTACGGTATTTGTATATTGAAATCATCTCCCCTCTCAAGCGTCTCTTCTCCAGAGAGAATAAGTTCAGTGCTCGCAACCTTTCCTTTATAACTGATATCCTCCAGACCCTTAATTAGCTTAGGTGCCCTTCTTTGTACTCGCTCCATTTCCAGTACATCCTTCCTGAGGACTGGTGCCCAGAACTGGACAACATACTCCAGGTGCAGCCGGACCAGAGTCTTGTAGAGCGGGAGAATTATTGTTTGTACAGCACAAGTCTCCCCCCCCCCCTTCACCCACCGGGGTACTAGACATCATTGTTCTCTTGTTCTCCTCCTCTCCCTCCCCCCCTCCCATAAACAGAAAATGTGTTCTTTTTTTACTTGTCTGTTTTATTTTTTTGTTTTTGTCTTTGTCCATGTGTCCCCGCCCTTTGGGAAAGTCATGAGCCAGTGATGAAATGCATCAGGCCGAGCCTAGTGGCGCCTATCCAGAATTGGCTGCCGGATTGCAGGTTAAGGTGATGCTTGCGGTCTCAGCCCTAAGGGGACCTAAATAATTAATATGTCTTTTAATGTGGTGGACTGCTGTTCCTAGTGCCCTTTACTTGTGAGTGAAATATGTTTTTTTTATTTTTGTTTTAATAAAGAGTTTATGTGTATGTTGATTAGACATGTGCAATTCGTGTAGTTTTTTTTTTTTTTTTTTTTTTTCGTTCGTTCGTTTTCGTAGAATGAACGAATCGTTCGAATCGAACGAATCCGAATAACGAATCGTTCAAATCGTACGAATCCGATTAACGAATCGTTCGAATCAAACTAATCCGAAAAACAACGAAAATCCGAAAAACCAAATTATAAACAACGAATGTACGAATGAAGAAAATCCGAAAAACGAAAAAAGGAACAACGAAAATGAACGAAAAAATTCATACATTCGTAACTTTTTTTTTTGAATTGGTAATTTTCCGTGTCCCTTACAATGGCGCTGCTTAACGTGCTTCGAATAGATTGAACGAAAAAATTCGTACATTCGTTACTTTTTTTTTCGATTCGTAACTTTTTTTTTCGATTCGTAACTTTTTTTTTTTTTTGAATTGGTAATTTTCCGTGTCCCTTACAATGGCGCTGCTTAACGTGCTTCGAATAGATTGAACGAAAAAAAATTCATACATTCGTTACTTTTTTTTTTTCGATTTGTAACTTTTTTTTTCGATTCGTAACTTTTTTTTTTCGATTCGTAAATTATTAAAATGTAATAATAGCATACACATTACATAAAATTATGAATTATGCTCCGATTACGAATCTACGAATGTTACAAATAAATACGAATGCGTCCGAATTTCGAATAAACGAAAATTAAACTAACGAAAAAAACGAATCAACGAAAAAATAACTCTTACGAATTTACGAATCGTTACGAAAACCGACGACTTACGAATGTACGAATCGTTACGAATCAACAGAAACGAAAAAAAACGAAACTAAAAAAAAAACAATTTTTTTTTCGGAAACGAAAAAAACGAAACTAAAAAAAACAATTTTTTTCGGAAACGAAAAAAACGAAACGAAAATAAACGATTTTTTTTGTTGTGCACATGTCTAATGTTGATAAAAAAAACAAAAACAAGGTAAGCTTTTATTTTTTGAGTGGAGGAGCCAGTGGAGAAATTACTGCTATTATTGTGACCCTTGTTGGTATTAATGAAGAGGGGACCAGGTTGGATTTCCAGAGACATCTTAAAGAGGTATGCAAGATCCCTTGTAAATGTGTATGGTGACCTACTCTTACACAATACTGCTACTGCTAGGTGAACTAGGCAGCCACCTAGGGCACAGCCACGGCTGCGTGGCACTTTCTAATAATTTAGGTACGTAGTTGGTGAGGTTGAAAAAAGACACCAGTTCATCTAGTTCAATCTGTGGTGTGTGTGTGTGCTTGTGTTTATGTCAGTAATACATTGTATATCTTTGTATGTTGTGATCGTTAATGTGCCCATCCAATCATTTTTTGAAACTATCAATGCTCCCTGCAGATACCCCTGCTTGTGGAAGAAAATTCCACATTGTCCCCTGGCCTAGGCAAGAATGATGTCACCAGTATACAGTCACATATCTCAGGAAGCGTCACATTCCATTCATGTAGATGGAGGTCATCAGGGGACCGGGCTGCATGAACCTGGAGGAAGAAACTAGCACCAGATGATATCAGCAACAAAGATGGTGATGCAGGATTCAGCTCAGCGGCAGTGGCAAAGAAAAACTGGATTAGGTTGATGTGTTTTGCAGATTTATCTGCTTCTTCTAAACTGTTAAAGAGAATATTTGCTCAAAACTCCACTTAAAGTGTTACTAAACCCAGGAGCCTGCATTCACTATATTTGGTCTGAAAGTACACAGAGCATGGACATGCAATTATTTTAGTAAATATAAACTGCTAAATTCCTTTTCTCATCAGCAGTATATAGCAGTCGTGTGACTTATTATTAACGTAGTTGCCATTCTTGGAACTCTCTCCAGCTCCAGCACATCCCTTCTCAGGACTGGTGGCCAGAACTGGACGGAATACTCCAGATGTGGCCAGACCAGAGTTTTATAAAGTGTCAGGATTACCGTTTTATCTCTGGAGTATATCCCCTTTTTTTATGCATGCTAATATTCTGCAGGCTTTGGTAGCTGCAGCTTGACATTGCATGCTATTGCACAGTCTATCTTCCACTAGGACCCCAGATCTGTCTCCATCCTTGACTCTCCCAGAGGTTCTCCACCCAGTGAGTAGTTTGCGTTTATGTTCTTAGCCCCCAAATGCATTTTTTTACATTTCTCCACATTTAACCTCATTTGCCATGTACCGTAGTTGCCCGCTCCATTATTTTGTTTAGGTCTTTCTGTAAAATTTCTATATCCTGCTGTGAAGTTATTGCAATGCTTATTTTTGTATTGTCCGCAAAAACTGAGATTAAGCTATTTATCCCTTCCTCTAGCTCATATATGAATAAATTAAACAGAATTGGTCCCAAGACAGAATCTTGTGGTACCCCACTTACCACTCCAGACCAGTCTGAGTACACGTAATTTATCACTACCCTTTGGACGCACCCTTGTAACCAGTTTTCTATCCAAGAACAAACCTTATGGTCAATGCCTGCAGACCTCAGATTGTAGATTAAGCATTTATGAATGAATGAATGAAAGACTGAATGAATGAATGAATGAATAATTTGTATAGCGCTGCAACTGCGAACAGAATCGCCTTGAGGCGCTTGATCCGACCTGCGTTGATTCCTTCTTAGTAGAGGTGGGTCTTAGTTTTTTCCTGAAGGCCCGATGGTCTTTTTCTACGCAGATGTTCGTAGGTAGAGCATTCCTTAGCCGTGGTCCTTGGACTGCAGATCCTCGTTCTCCCCTTGATTTGTACCGGGACTGTATCAAATGCTTTTGCAAAATCCAGATACACCCCACCCACAGGCCTCCCCTATCTAGATGGCAGCTCATTTCCTCGTAGAATGTTAACGGATTAATTATACTGTTTTCATCAGCAAATTCTTGGATATAGTCCCTTATCCAATAATTTTCCTACTATTGATGTTAGGCTGACCAGCCTGTAGTTCCCCAGAATATGTCTATGCCCTTTTTTGAATATTGGTACCACATTGGCTTTTCTCCAATCAGCTGGTTCCTGTCAGTATAATGTCCATAAAGATTAGGAACAATGGTCTAGCTATAACTGGACTGAGTTCTTTGAGGACTCTCGGGTGTAAGCCATCTGGTCCTGGTGACTTATTTGTGTTAAGCTTATCTAGTCTTTCCTTGACTCTGGATTTTGTTAGTCACTAGGGTATATCATGTGATGTTTTACTAACTATACTGTCATGATCACAACACCCCTCCTTTTCCAGTGTAAAAACTGAGGAGAAGAAAGCATTTAGAACAGTTGCTTCCTTTTTGTCATCTGTAACCATCCTCCCATCATTGTCCTGTATGTGGACAATGTGCTCTGATTTCGCTTTTTTATTGTTATTATATCTAAAGAATTCCTTGGGATTTTGTTTAATCTCCTCTACTATGTATCTCTCATAGTCTTTTTTAGCCTTACTGATTTCATTCTTACACTTCTTATTGCATTCCTTGTAGTGTTGGAATGCTGTAAATGCCCCTCTGCTTTATATTTTTTAAAGGCCATTTTTTGCTCTCTAATAAGATTGTTTATGTTATTTTTTATGTTATTTTTTAACCACCTAGGTTTGCATAGCCACCTAGGTTTAACCTTCACTCTTCTATATTTATTTCCCATTGGAATGCACTGTGTGATACCTTTGTTTAATATGTTCCTAAAACATTCCCATTTTTCCCTGTTCAATGTTTCTAGGATTTGGTCCCAATTGATGTCTAACAGTATTGAGCACAGTTCAGAAAAGTTGGCTCTTTTGAAATTTAGAGTTCTTGTGAAACCCTCATGCCTCCTTTTCCTATGATTTACGCTAAATATGATGATCCTGTGATCACTAGATCCCGAGTTGTCCTGTACTGCCACATCTGAGATCAGACTCGGATCGTTCGTAATTAATAAATCTGCAATGCATTATTTCTAGTTGGTGAAATCCACCAATTGAGACATGAAGTTGTCCTGCAAGACATTCATGAAATGACGGGCCTTTAATGAGTGAGTGAGCCAACACCTACCATCACTCGTGTTCCTCCTGTCCCTCTGCACCATCTGTTCCACTTTCAGTGGGCTTGGTCTGGAGATACAAGACAGGCCAACCTTGTCAATTCAGTCTCCTACCAGGTAGGTGACACACTGGTTCTGATGACAACTGACAAAAAGAGATTTTTTTTCCCTAATTTGTAGAAATTCCCTCTTATGCCGCGTACACACGATTGAAATTCCGTCCAGAAAGAGGCCGATGAGAGCTTTTGATCGGAAAATGTGACCGTGTGTAGGCTCCATCGTAATTTTGCTGGCCGAATTTCAGACAGCAAAAAAATGAGAGCATGTTCTCAATTTTTCCCGCGGAAAAGGTTTACATTGGAAATTCGATCGTCTGTAGCAATTCTGACGCTTAAAATTCCTACGCATGCTCGGAAACAATTTGACGCAAGCTCGGAAGCATTGAACGCGGCTCGTTGTAGTGTTGTACGTCACCGTATTCTTGACGGTCGGAATTTGGTGTGTACGCGGCATAAGACTAGGTTTAGATGTGTGTCTAGATTGACAGGCAGTGAGGAGGCAATGTGATGACTCCTTACTGCCTGGTTTACCCCATTATTTCCAAACAAATGCATTGCATGTGGTTATGGGGTGTTTTCGGTGTTTCCCCATTCACTTGATATATTGGATAATTTTTGTCACGGACGTGAAGCATCGCGGCCGAGGCATGTAAACACACACTTCACTGCCATTTTCAGCTTAAGGGGGGAGATGGGGGGTGCTAAAAATGCAGCTCAACCATGCCTTTTTGGCATCCCCAACCGCTACTCTAATTGAGGCCTTACATCCTGTTGTGTCTCCAAGGAAAGGAAGTCTCCCGATAGGATGTCAAGAGCAATAATAAAAAAAAAAAAAAAATGGACATGAGTTTAAACACTTTGACTACTCTATTCAAATTAAGAAAGAAAAAAGAAAGAAAAAAGTCTTGGCTATACTGTACGCATCGCTCTAAATAATATTTCACGACAGTGGGCATTATGCTTGAGAATGTTAGAAGCATGATCGCTACTTTCCCCTGATGACGTCACGTGATCGTGACGAACACACGTCGGGAATACTGACACACCGGAAGTGACGTGGACGAGCTCGCTGCTCGTATTGTACTACCTGTCTGTTACTTTTAAATGTGAGTACCGCTGTCTGTTGCCTATACAAATAAACGCTTTTTTACCTAAAACAAATACAATACACTATTTGGGCATCTTTTTTCCTATTCCCCATACCCATCCATGACCTACTGGTGAGGTCAATACACTTCAGACACCTCCAGGGACACCTCCAGGGACATCTCCAGGGATTACAAGGGGGGCGCTACCTGCAAGGAAAAGACACACACCAGCTGGGTCTGAGATGCAACTTTGAGACGACCACCAGGGATCCCCACACAAAAGGCTTTATCTACAGGGTGTTACCTTTATAAGGGGAGCAAAAACCTACATCACATCGCATAAGTAAAAAACCAGCATTTTTTTCAAAATTGAAGCAATCGCTGCACCTATTTTTATGCATATAGTCACATATATGCCACACTGTCCATTCACCAAAGAGAATAAGGAATTACTTCACGGACACCCCAGTTTGATTTTGATTTCACTGAAATGACCAGTATTGCGAATTGAACTTATATATTGTTTATACTCCACCCAAACTACTGATCATTTTTATCACTTTATTATTTCTATTTGCGATTTGTCTATGCGATATTTTAAAATATTTGCATGCGACTCCATGCGATTTTATACATCAATTTTATTGGAATTTATCTATGATCACTTTCTATCAGACACCACAATTTTCCTCAGTGGCCTGATTACCGCACTTGAGCACCTTGGCACTTTATTATTCATTTATAGCTTTGCATATTTAACTTTTTTATGATCGGCATAGCTGTTCGATTGTCATCTATTAATATCATCACCCCAACTAGGGCCTTATTAGCCCCACTTGATTGTACATTACTGGACAAGTATTACTTAAATCTTGAGGTTTACTTACACCTGGATCGTTTACTTGCCTCTTTTCACCTTTGTGCTGCTAAAACTGCACCTCGCACCTTACTATTTATTTTATACAGCGCATCCCTACCTTTCTCTATATGATTGCTACTTTTTAAAATAATAAGCTAAGTTATATATTTTAATAACCTTAGGAAATGGAAGGATAAAACTGCAGCATTATTTCGTATAGTACACAGTTTGGAGGTTTCTGGTGCGTGCAACATGCAGCACAGCTTACATGGTGAGGAAGTGGCTTATCCATTGCTGTAAAAGCTACATTGAATGGTTGCCAAACGGTCGGTCATTCATTAACTTGGAGAATTAGCATTGTCAGTTTTTGTTGGGCTCTTGAGTATCAGTGAACACTTAATAAATAGCTCAGGATACATTGTAACATCTTGTCAGAAGAGATGAAGAGGCTGTAGGGAGGAAGAGGCTGTAGGGAGGAAGGACATGCAGATTACCCAGAGACCATCAGAAGAAATGCTAACCAACTGACAAAATACAACATGGAAGGCACGATCTTCCTTTTGCCTTGACAGAGGTCTGTAATCTGTTTTTACCACTGGAGAGAAGTAACCGGAGTCTGATGTAATGCAAAAATGTAATCTGGGAGTAAAGTTTATATGGTGATAAAATGCTGCATACTGCTGCGAAAACTAGGCATTGCTAAATTGTTTATGTCTTCTTGTGACTTATAACACAAGCAGCACATAAAAGGCTGATTTACATCTTTGCCTTGCAACTAGAAGAATTGAGTTTACAAAAATAACAATGCAGAGATTATGGGTAAATTAAGAGTTTATTGCATTTATAAACGTATGTGAAGGTTCCCATTTATCCAGGTCATGGTATACTAGTAGTAGTCAGTCTCATTCAACTGGACTTTTTCTGCAATTCTGAAATTGTTTTACTGAATGAATGAATGATTTGTATAGCGCTGCAATCGCCTCAAGGCGCTTGTTACATAGTTACATAGTTACATAGTTAGTTAGGTCGAAAAAAGACACAAGTCCATCCAGTTCAACCACAAATTAAACAAAAAAAAAAAAAAAAATATATATATATATATATATATATATACATATATATATCATACAATCCCATATACCCCATTCTATACCCACAGTTGATCCAGAGGAAGGCAAAAAAAAACCCAGCAGAGCATTCTCCAATTTGCTTGTCTGCCCTTGTTGTCCTGCTATATTAGAAGAGGTGGGTCTTGAGTTTTTTCCTGAATGCCTGATGGTTTTCTTCCAAGCGTATGTTGTTCGGTAGAGCATTCCATAGCCGAGGTCCCTGTACTGCGAATCTTCGTTCTCCCTTTGATTTGTAGCGGGCTTTGGGGATGAGAAGGCGGTTTTGGTTTATTGATCGAAGGCTGCGATTTGGTATGTATTTTTCTATTTTCTCACAAAGGTATCGAGGAGCGTTTTCTTGTGTACATTTGTGGGTGAGGCAGAGGGTCTTGAATGTGATCCTATATTTTACCTTGAGCCAATGGAGGGTCCTTAGGGATGGGGAGATGGATTCCCA
Source organism: Lithobates sylvaticus (assembly GCA_028564925.1). Lineage (NCBI taxonomy): Eukaryota > Metazoa > Chordata > Amphibia > Anura > Ranidae > Lithobates > Lithobates sylvaticus. Next base: position 37,382,873 of record CM053026.1, on the reverse strand, counting down.
AGGTTTCTTTCCTGTGACTAGTCTCGCTGCTGTGTTTTGGACAATTTGAAGGGCGCAATCTGGTAATTCGGTAATCCTATGTAGAGGGAGTTTGCGTAGTCGAGACGCAAATTGCTGATAGTTCCTACTGCTCCCACTTTTTTCCTTTTCCGGGATGAAGGGGATGAGTCTGGGTAGCAGGCGAATGTCAAGAATGGCTTCTTGACATAGGCACTGATTGGCACTGATTAGCAGCACTGAGGGGCAATGATGAGTGGCACTGATATGCAGCACTGACTGGCAGCATTGATTGGCACTGATAGGCAGCACTGATGGGCAGCACTGATCAACAATAATTGTCAACACTTATTGACACTGATAGGCAGCACTGATAGGCAGCACTGATGGGCTCTGATTGGCAGCACTTATGGGCACTGATTGACATTGTTAGGCAGCACTTATGGGCACTGATTGGCAGCACTGATTGACACTGATTGGCAGAATTGATTGGCACTGACAGGCAGCACTGATTGGCATTGATAGGATGGAAACTGATGTGCACTGATTGACAGCACTTATGGGCACTGATTGGCATTGATAGGCACTGATGGGCACAGATAGACAGCACTGATTGGCATTGATAGACAGCACTTATGGGCACTGATTAGCAGCATTGATTGGCACTGATAGGCAGCTCTTATAGGCACTGATTGGAATTGATAGGCAGCACTTATGGGCACTGATTGGCAGCACTGATTGGCTCTGGTTGGTAGCATTGATTGGCACTGATAAGCAGTACTCATGGGCACTGATTGGAATTGATAGGCAGCACTGAACATTGCCCACCTACACATTCACCGAAAAAAACGTGTAAAAATTGTAAAAATGACAGTAGACAATTCGGGACAAGTCCTTTATAAAAAAAAAGTGTCCCGCGATGTACATGCAGCTTTGATCACAGTGTCTGACGAACCGAGAAAAAAAAAACAGAAAAAACTCTGCCTCCATAGGAGGCTCCCGCTGACTGCAGGCTTTACCGGGGATCAAGTTGAGTCTGGAGAAGCTCACTGGAGAGAGCCAGGAGGAAGTTGGTGGAAAAGAGTCTAGCTGTCCTATGGTGGTGTAAGTCTACATCTCCCTCATGAGGAAGAGCTGTGTGGATATCCACAGGAGGCAACTGATGATCCTGGGGTGAGTAGATGACCTCAGTGCTGAAGGAAAGTGACAGTGTGTAACTCTGGAGGGAGTACAGGTCACCAACAGCATAGGGATCCTGTGGGACATTCAGCGGTTGCGCAGTGTAGCCAGCAGTTTTGTACAGTGAAGCCAGAAATTGAGAAGTCCTACAGTTATCCAGTCCTACAGTTTTCTGGGTATCCCATGCTCCATCTCCCTATTCCAGTTCATTGTTCTCAATAAAAACCCCAGCCTGTTTTTGAGTCAGTGGAAGAATGAAGAAAATGCTTTGTGCCTGACTATGTGTGTTCCAAGCGGGGGAAATAGGACTGTATGTGCCAATGGCTTCCACATGGGGGTGTTCTATACATTCCAAAAAGTACTTTGCCTTATTCCGCATACACGTGATCGGAATTCTTGTCGGAAAAAGCTATGGCGGTTTTCCCGACGGAATTTTGACGGAATTCCGCTCAAACTGTCTTGCCTACACACGGTCACACCAAATTCCGACCGTCAAGAACGCGGTGACGTACAACAGTACAACAAGTCAAGTTCAATGCTTCCGAGCATGCGACAAATTGTTTCCGAGCATGCGTAGGAATTTTGCGCTTCAGAATTGCTACAGCCGATCGGAATTTCCGATAGAAACCTTTTCCATCTGAAAAATTGAGAACATGCTCTCAATTCTTTGCTGTCGGAAATTTGGCCAGCAAAATTCTGATGGAGCCTACACACGGTCGCATTTTCCGATGAAAAGCTCTCATCTGTCTTTTTCTGGCCGGAATTCCGATCGTGTGTACGCGGCATAAGATTTTAGTCTTTTAACCTTAGAATGTTGCCAATAATAGGAAAAGACCTATAAGTGCCCCTGGATTTGATCTCTTCATTGGAAATTTTATGAATACGGATTCACCGAAAGGTACTGTGTTCAAACTGTAACCGAAAGATGATTGGAAATTGATCCTTAGGGACATCTTGAAAAGATTGGCAATATCAGTCTACTGCCTATTTTCTGGAAACCTTTGTATTAGTCATGTGATCTCAGCTGAAGGCTAAGATCAAAGTTCAGGAGTTGGTAATGATTGGTAGACATGTGCACAACAAAAAAATTTGTTTATTTTCGTTTCGTTTTTTTAGTTTCCGTTGATTCGTAACGATTCGTAAATTCGTAAGTCGTCGGTGTTCGTATTCGTAACGATTCGTAAATTCGTAAGTCGTTGGTGTTCGTATTCGTAACTATTCGTATTTTCATAAGAGTTATTTTTTTGTTGATTCGTATTTCCGTTTCCGTAAAATTTTCGTTTATTCGAAATTTGGACGCATTCGTATTTATTCGTACATTCGTAACATTCGTAACATTCGTAGATTCGTAATCGGAGCATAATTCAAAATTTTATGTAATGTGTATGCTATTATTACATTTTAAGAGACACGGAAAATTACGAATCGAAAAAAAAAAAGTTACGAATGTACAAATTTTTTCGTTCAATCCATTCGAAGCACGTTAAGCAACGCCATTGTAAGAGACACGGAAAATTACGAATCGGAAAACAATAAAAAAAAGTTACGAATGTACGAATTTTTTCGTTCAATCCATTCGAAGCACGTTAAGCAGCGCCATTGTAAGAGACACGGAAAATTACGAATCGAAAAAAAAAAAGTTACGAATGTACAAATTTTTTCGTTCAATCCATTCGAGGCACGTTAAGCAGCGCCATTGTAAGAGACACGGAAAATTACCAATTCAACAAAAAAAAAGTTACGAATGTACGAATTTTTTCGTTCATTTTGACTTTCGTTGTTCCTGTTTTCGTTTTTTTTTCGGATTTTCTTCTTTCGTACATTCGTTGTTTCTAATTAGTTTTTTTTCGGATTTTCGTTGTTTTCGGATTCGTTCGATTCGAATGATTCGTTATTTGTTAAAATTTTTTGCGAATCGTTCATTCGTACGAAAACGAATGAACGAAAATAACGAAAAAAAACGAAAAACAGAAAAAAAACTAAACGAATTGCACATGTCTAATGATTGGCTGATTCTGTCTGAATGTTGGCGCATTAAGACCCTAGGGTGAGATCACAGCCAATGCCTGGGCATTAGATCATGCCTGTGCCATTTTTCTTTTTTTTTTTTACTGACACCATCTGCATACTTTTTTGATCACTGACTTACTAAGTGGCAAAGTAAAAAGAGCAGCATAACAGATGGGTTAATTTTTCAGAAGGAGGTCAAGGATATCTCCTTTTATAAATCTCCATTATATTTTCTTCTCGCTCCAGCATTTGTATGATAAATGTTTATTTTTCCATTGTGCTCATTTTACTAAATATTATATTTCTGCTTATCTCTTAAAATCTTTCTCGGTTTATTTTATTGTTTGTTTTATGAAAAAAAAAAAAAAAAAAGCGCAAGCAGGAAAAACACATAAAATATAAATTTGGATTTGTCTATCATCATTTATATGTGAAATTGTAATGAACATGCTAATAATAATGCTGAATATTGTTTAATATTTATCTTAGAGCTAGTACGTTTTTCTGCTGCGTTTTCATGCAGAGGGAATTGCATGCTTTCATCTGAATTAAATAAAAATTGGATTTATGGCAACAGGATAAATTTGATTTATTCTATTCTGTCTCTTTCTTGAAGTGAATTGCCAGATTTTTTGTGTGTGTTGTGGGAACGTTACCCCTCACCATCCCGAGTCCTTTACCTTTTTCTTCAATTACGGTAGGGACAATCCTTAGTCCTGGACAATGAGACACTCATGTATTGTAATGGTCTAAATTCTGTACTGTGAGCTCAGGTTGGATAATTCTTGGTGGCCTGGGCCAAAACAAATGGGTTGGATGATGCCAAGCATCATTCAGCCCAGAAAAAGGCCAACGCTGGATACAAGAGTCATCAGACATCAGTGGAGGTCAGTGCTGGGAAGGAGGAGAACATTTCACTAAGCTTTTCTTTTCTTTCATTTTCAAGATACAGGAAATGGGATTTTTAAGGTGGGATGGGATATTTAAGGTGCCAATAGAAAAAAAACAATCTGTCTTTTTCCTTTTGGTTTCTTAGCACCCCAAATCCTGTTTTTTTTTTTACTCACTGATCACCAGTCTAGTGTCCCCACAGTATAAACACACATGTCCCCACACATGTCCCCAAAAAATAAAAACACATGTCCCCAAATAAAAACACATGTCCCCAAATAATAAAAACACATGTCCCTCACATATGTCCCAGTAAAATAACATGTGCCAATGATTATCTGCACACATATTAGGGCAGCACAGTGGTGTACTGGTTAGCACTCTCACCTAGCAGTAAGAAGGGTCGCTGGTTCAAATCCCAACCATGAAACTACCTGCCTGGAGTTTGCATGTTCTCACTGTGCCTGCGTGGGTTTCCTCCCACACTCCAAAGACATGCAGGTAGGTTAATTGGCTTCTGTCCAAAAATTGGCCCTAGTATATGAATGGGGACCTTGGATTCTGGGCTCCTTGAGGGTAGGGACCGATGTGAGTGTGCAATGTACAGGGATAGGGACAATTGTAGACACTCACTCAGGTTGAACTGGATGGACTGGTGTCTTTATTCAACCTTACTAACTATGAACTATGAACATATGTCCGTGATCTGTACATGATCATTTGCGTACATATGTCCGTGATCATGCGAACCAATTATTATACACTTAACGGAATTTTTTTTACTAAAAACATGTAGCAGAATACATTTTGGCTTAAATTTATGACAAAGTTAGATTTTATTGGATTTCTTTTAAAAAAGAAAGGAGAAAATATATATTTTTTTTTTAATTTCCGCTATTTTTTTGCTTATATCGCAAAAAATAAAAAAAACAGAGTCGTGAATAAATACCACCAAACTAAAGCTCTATTTGTGCAAACAAAATGATAAAAATTTAATTTGGGTACAGCATTGCATGACCGCGCAATTGTCATTGAAAGTGCGAGAGCGCTGAAAGCTGAAAATTGGGCTGGGAAGGAAGGGGGCGAAAGTGCCCAGTATTGTAGTGGTTAAAGTAGGAAAAAAAACACCTAAAAAAGTCCCCATTTGCCTCTATAGCTCTGGAATTATTTTTTTTTAAATTTAAAGGGGAGGGCCAGCCAGGAAAAAAAAATGTAAAAGTCAGCAGCTACAAACACTGTAGCTGCTGACTTTTAATAAGCACACTTACCTGTGCTGGGTGCCCGCAATGTCGGCCGACCGTCCCTCGGCTCTCGGGTCCCGGCGCCGCCATTCCGACTAAGGGAAACAGGCAGTGGAGCCTTGCGGCTTCACTGCCCATTTCCTACTGCGCATGCACGAGTCGCGCAGCGCTTTGTGAATGGGGTGTGCTGTGTTGTTCCCAGAACACACTGCGCCCCATTCACTACAAGACGACGTGAGGAGGAGAAGACTGAAGATCACCGCGGAATAGGAAGAGGCAGATTAGGACGATCTGCCTAGCAACAGCCATTTCTGGTAAGTTAACCACTTCAGCCCGGACCAATTGGCAGCCAAAGGACCAGGCCCCTTTTTGCGATTCGGCACTGCGTCGCTTTAACTGACAATTGCGCGGTCGTGCGATGTGACTCCCAAACAAAATTGGCGTCCTTTTTTTCTCAAAAATAGAGCTTTCTTTTGGTGGTATTTGATCGCCCCTGCGGTTTTTATTTTTTGCGCTATAAACAAAAATAAAGCGACAATTGCATGGCCGTGCGACACTGTACCCAAACAAAATATTTGGTATTTGATCACCTCTGCGGTTTTTATTTTTTGCGCTAGAAACAAAAAAAGAGTGAAAATTTTGAAAAAAAACAACAATATTTTTTCGTTTTTGCTATAATAAATATCCCCAAAAAAAAATTTCTTCATCAGTTAAGGCCAATATGTATTCTTTTAACCACTTCGCATCCGGCCGTAGCCGAATGACGGCCACAGCGCGGATGCCAAATCCCGGGAGGCCGTCATATGACGGCCTCCCCTTTCCTCGTTCCCTGTGCGCGCTCACGAGCGCGCAGCAGGGAAATTCTGTGTTGGCCGTGTCCCTCGGACACGGCCAATCACAGATCGCTGTAAACGGCCAATAACAGCGGCCGTTTACAGCGCGATCGCCCTGGCCAATGAGAGATGATCTCATATGTAAACATATGAGATCATCTCTCAGCGCCGCTCCTCCTCCTCACACAGAGACAGCGTGTGAGGAGGGGGAGATGAACGGCTGCAGCGCCGTAAGTGTTTTACAAAAAAAAAAAAAAAATGCCATCTGTGCCCACTGCCACCAATGTCATCTGTCCCTAATGTCATCTGTCCCTAATGTCATCTGTCCCCAATGTCATCCCCAGTGCCATCCGCCAGTGCCATCCGCCAGTGCCATCCGCAAGTGCCATCCGCCAGTGCCATCCGCCAGTGCCATCCGCCAGTGCCATCCCCAGTGCCATCCGCCAGTGCCATCCGCCAGTGCCATCCGCCAGTGCCATCGCCAGTGCCATCGCCATCGCCAGTGCCATCCCTAGTGCCATCCGCCAGTGCCATCAGTCAGTGCCATCTGTCATCAGTGCCATCTGTCATCAGTGCCACCTGTCATCAGTGCCACCTGTCATCAGTGCCACCTGTCAGTGTCACGTGCCATCTGTTATCAGTGTCGCCTGTCATCAATGCCACGTATCAGTGCCATCTGTCATCAGTGTCATGTGTCATCAGTGCCACGTATTAGTGCCGTCTGTCATCAGTGCCACGTATTAGTGCCGTCTGTCATCAGTGCCACGTATTAGTGCCATCTCGCATCAGTGCCACATATTAGTGCCACGTGATATCAGTGCCATGTATGAGTGCCATCTCTCAGTGCCATCTGTCATCAGTGTCACGTGTCATCAGTGCCACGTCAGTGTCATCAGTGCCATGTCAGTGTCACGTGTCATTGTCCTGGTGCTCCAGGGCCTTCAAAAGTAATAGGTAGTCAACAATTTAGATGTGTAATTTATGCTCCTAGAACACGCGATGGCGCTCCCTGCATGTCGGGCCTCTCTATGTGGCCAGGCTGTGGAAAAGTCCCACATATGTGGTATCGTAATACTCAGGAGGAGTAGCAGAATTTATTTTGGGGTGTCATTTGTGGTATACACATGCCATGTGAGAGAAATAACCTATTACAATGACAATTTTGTAGAAAAAAAAAATAGAAAATAAAAAAATAATTCATTTTGCAAAGAATTGTGGGAAAAAATGACAACATCAAAAAGCTCACCATGCCTATTACTAAATACCTTGGAATGTCTACTTTCAAAAAAGGGGTCATTTGGGGGGTATTTGTACTTTCCTGGCTTGTTCGGGTCACAAGAAATGAGATCGGCCACCAGTACATCAGATGTGATCAATTTTGTATAATTCGCACCACAGATTGTAGAGTCTGTAACTTTCACAAAGACCAAATAATTTCCACTAATTTGGGTTATTTTTACCAAAGATATGTGGCAGTATAAATTGTGGCCAAAATTTATGAAGAAAAATTAATAATTTCCTAAATTGTATCACAGAAACAAAGAAAAATGCGTTTTTTTTCAAAATTTTCGGTCTTTTTTCAATTATAGCGCAAAAAAAAAAAAACCCAGAGGTGATCAAATACCACCAAAAGAAAGCTCTATTTGTGGGAAAAAAAGGACAAAAAATTCATTTGGGTACAGTGTTGCATGACTGAGTAATTGTCAGTCAAAGCGTGAGAGCACCGAAAGCTGAAAATTGGTCTGGATGGGAGGGGGGTGTTGGTGCCTGGTAGGCAAGTGGTTAAATATTTTTGGTAAAAAAATTGCAATAAGTGTATATTAAATGGTTTGCACACAAGTTATAGCATCTACAAAATAGGGGATATATTTATGGCATTTTTATTATTAACTTTTTTTTTATCTAGTAATGGCAGTGATCAGCAATTTTCAGTGGGACTGCAACATTGTGGCAGATAGATCGGACAATTTTGACACTTTTTTGAGACCATTGACATTTATACAGCAATCAGAGATAAAATAGCCACTGATTACAGGCATACCCCACTTTTAAGTACACAATGGGGTTTATTTACTAAAGCTGGAAAGTGAAAAATCAGGCTCCCTTCTGCATAGAAACGAATGAGCTTCTAACCCCAGATTGTTCAATTAAGATTTGGTAATAAAACCTGGAAGCTTATTGGTTTCTATGCAGAAGTGAGACTGATTTTGCACTTTCCATCTTTAGTAAATAAACACCATTGCGTACTTAAAAGTGGGGTGTGCCTGTACTGTATAAATGTCACTGGCAGGGAAGGGGTTACCAGTAGGGGGCGATCAAGGGGTTAAGTGTGTCCTATGGAGGTGTTTCTGACTGTGGGTGGATAGGAGTAGAGAGAGATCACTGTTCCTGATCACTAGGAACAGCAGATCTCTCTCTACTTCCCTGACAGAAGGAGGATCTGTCTGTTTACATTGACAGATCCCCATTCTGTCTCTCTGAGGAGCGACCGCGGGTCGCCGGCGGACATCGTGGCCAACAGCCACGCACATCAGCTACAGCGTTGCGCCGTGGGCGTGCCCCCTAGAGCCCTTAAAGCACCCGCTGTACAGCTGCGATTAGCATAGGAGAGCCAACCTGCCGCGGTATAAAGCTGGCGGCTGGTCGGCAAGTAGTTAATGGTTTATTTTTTGACTATATTTTACTTATTGTATACAAAATGTGCTTCTACCATATTGTTAAACATTCTTTTCCCTCAATAAAAATTTATATTGGAAAAAAAAATAAATTGAAACTCAAATGTCTAAAGTCTTAATCCTCATCAATTAAGCCTCATGATTACATAGATTTGGAGAGTCTATTCTCTAGCTGAGTTGGGATTGTTCTTGGATAGTAGACATGTGCAATTCGTTTCGTTTTTCTTTTTTTTCCGTTATTTTCATTCATTCGTTATCGTACGAATGAACGAACGATTCGCTAAAAAGTTTAACGAATAACGAATCGTTCGAATCCGAAAACAATAATTTATTAATAATACAATAAATTAGAAACAACGAATGTACGAATGAAGAAAATCCGAAAAACGAAAACATGAACAACGAAAATGAAAATGAACGAAAAAATTTGTACATTCGTAACTTTTTTTTTTTTTTGTTAAATTGGTAATTTTCCGTGTCCCTTACAATGGTGCTGCTTAACGTGCTTCGAATAGATTGAACGAAAAAATTTGTACATTCGTAACTTTTTTTTTTTTTTTTTTTTTTTCGATTCGTAATTTTCCGTGTCTCTTACAATGGCGCTGCGAATGGATTGAACAAAAAAATTTGTGCATTCGTAATTTTTTTTTTTTTCGAATCGTAATTTTCCTTGTCTTTTACAATGGCGTTGCTTAACGTGCTTCGAATGGATTGAATGAAAAAATTCGTACATTCGTAACTTTTTTTTTCGATTCGTAATTTTCCGTGTCTCTTAAAATGTAATAATAGCATACACATTACATAAAATTATGAATTATGCTCCGATTACGAATGTTACGAATGTTACGAATGTACGAATAAATACGAATGCGTCCGAATTTCGAATAAACAAAAAAATAACTCTTACGAAAATACGAATCGTTACGAATCAACGGAAATGAAAAAAACGAAACGAAAATAAACTAATTTTTTTGTTGTGCACATGTCTATTGGAGAGCTAACTGATTTATTGCCAACAGAAAAGCAATATTGGATCCATGTAGCCCATATGATATAGAATTTATCATAGTGGTCTATCCATTGTTCTGAATCTATAATGATCGATACCTTTATAATTCACCCTAGTTAGAACTTCTGTGTCTTTCCAATAAATTGGTAATACACTTTTGGCTGCATTTAAAAGATGTGGCAATACATTCTTTGTATAATGGCTAAATGGGGATTGTGTGTACGTCAAGTAGGAAAGTCATCAGAGAATCTGGAAAGCCAACATCTAAAATTTGTTGACCTGACATCTAATGTCCATCCAAAAGTGACAGATATTGGGGCAATCCCACCAGATGGGTCTCTCTTGTCTCCATCCCCTCCAGGAAAGAGGAGATGTGGAAGAATATATGCCTGGTAGCTTAGAAGGCTCTTAGTACTGCAAGGTGAGTATTTTATAGCTATTTTCCTGCGTTTTGGATTTTGTGGAGGATCTAGGTGTCATTTGAAACATCTGTTGTATTTGTGAACATGAGAAATCACAGCCTTTCTCAATCTCAGATGTATAATAGCTTACCCCGAGGGGCACTTGATATTAGCATCTTATATATTAAAGATAATATGTTGCAAGATTAGTTCTTCGCAGCGCAAATTCATTCATACATGGTTAGGGTGGACAACGGGTGAATCTTAGACACTTGTGTAGAAAGGAATTGATGTATCATCATTCATCCATGATAAATTTCCCATTTGTTTTTAAGGATATACGCTTATTATGTAGAAGAAATTTACCACAACTTACCAAGTCCTAAAAAAAAGCAAAGGTGTTCACAGGGATAAAGCAGGAGAATCCTCCTTTGGTGGACAAAGTAGACATTGGGGTTGATTTACTAAAGGCAAATAGACTGTGCACTTTGCAATTGCTATTGCACTCATTTGTAAATATAAAGGGGTGAAGCTTCACTTTGTAAATAATACCCAATCAGGTGTAAGGAAAAAACAAAAAAAATAAATATATATAAATATATATATATATATATATATATATATATATATATATATATATATATATATATATATATATATATATATATATATATATATGGGCTGTTACTGATTCAAATTTTCATGTTCGATTAATCAATTTTTTTTAAATCGAGTAATCGACTAATTTAGATGAATTATAACGCACATACAGATCCAACTACTTTTAGCTGATCTCCTTGCATTGCAACTCTGCATTAGTCAGTGGTAAATGTGGTATACACTATATACAATCCCCCGACACTAGTTCGTTTCCACAATCCATGACTTAACTTCACAGTTCACACAAATACATTTTAAATTCAAACTGTAGCACTGACGTAAGTCATTTTTTTTTTTTCCACAGTAGCGTGACAATCCCTCCACCTCCGGTCTAACTAATCACTCTCACCTTATGGCATGGACCCCTCTGCAAACAGGTGGTCATGCAAGCGGTTATCAAAAGGGTTAACACGGACCATAAACTTCTCTCACGTCTCCTTAGATCTCAGCAAGGACGCCGGGTCATGGGTAGAAAGAAAAGATCCAAGTGCTCACCGCTTAAGTATAAGATTTCATTTTTGTGTTCAAACACAAACTACTCACATAAAGATGATAAAAACACAGCATGTAAAGCCGACAATCGTGTTAGTTCCGTAGGGCAGCAGCGGGTGACGTCATGCGTAGCTCCTCCCCCGTTTGCGTTATGTTCAATCAGAACTTCAACATCACCGGACTTCTCCCCCCTTCCCTTCGTTAGCAGATGGAGGCACTTGGGGAAGGGGGGAGGAGTCCAGTGACGTTGATGTCCTTGATGTCACTGGATCTCCGTCAGAACTCCCTGAAGACCCGGAAGCCGGCGGAGAGGTTAAAATAATTTTGATCGATAAAAAAAATTAATTGAGGAATTCATTTTTAATTTCCACAGCCCTAATATATATATACACAATATATACTTGCACATGATTGAATGACGGAAATCAACAGAGCTTTACCATATTTACTAAGCTCTGGGGAAAATGAGTGAAACTGCACTTGCAAAGTGCACAGTCTATTTGCCTTTAGTAAATCCACCCCATTGAAGGCATCAAATGTATAATTTGTATCTTAAATGCTTTTTAAACTAACACTGATCAACGTAGAATTGTTATTTTTATTTTAGTATGATTGGTTTGTCAATGGACATAAAAAATAGTATACAAAAATAATTTTCAAGATCAAAATACCAAAATAAAGACTTATTTAAAAAAAAAAAAAAAATGATATACAGTATGTATTACTTTGTTATCCCAAGTAATGACAGAGTTATAGATGAATAAACAGGGCCATAGCAAAACTGTAAAAATTGCTCTGGTCCATAGAGGGTGTGCAGGAGTGACATCTAAAGTGATTGTAAAGCCTATTTTTTAAAATGTAAATAAAAAGATGCTATACTTACCTATTCTGCGCAATGGTATTGCACAAAGCCGCGCCTTACCTCCTTTTCTGGAGTCTCCTGCCCACGCTCTTTGCGCCTCTTTTCTTGCGTGCCACCTAGGAAGCCGCGTGCTATATAACCCCTTTCACTATTTTCTCCTTCTTACTTTTATAGAATTAATAGTGATATCTGCTCTATAATAAAATAAATAAAAGCTCCTGAAGAAGCAGTGATTTACCTGCGAAACATGTCGAGTGTTCACACGCATATGGTATACACCTATTGACAATGGTTATCTCCTAGTGTCACCCCATCTGTGGTTTTATAGAGCCTAATGTTAAAGACAATTTTCACTCCTCTCCTGTACAATTGTACTCCTCTTCTGTACAATTTTTCTCTTTGTCTTTTTTTATGATATGTGTATGTTTTAATATGTTTTTGGAATAAAAATGTAACTTTTACACACCAAAATAGAAGCAGTTCTCCTAGACAGGGTCCAAAAATTTGAACGCCTTTGGAAGCCTTGGGTCAACCATTATCTACGACCTGACTTTGACAAGGCCCTACTACTACTCTGAATAACTAGACATGCGCAATTCGTTTAGTTACGATTCGTTTCCCGTTCAAATTCGTTATATTCGTTTATTCGTTATCGTACAAATGAACGAATGATTCGCTAAAAATTCTAACGAATAACGAACTATCGAAACGAACGAATAAGAAAAACAACGAAAATACGAAATAATTAAATTAGAAACAACGAAACTACGAAAGAATGAAAATCCGAAAATAGAAACAATGAAAATCAAAATGAACGAAAAAAATTTGAACATTCGTAACTTTTTTGTTTGTTTTTTGATTCGTAATTTTCCGTGTCTCTTACAATGGCGCTGCTTAACGTGCTTCGAATGGATTGAACGAAAAAATTTGTACATTCGTAACTTTTTTTTTTTGTTAATTCGTAATTTTCCGTGTCTCTTACAATGTAATAATAGCATACACATTACATAGAATTATGAATTACGCTCCGATTACGAATCTACGAAAACAATGTCACGAAAGTACCAATAAATCAATCTTACGAATGTAACTAAATCTACGAAAATACGAATGCGTCCGAATATAAAATACAACGAAAATACGAAAATACGAATTCCGAATAAACGAAAATTAGACTAACGGAAAAACGAATCAACGAAAAAATAACTCTACGAAAATACGAACGAGTCCGAATACGAACACCAACGACTTACGAATCGTTAAGAATCAATGGAAACGAACAGAAACGAAACGAAACTAAACAAATTTTTCTATTGTGCACATGTCTATGAATAACCATACCGACAACTTTGTTTACCCATAGAAACTGGATCCCCATCCCCACTCCCCTCCCTTCCCGGTGAAATCCCCGCACACCCCCCCTCCCCACTTTGTTTTTTTTTTCTCATCTCTTGGTCCCTCACCTTCTCTTTCTGAGCTATCTTCCTCCTCTTCCTCTATTCCCCCCTTCCCACCTTCTCTCTTCTCTCCTGGATTTAAGCTTCACAGCTCCGACCGACCTCGATACACATTTTGTGGAAGCAAGACATCTCTGTTGACCCACAATCTCCCTAAGTCAAGTTCCCTGAATGCCTACAGGCCCATCACATGACCTAAACTATACCCGGTATGAGGACACTCAGACACCTGGTAAACCTCCAGGTGACTTCATTAGGAGTCACCAATAATCAACCAAGGTTCTCAGAGTCCGGAATGGTTCCTAGACCTCACCTATCCATAATCCCATGCATGTCATCTACCTGTTCTGCGTGGTATAGTCAACTGTGGGTATAGGGGATTGTATGATATTATTATTATTTTTTATTTGTGGTTGAACTGGATGGACTTGTGTCTTTTTTTTTAACCTAACTAACTATGTAACTATGTTGCTTTATCTTACTTCTGATATGTTCTGTATGGTTTGTTGCACAGGGCTGCGCCCTTACCTCTGCATTGAGATACCACTCTACCATTACCCCCCTCATCCAGGGGAAACTGTCTTTCAGCTGTATTTTGTTATGATTTCAGGTTTTCAATAAAAAATTTGAACAAGGAAAAATTAAACTTTTATACCTACCCCTTGTATGTCAAGCCTTTGTACAGTACCATGAAAGTCTATAGTAGCCTCAGTCCACATTTATTTCTATAAAGTTACAGTGTTGCAATCTGATCACTGGGAGAGAGGAGACTGAGGACATGCTTCCTCCTGCATGAAGCAGACTGATTACATCACCTCAGCCTAGGCAAAGTCTGTGGAAATGAATGGGGGACTTTTTAATGATAAAATATAGTGTTTTTTATTTATTTTTTTAAATAGCAACCTGTTTTTATATATTGTGATATGTAATTAACCACTTCAATACCAGGCACTTAAACACCTTCCTGCCCAGACCAATTTTGAGCTGTCGAACTTTGAATGACAATTGCGCGGTCATGTTACACTGTACCCAAATTCAATTGTTATCTTTTTTTTCCCCCCACAAATAGAGCTTTCTTTTGGTGGTATTTGATCCCCTCTGCAGTTTTTATTTTTTGCTATTTTTTTTTTGAAAAAAAATGTTTTTTTTTGTTTCAGTTTCAAAACTTTGTAAATAAGTAAGTTTTCTCCTTCACTGATGGGCACTGATGGGACTGCACTGACGGGCACTGATAAGGAGGCACTGATGGGCACCGATGAGGTGGCACCAATGAAGTGGCACTGAGGTGGCATTGATGGGCACTGATATGTGGCACTGATAGGCGGCACTGATAGGTGGCACTGATGGGCGACACGGATGGGCACTGATAGGTGGCACAAATTGGCACTGATAGCTGGCACGGATTGGCATGGATAGGTGGCACGGATGAGCATGGATGGGCACTGATAGGCAGCATGGATGGGCACTGATAGGTGGCACGGATGGGCACTGATAGGTGGCACGGATAGGCACTGATTGGCGGCATTGTTTTGTACTGATGGATGCCAATCAGTGCCAAACAATAATGCATGCCAATCAGTGATGCCCATCGTGGGCACTGATTGGCATCCATTGTGGGCACTGATTGGCATCCATTGTGGGCACTGTGTCATCCCTGGTGGTCTAGGGTGGCATACCTTGTGCTGGGCATCCCTGGTGGTCTGGTGGCGTCCCTGGTGGTCCAGTGTGGGCATCCTCATAGATCAGCACAGACCCCCCTGTCAGAGGAGCAGCCGATCGGCTCTCCTGTACTCGCGTCTGACAGTGTGAGGAAGTGAGGACAGTGAGGAAAAGCCGATCACCGCCGCGATGTGCCCCGGGGGCGCACAGCAGCTCAAAATCCTGAGGACGTCATATGACGTCCGGTCAGGGTTTTAAAACCACTTTGCCAATGTCTTTTGACAATAGAGCAGGCGGCAAGTGGTTAAATTGCAGATTTGAAAAGTTACTGAAAGATCCACAAAAAATAAAAGGTACACAAGCTGGAAATTTTTTCACAGCTGATTATTTATGAGTGGTGGCGCAATTGTACAAAATATAAGTAAAATTTATATTGTCTCAGTCAGACAATAACAGATTGGAGTTAACAGATGCAGGAACATCTTTACATTTGTCCTTGCTATTCTCTCAGTATAAATCAGTAAATTCTCTCAGTAAATCAGTATTTTTCCAGGCTTCTCTCAAGCCCCTGTTCTTCTTGAATAAAAGCCATATGACATACTTGCCCAGTATAGAACAATTACAGCCAGGATCCAAGCTCAACTCGGAGCAAAAACTTTATCGTTCAATTTCAGACACAGTAGGTAGAATTCATTAAAAAATACTGCTGGGGAGGTAATGGGCATTACAGGCCAAATGCTCTTATACTCCAAGGTAATTTTTATAAAGATGCTGATCACAACAAGTTACATTTTAATAATCTAGTTCTCGTCTTGCAGATTTTGGATAGTCGGAGACTCTACAGTCCAACAATTAACCTGTGAGGCACCACAAGCAAATGTAAACTCATTGTGGTAGACATGCCTTGAATGTTTTACACAATATGCTGAGTTATGAAAATTGCAGAAGAATAATACATGAAAAAGTATATCTCTGTTTAAAAAATATTATAAATGGCTACAGTTGAGAATAAACTTGGATGCCCCATGCTAAATCAAATGTGTATTATTTTTGGCAATTTATAGTCTCAAACGGCTTCTCGGAGAAAAGAACTAAGGTTGCTTCTACCTTCTGCTATTGCCTGAGCACATTACATTGACTGCTGATGCCACCAGGTCCCATCCTTCTTATGCCACGTACACACGATCTGACATTTCGTCCGGACTATCCAGCGGACTTAAGCCCCATACACACGGTCGGAAAATCCGACCACCAAATCCATCGGATTTGGTCCAACGGATTTAGTCCGACACTGGTGTTGCATACACACAGTCGGACATAGTTGTCGGAAAATCTGATCATTCTGAACGTGGTGACGTTTGTTGCGTACGACGGGACTACGTAGAGGCTAGTAGCCAATAGCTTTGGTCTTGTAATATGATCTGAGCATGCGTGGCACTTTGTCCGTCGGAATTCGTTACACACGATCGGAATTGGTGTGATCGGACTTTGTTGTCGGAAAATTTTTAGAGCAGGAGATACAACTTTGTCCGTCGGACAATCCGATGGAAAATGTCCGATGGTGCCTACACACAGTTGGAATTTCCGACAACATTGTCCGATAGGACAGAATCCATCGGAAAATCCAACCGTGTGTATGGGGCTTAAGTCCGGCGGACAATCCGCGGGACTTTCCATCAGAGGTCCGCCGAACTTTCTGAACGTGCGGACTGGCCCACACACGCCCGGACTTTTCCGGGTGACTAGATCCAGCGGACAATCCGCCGGAGTTTTGGCGGAGGTCCGCGGCGGCATTGACTTCCTTCGCTAGTCCCATCTACCTGGAGTCACGTTCTAAATGAACGGACTTTACTCAGTGTGTCGGAAAGTCCGTTCATTTCAAAATTCCTGCGGGCTAGCACACAGACGGCCAGATTGTCTGCCGGACTGCCGAGTCCGGCGGATAATTTTGAGTCAAAACTTCTTTCTATTGCCCCGTACACACGGTCGGATTTTCCGACGGAAAATGTCCTGTCGGACGTTGTTGTCGGAAATTTCGACCGTGTGTGGGCTCCTCCAAAATTTTTCCATCTGAATTTCCAACGGAATAAGTTTGAGATCCTGCTCTCACATTTTCCGACAACAAAGTCCTATCGGACTTTTTCCGATCGTGTTTTGCGAATTCCGACAGACAAAGTGCCACGCATGCTCAGATCACATTACAAGACCAAAGCTATCGGCTACTAGCCTCTACGTAGTCCTTTCGTACGCAATGAACGTCACCACGTTCAGAATGATCGGATTTTCCGCCAACTTTGTCCGACCGTGTGTATGCAACACCAGTGTCGGACAAAATCCATCGGAACAAATCCAACGGATTGTCCGGCGGACTCCAGTCCGGTGGACAAACCCGCCGGATAGTCCGATCGTGTGTACAGGGCATTAGTATCCCTCTCGAGATTTAAAAAAAAAAAAGGCTTTTCATACAATTCGGCACAGTATTGCAGCACTTACCCTGCTGTAGTACATACTTGTTTGGAGGCTGGTTCTGATTCCTATTGACTTCAGTTGGATTTTAGACTCATAAATTCAGATTTTCAATGGTTTATGATCTTTTTTTTTTTTTTTTTTAAATGGTCGAACTCCAACTGAAATTTGCTCATATTTATAGATTACTTTTTATAAGCCGATCACTAAAGTGGACAGCATTTTCATGGTAAGGAAGCCTTTGGATGCCTAGAAGGGGGTTGCATGCTAGTAAAGATAAAAAATTGTAGGGTTTGCATATTGGACTCATAGGCAATAGTGGTTCCCCACAAACCCTACCCCCCAATTTTGAAAGGCATCCACCTCTTCTGTCCAGGGTTTAGTGTCCAGGATTTGTTTCAGCCAATGCTTGGTTCCATGTGCAGTCCTGGACTCTGAACTCTCCTTTAAGCCCCGTGTCCATTCACTGTCCAAATTTTGCTGCCTCAACCTCTGCAACATCTCCAAAATCTGCAAAATATGCCCCTTTCTAACCATTGACACAACAAAGCTCTTAATTCTCTCCCTGATCATCTCTCGCCTCGACTACTGCAAATCCCTTCTCACTGTTTTACCTCTGCATAGTCTATCACCTCTTCAATCCATCATGAATGCTGCTGCCAGACTCATCCACCTTACCAACCGCCCAGTATCTGCTACACCTCTCTGCCAGTCCCTCCACTGGCTTCCGCTCACCCAACAAAATAAAATCAAAATACTGACTATTTACCAACCCATCCACAACTTAGACCCCAGCTACATCACTTGCCTAGTCTCAAAATGCCAACCTAATCATTCTCTTCTTTCCCTTTTAAGACCTCGTGCTCTCCAGCTCCCTCATCACCTCCTCCTTTGCTCGCCTCCAGGACTTTTCCAGAGCTGCTCCAATCCTATGGAACTCGTTACCCCAATCTGTACGATTATCTCCTACTCTATTAGCTTTCAGATGGTCCCTGAAAACACTTCTTTTCAGAGAAGCCTATGCTACCCACACCTAACAACTGTATTTTTATTTTCTCCATCTGTTCATCCTCCACAGCTATTACCTTTTGTATCACTTGACCCTCCCTTCTAGATTGTAAGCTCTAACGAGCAGGGCCCACTGATTACTCCTGTATGAATTGTATTGTAACTGTACTGTCTGCCCTCATGTTGTAAAGGGGTGTGCAAACTGTTGGCACTATATAAATCCTGAATAATAATAATAATAATAATAATAATAATGTGGGCCACCCTTGGGGACTGAACATTTCCATTCATGTCAACCATAATGTGCTTCATGTTTAGTACAGCAGACACTCTGTCACAAAGAATGTGCACCATGGACAATACCACCAAATGCGTTTTAAGGAAACTTCAGCACCATGGACAGTACCTAACCAACTAGTTATAATAAACTTCAGCACCATGGACAGTACCCAGCCAACTAGTTATAATAAACTTCAGCACCATGGACAGTACCTAACCAACTAATTATAATAAACTTCAGCACCCTGGACAGTACCTAGCCAACTAATTATAATAAACTTCAGCACCATGGACAGTACCTAACCAACTAATTATAATAAACTTCAGCACCATGGACAGTATCTAACCAACTAATTATAATAAACTTCAGCACCATGGACAGTATCTAACCAACTAATTATAATAAACTTCAGCACCATGGACAGTATCTAACCAAGGAATTTTAAGACATTTCAACACCATGAACAACACCTAACAGAGCTATAGGAAACGTCGGCACCTAAGGCAGTACCTAACCAAACAGTAATAGGAAATGTAAGCACCTAACAAAAGAGCTATAGGTTATTAATGACTGGAAATGGAAATCTGGAAATGCTAGCATAAGATAGCCTGCATTTTTCATGTTAAACCCCTCCATATATCCAGTGAAGTGACTGACCTCAGGTGATACACAGAGATTAAACAAATCCTCTTACATAAGTTGTACCTGTTTATCTGCAGCTTTCTGTTCTCTACATTCATTAACCACTTGCCGACCAGCTGCCGTCATTATACTGCGACAGGTCGGCTCTAGTGCGTAAATTGCCGTACCGGTCGCTCCACAGAGAGCCAGAACTGGAATCTGCCAATGTAAGCAAACAGATCCCCGTTCTGTCAGGGGACTTCAGAGAGATCGCCTGTTCCTAGTGATTAGGAACAGCAATCTCTCTCCTCCTCCAGTCAGTCCCCTCCCCCTACAGTTAGAAACACCTCCCAGGGAACACAGAGTGCCCCCTAGTGTTAACTCCTTCCCTGCCAGTGTCATTTATGCAGTAATCAGTGCATTTTTATAGTACTGATCACATATAAATGTCACTGGTCCCAAAAAAGTGTCAAAAGTGTCCGATCTGTTTGCTGCAATGTTGCAGTCCCGCGAAAAATTGCTGATCACCACCATTACTAGTAAAAAAAATATAATAATAATAAAAAGTCCATAAATCTATCCCCTATTTTGTAGTCGCTGTAACTTTTGCGCAAACCAATCAATATACGCTTATTGTAATTTTTTTTACCACAAGTATATAGAAGAATACATATTGGCCTAAACTAATGAAGACATTTCTTTTATTTTTATTTTTTATATTTATTATAGCAAAAAGTTAAAAAATATTGTTTTTTTTTCCAAAAATTTTTGTTTATAGGGCAAAAAATTAAAAACGCAGAGATGATCAAATATCACCAAAAGAAAGCTCTATTTGTGGGACAAAAAATACATCAATTTTGTTTGGGTACAGCGTCATACAACCGCTCAATTGACAGTTAAAGCGACGCAGTGCCGTATTGCAAAAGGGGTCACTTCCTTCCAGGGCTGAAGTGGTTAAAAGTGCTGAATTATAAAGAT
>CM053026.1:37098083-37361733 GCA_028564925.1 Lithobates sylvaticus | reverse complement strand
ATGATGGGAACTGCAGAAGGTGGTACAGCAGGCAGGGGTCGGATGACCGGAGAGAGATGGAGACACCAGAGCAGTAGCAGCAGCAGGACCTGTGCAGGGAGAGGTACACTCGGACGGCAAGAGGTAGTCAGACAGGCCGGGTCACAACGTAAGGCAGACAGGCATAAACGGCAGGCAGAAGGATGGTCAAAGACAGGCAGAGGTTCAGCAACAGGTAACACAAGTCCAGAGGCAGGGTCAGGCAGGCCGGGGTCAAGGAGCAGAGAGGGCATCAGAGTCAAACAAGCCGGGTCAGGTTTCAGAGGTACAGGCAAATACAGGCAGGTATCAGGGGAACTCAGATCAGAGCTGCAGACGAACATCACCGCAGGGTTGCAGCTGTCATCCTTAAAAAAGGGACACTGGCGCCAAAACAGCGCTAATCGCGCACGTTTACGCGCACGGGCGCGTGCGCACCCGCTACGCGCCCGCAGCGCGCGCCAACGCATGCGCTGATGCCTGGGGAGGTCAGCAATGGTTGTGCGCATGCATGCACTTAAATTGTACCGCTCAGGGCGGCCAGGACCCTGACACTGGTGTTGCATACACACGGTCGGACAAAGTTGTCAGAAAAAACGATCATTCCGAATGAGGTGACGTTTGTTGCGTACGATGGAACTACGAAGAGGCTAGTAGCCAATAGCTTTGGTCTCATAATTTGATCTGAGCACGCGTGGCACTTTTTCCGTCGGAATTCTCGACACACGATTGGAAAAGGTCCGATTGGATTTTGTTGTCGGAAAATTTGAGATCCAGCTCTCAAATTTTTTCCGTCGGAAATTCCAACTGAAAAAGCCCGCTAGGGCCCACACACGATCGGATTTTCCGACAACATAATCCAATCGGACTTTTCCCATCGGAATATCCAACCGTGTGTACGGGGCATTAGACTGGGATGCCATTAAAGATCAGGTGCGTGTAAAGGCAGGCGACCCAATACTTTTGGAAATACATGTATATTAGGTGGACTTCACTGGCAGGATCAACCAGTATTAGTGGACTTTGCAGGCAGACTATAATTAGGTTAGGTATAATTAAATAACTTTAACCATTGTTTAACTTTAAGAATTTTTGATTGAACTGAAGTCCGAAAGTGTTTCAACATCTAGACTTTTCGCCTGCAAACATCGCGTTCCCCCACGTGACGACACCGAAGTACAGATTGCTGCGCTGGTAATATATTTTTTTTTTTCCCACAATAACAATACTTTACTGCATCCCTGGAACACTGAATGCTAGATAATTTAAATTACAAAAGGCAAGTAGTTATTATTTTACCCCAAAGATATAAGGTCTGGTTAGGAGTTTGCACATTCAGCATTGTCCAAATTCCAGAGTGTCCATTTTTTTTTTTTTTGCTTTGCATTTCAAAGACTAGACCGGAATGGAAAAAGCTGAGCAAGGGATTTTTTAAGGGATAAAGATTAGTAATACAGCCTTGCCTTGTGCTGAATTACCTCCATATGCATTAAATAAATATACACACAGCAATGGAAGGGATACATAAAGCATGCCTTTCAATTCATTTCCCTTCCGTCACTTTTTATACCATCAAAATTCGCCCTATCTTGCATTTTTATCATTGTAATTACCATTAAATAGTGTTTTAAGTGTTCATTTTTTTTAAAGGTTTTATTGATGTCGACATTCATTTTCCTCACCCTCTGTGATGTATATTTTAGAGGTTTTTTTTTTTTTTTTTATTTTTTTTTTAATATAGCATTACAAGAGATCTTCAATTTAGAAAAATAAAAAAAGGGTTAAATTTAATTTAAATAGAGATTTAAAATGTCCATAGGGTAGGCTGCTGCTGCACAGTAAATTATGTAAATAAGGAGATGATAGCAGATGATAAAGTTTTATTAAAAAAAAAAAAAGGATACGTTTACAAAGTTTTTTTTTTTTTTTTTTTCTGAATTTGCATGCCTGTGTAGAGCAAGTAAAAAAGTTCACCTAAAGAGACCCTGTCTCATTTCAACAACAGCCGTCACATAAATGTATATGTGCATATACAGGCAGTTTAAGAAAAAAAGGTCAAAATACTCCCAGGGGCCTATACACAGCTTTCCAGTAAATAAATAGTTGTGTTTATAAAAAATATATATTGTTTATTTAACCACTTCAGCCCCGGAAGGATTTACCCCTTCCTGACCAGAGCACTTTTTGCGATTCGCCACTGCGTCGCTTTAACTGACAATTGCGCGGTCGTGCGACGTTGTACCGAAACAAAAATTACGTCCTTTTTTACCACAAATAGAGCTTTCTTTTGGTGGTATTTGATCGCCTCTGCGGTTTTTATTATTTGCGCTATAAACAAAAAAAGAGCGAAAATTTTGAAAAAAAATAAATATTTTGTACTTTTTGCTATAAAAAATATCCCCATTTTTTTTTCTTAAAAAGCAATTTTTTTCTCATTTTAGGCTGATATGTATTCTTCTATATATTTTTGGTAAAAAAAATTCCATTAAGCGTATATTGATTGGTTTGCGAAAAAGTTATAGCGTCTACAAAATAGGGTATAGATTTATAGCATTTTTTATTATTATTTTTTTTTTTTTTACTAGTAATGGCGGCGATCTGCGTTTTTTATTGTGACGGCGACATTATGGTGGACACTTTGGACAATTTTGACAAATTTTGACACATCCGGTCATACGTCATCACGGTCGAATCCGTCGGACTTTGGTGTAATTGTGTGTAGACAAGTCCGATTCGACTGAGGTCCGTCGAAACTCCATCGAAAAGTCAGATGGAATTCAGTCCGTCTGAAAAGTCTGGTCGTGTGTACACGGTATAAGCCAACACATAGGGCTTTGTTTTCAGAATGAATTGTCATTTGAATAGAGGACATGTAGCTATGAGGAGAAGAGTCAAAATCTCCTGTGTTAGCCTCATCCACTAACTTTAAGAGCAATCAAACTTCCCCTTTGAATTTCATAGTACTCTGCTGCCAACACATGGGTCATTGAAAGGTGGTGTAGGCTATCTGAGATGTTATGGAGGGCACGGCCTTCCTGTCTGAACCTGTAACGCTATTAACCAAGTGCTTGCGGATAATTTTATGAAATATCAATACATGTCTTTAAGTCAAAGTGAACTTCCAACCTGCAGACTGACCTTTTTTGTCGAAAATCAGACGGACTTTAGATTTAGAACATGCTTCAAATCTTTCCGACGGACTCGAGTCCGGTCGAAAAATCCGTTCGTCTGTGTGCTAGTCCGACGGACGAAAACCGATGCTAGGGCAGCTATTGGCTACTGGCTATGAACTTCCTTATCCGCTTCCCGACCGGCCACTGCATATATACGTCAGCAGAATGTCACGGGCAGGCAGAATCACGTACCTGTACGTGATCGTGCATGTGCCTGCCTGTGGGTCGCGACCCGGTCGTGAGCTCCGTGACCCCGGCCGCGGGACCAGCGGACCCGATCGCCGCTGGTTTCCCGCAATCGGGTTACGGAGCTGAAGAACGGGGAGAGGTCTATGTAAACAAACCTCTCCCCGCGCTTCCTACACTGACTGTCAGTGATCGGCGGTTCCCTGTCATCGGGAACGCCGATCAATGACGTTAGACGTACAGCCACGCCCCCCTACTGTAAAAAAAAACACAACACGTCACACTGACTCCTCCCCGCCCCCTAGTGGTTAACCCCCTAACTACAACTGTCATTTACATAGGAATCAGTGCTATTTAAATAGCAGTGATTGCTGTATAAATGACAAATGTCCCAAAAATGTGTCAAAAATGTCCAATGTGTCCGCCAAAATGTCGCAGTCACAATAAAAATCGCTGATCGCCGCCATTACTAATAAAAAAAAAAATATTAATAAAAATGCTATAAAACTATCCCCTATTTTGTAAACGCTATAACTTTTGCGCAAACTAATCAATAATCGCTAATTGCAATTTTTTTTTTTACCAAAAATATGTAGAAGAATACGTATCGGCCTAAACTGAGGAAAAAAAATGTTTTTTTATATATTTTTTGGGGATATTTATTATAGCAAAAAGTAAAAAATATTGCATTTTTTTCAAAATTGTTGCTCTATTTTTGTTTATAGCGCAAAAAATAAAAACCGCAGGGGCGATCAAATACCACCAAAAGAAAGCTCTATTTGTGGGAAAAAAAGGACGCCAATTTTGTTTTGGAGCCACGTCGCATGACCGCGCAATTGTTAGTTAAAGCGACGCAGTGCCGAATTGCAAAAAGGGGCCTGGTCCTTTGGCTGCCAATTGGTCCGGGGCTGAAGTGGTTATTCTAGTCCGGTCATACGTCATCACGGTCGAATCCGTCAGACTTTGGTGTGATTGTGTGTAGACAAGTCCGATTTGACGGAAGTCCGTCGAAACTCCATCGAAAAGTCAGACGGAATTCAGTCTGTCGGAAAAGTCTGGGCGTGTGTACACGGCATAAGCCAACACTTAGGACTTTGTTTTAAGAATGAATTGTCATTTGAATAGAAGACATGTAGCTATGAGGAGAAGAGTCAAAATCTCCTGTGTTAGCCTCATCCACTAACTTTAAGAGCAATCAAACTTCCCCTTTGAATTTCATAGTACTCTGCTGCCAACACATGGGTCATTGAAAGGTGGTGTAGGCTATTTGAGATGTTATGGAGGGCACGGCTTTCCTGTCCTGCCTATTCGTGCAGCACAGTGGTGTAGTGGTTAGCACTTTCATTAGCAGTAATAGGGTCGCTGGTTCAAATCCCGACCACGACACCTTCTGCCTGGAGTTTGCATGTTCTCCCTGTGCCTGCATGGGTTTCCTCCGGGTACTCCGGTTTCCTCCCACACTCCAAAGACTTGCTGGTAGGTTAATTAGATCCTGTCGATAAAATTGGCCAAATATGTGTATGTTGTATGTGTATGTGTTTGTAAGCGTGTTAGGACCCCACAGGGCAAGGACCGCACTATACCACAGATGGACACCAGTGTTAAAAGCACACTGAGGCAATTCAGTTCGCATAGGTAGCGCTATACAAGTCATTCATTCATTCATGTCTGAACCTGTAACGCTATTAACCAAGTGCTTGCGGATAATCTTATGAAATATCAATACATGTCTTTAAGTCAAAGTGAACTTCCAACCTGCAGACTGACCTTTTTTGTCGAAAATCAGACGGACTTTAGATTTAGAACATGCTTCAATTCTTTCCGACGGACTCGAGTCCGGTCGAAAAATCCGTTCATCTGTGTGCTAGTCCGACGGACGAAAACCGACGCTAGGGCAGCTATTGGCTACTGGCTATGAACTTCCTTATTCTAGTCCGGTACCATACGTCATCACGGTCGAATCCGTCGGACTCTGGTGTGATTGTGTGTAGACAAGTCCGATTCGATGGAAGTCCGTCGAAACTCCATCGAAAAGTCAGACGGAATTCAGTCCGTCGGAAAAGTCCGGTCGTGTGTACACGGCATAAGCCAACACATAGGACTTTGTTTTCAGAATGAATTGTCATTTGAATAGAGGACATGTAGCTATGAGGAGAAGAGTCTGTGTTAGCCTCATCCACTAACTTTAAAGCGGAGCGACACCCGTTTTTAAAACCTATAATAAAAAAAAATACTCACCTTCCTCGATCCGAAATGGCAGTTTTTTTTTTTTTTTTTTTTTTTTTACTTACCTTTAGTTGTTCTTCTTCTTTGCATCCATCGCTTCCTGGTTCTTGGTCCCTCGGATATGGGCGGGGATATTACGGCTATTACGTAATATCCCCTAGCCTGCACTGTCTCCTGGGAGTTTGTGTCATAGCTCCCAGGAGTCAGTGCGGCTGCCTGGCCCGAGATTGCGCGAGACTTCGAACCGAACATGACGTCATCACGACGCTGCTGACGGCGCTCCTATAAACGTTGTACTGCGCATGCGCGAGATTAGAAAGAGAGGCGTGAATGAAATCCAGGAAGACAATGCCCTGGAGTATTCAAATGCCCACACTCAAGATGGGGATGAACCCGGAAATTGATATAAAGTGTTTTTAAGACATAAAATCCGAACGGCAAAAGTGAGACAGACAGGACAGGTGAGCTAATGATTTACAAATCAATTTATTAATCAATCCCCATTGAAAAAAAAAAAAAAAAAAAAAACGTCAGGGGCAGTGTAGCTCCGCTTTAAGAGCAATCAAACTTCCCTTTGAATTTCATAGTACTCTGCTGCCAACACATGGGTCATTGAAAGGTGGTGTAGGCTATTTGAGATGTTATGGAGGGCACGGCCTTCCTGTCTCAACCTGTAACGCCATTAACCAAGTGCTTGCAGAACTGATAATCTTATGAAAGATCAATAAACGTCTTTAAGTCAAAGTGAACTTCCAACCTGCAGACTGAGTTCGTCTGTTGTACCGCAGCAGACACAATTTCGGCAATGAACAATACGTCAACTTTCCTTTAATGTCCTAGTCGCTTTCCAGTAACACCTTAACTAAGTCATGTAAATGTTGATTGTCATCTGTAAGCACAAAAGTGCATTTTGATGAGATGTCTCATGTTTAAGCACACTGCACATTTCCGACAGCACACTTCGAAACTGATTACTAACTGCGTTCTTCCATCCTACCCTTTTTACTTCATCCATAGCCTTGTCAGAAGTTAACCAAAGTCATTAATAATACAATAAGCAAAAATGTGCTACATTTAACCCTAAATTATAACGTACGCAGAGTGTTCCAACACCTCCGAGCTTTGATTTACGAGCTGAGTTTGTTCTATGCAAATTTTCGCGCAGCGCCTAATCAGAGGGAGGAGGAGACGTAAAGAGGGGCCTGGAAATTTTTTATGAGCTTCACCCATTTGCCTTAATTTAGAATTATGAGGCCGAATTTGCAAGAGATGAGCAATCACCTCTCGCACTCCTCCCATATAGCCAATCCATTCTAAAGCACAAACATCCTGAGCAATGCAGCGCTGTTTACTACACTAGCTATGATAATTAGGTGAAAGCTACATTTTTTGCTGATGCTTTAAAATAAACACACTGTAATATAAAAAGATGGAAGCGTGCTATTGTTTTATTTGCCTCTGAGAGCTCAATAGTGGCACTTCAGCGTTCAGCAACTTGAAAGCTGATTAGTTATCCTAGAAGCAGATATAAAAAAAAATACAAAAAGACATTATTTTCACTTAGTAATGTACATAATAAATGTGCATGATTGCAAGCCCTGGAATATACATATTTTTTTAATATGGGCTTAATAGGAAAATGGGTAATAAAATTAACGTCCTTCAACTTTTTCATCAAGATGTACTGGTTAAAGGGTATCTCGAGTAAAAGCTTTTCTATCTAGCATAGGGCATGGATGGATCTCTTGTTAGGTCCTGTTAGGTCACTGTCTGTGTCCATTGCTAGAGAAATTCCCCCTCCTCTCTTTTTGTACACAAGATTATTGTCATGCTACGTACTGACGCCACCCCGCCCCCCCGCCATGTGTTTTCGGAACACGGGTGTTTGCAGGAGCGGACTGACAACTCATGAGGCCCTCGGGCAATCGGAGATTATGGGGCCTCCCAGACAATCAGAGATTATGGGGCCACACAGTATACACACACACACACACAGTATACAATCACACAGTATACACATACATGTACACACAGTATACACAGACATGTTTCTATTGGCTGAGAAGGTACTGGAGAGGTGGGGCAGCTATAATCTCGGGATTTTTAGACCAAAAGGATGTCGGTAAGGGACATTTCAGAGACAGATGTAAAAAAAACACAGATTTTTACATACTGTCCCTGGTTTTACTGAGGCTGGCAACCCTGATGGGGGCCCCTAGTGGCCCGGGGCCCTCGGCAGTGCCCGAGTGGCCAAATGGTCAGTACGTGTCATGAAGATCCTGCCAGAAACCTGAATCCTGGGCTTCCCACCCGGGCGCCACTGCGCATGCGCGCAGGCGTGCGTGCACGTGCGCGGCCGTGCACGGGCGCGCGCGCCCCTGTTGGAGCCAGGTAGGCTATTTAAACCCAGCTAGAGCAGACGGTCCCCGCTGTCTGCTCTACAGCTCTACAGTGTTGTGGTGACTGAAACCTGATACCTGATACCTCTGATCTGTGTTTGACCCGGCTTGTCTGTGACCATCCTTCTGCCTCACGCCCTTGTACCTTGCTGCCAGCCTGATACCCGACCCGGCCTGCCTGACTATCCAGCTTACTTGTGCTGATCCAGTCTGCTCTGAGATCCTGTCTGCTCGGCTGAACCAGTGTACCTGTGCTGATCCAGTCTGCTCTGAGATCCTGTCTGCTCGGCTGAACCAGTGTACCTGTGCTGATCCAGTCTGTCCTGAGATCCTGTCTGCTCGGCTGAACCAGTGTACCTGTGCTGATCCAGTCTGCTCTGAGATCCTGTCTGCTCCGCTGAACCAGTGTACCTGTGCTGATCCGGCCTGCTCCGCTGTCCAGCCTGTTTTGCTATACCAGTCTGTCCATGCTGACCCGTCCTGCTCTGCTGTCTAGTCTGCTTTGCTGAACCAGTCTGTCCATGCTGACCCATCCTGCTCTACTGTCCAGTCTGCCTTGCTGATCCAGTCTGTCCATGCTGACCCATCCTGCTCTGCTGTCCAGTCTGCTTTGCTGATCCAGTCTGTCCATGCTGACCCGTTCTGCTCTACTGTCCAGTCTGCCTTGCTGATCCAGTCTGTCCATGCTGACCCGTCCTGCTCTGCTGTCCAGTCTGCCTTGCTGATCCAGTCTGTCTCCTGATCCAGTCTGCTATACCGATCCGGCCTACTCACCTACCCTGTCTGCTGAGTTGACCTTGGGTCGCTCCACCGGTCAGTTGATCCTGCCAGGCACCCGTGCTCCTCCTCACTCCTGGGGGAGTCACCCCTCTCCTGTCACCCTGCCAGGGAGCCAGGAGTGGTTAGCCGCAAGGGAGGCCCTCCTCCTGCAATTCGGGCTCTCACCACCAGGTACGTGACAGTACGCCCCTATGTGTTTGTTTTTTATGCTGCCGGCAAATTTTTTAATTGAGCGAGTGACGCTGGTCTCTGCTTTTTGTATCCGCTTTTTTACTACTAATAAACCATTTTTTTACGATACTACACCATTGGAGTTATCTCTTATCTCCCACTTATGTTCCCGTTGGCGTTGGTGTTTGTTTGATAGTGATCGTTTGGAATCCTGGTTCCTGCATTGTGGACTCCTATCTGACGGACATGTTCAGTGACCGGTTGGATACTCTACATACCCGTGCAGAGGGTCATATCTGATTGCGTTTCAGATCTCGCTATTTAGGGGGTCCACCCAATATGGTAAGGTGCATACATCAGTTTGACCTTTCCACATCTTGGCTTTCCACTTCCATCTCCCCTCCATCTACAGAGCTTTGGTGACGGTTTTCCTTTCATATTTCGGATTTCCCGCTGGATAATACTGTGTCTTTATTCATAAATTTTTTGATTTGGACTGTTGATTATTACTGTCTCAATATATTTCATATTTTTTATTTCACTTCACTTTTGTGCACATTTTGCTTTTATTTAAATTTTATATTTGTCTTATGCCCCGTACACACGGTCGGAAATTCCGACCACAAAATCCGTCGGAATTTTTCCGACGGATTTTGTCCGACACTGGTGTTGCATACACACGGTCGGACAAAGTTGTCG
Source organism: Lithobates sylvaticus (assembly GCA_028564925.1). Lineage (NCBI taxonomy): Eukaryota > Metazoa > Chordata > Amphibia > Anura > Ranidae > Lithobates > Lithobates sylvaticus. The sequence goes on along the minus strand of CM053026.1, from coordinate 37,352,081 downwards.
GAAAATTGTCGGAAAAAGTTGTCGGAAAATCTGATCATTCTGAATGTGGTGACGTTTGTTGCGTATGACGGAACTACGTAGAGGCTAGTAGCCAATAGCTTTGGTCTCGTAATTTTATCTGAGCATGCGTGGCACTTTGTCCATCGGAATTCTCTACACACGATCTGAAAAAGTCTGATCGGATTTTGTTGTCAGAAAATTTGAGAGCATGATCTAATATTTTTTCCGTCGGAAATTCCGACAGAAAAAGTCCGATGGAGCCCACACACGGTCAGATTTTCCGACAACATGGTCCGATCGGACATTTTCCGTCGGAAATTCCGACCGTGTGTACGGGGCATAACAGAGCACACACTTATTGAATATTTTCATTATATTTTATTTCATTGAGTATACATATATTTTGATTAAGTTCATTATATCTGCTTTGCATTCATATATGGTTTGCATCACATGTCACTCTATTTTTCTTTTTTCATGATACACGAGAATTAGGGTGGTGTTTTAATTAGCGCAATTTATATACTTTTATTTTATGTTTTCATTGTCACCTGAGCAGGAAAGTCAGATATTTTTTCAATAGGAGCGCCGGTTCTGTTGACAACTCTTCTGGTTTGCCCTCATTTTGTAGAAATTTCCATTTATTTACTGAAGTCTCTCTGGTCGGTAATAAAATGAACGTCCTTCAACTTTTTCATCAAGATGTACTGGTTAAAGTGTATCTCGAGTAAAAGCTTTTCTATCTAGCGTAGGGCATGGATGGATCTCTTGTTAGGTCCTGTTAGGTCACTGACTGTGTCCATAAGACATGTGCAATTTGTTTTTTTTTTTTTTCATTTTCCGTTAAAATTCGTTATATTCGTTCATTCGTTATCGTACGAATGAACGAATGATTCGCTAAAATTTTAACGAATAATGAATTATCAAATCGAACGAATGCGAAAAACAACGAAAATCCGAAATAACCAATTAGAAACAACGAATCTACGAAAGAAGAAAATCCGAAAAACGAAAACAGGAACAACGAAAATCAGATTGAACGAAAAAATTCGTACATTCGTAACTTTTTTTTTTGTTGAATTGGTAATTTTCCGTGTCCCTTACAATGGCGCTGCTTAACGTGCTTCGAATGGATTGAACGAAAAAATTCAGACATTCTTAACTTTTTTTTTTTTTTTTTTCCGATTCGTAATTTTCCGTGTCTCTTACAATGGCGTTGCTTAACGTGCTTCGAATGGATTGAACGAAAAAATTCGTACATTCGTAACTTTTTTTTTTTTCGATTCGTAATTTTCCATGTCTCTTACAATGGTACTGCTTAACGTGCTTCGAATGGATTGAACGAAAAAATTTGTACATTCGTAACTTTTTTTTTTCGATTCGTAATTTTCTGTGTCTCTTACAATGTAATAATAGCATACACATTACATAAAATTATGAATTATGCTCCGATTACGAATCTACGAAAATAATGTTACGAAAATACGAATAAATCAATCTTACGAAAGTACAAATGTAACTAAATCTACGAAAATACGAATGCGTCCGAATTTCGAATAAACGAAAATTAAACTAATGGAAAAACGAATCAACAAAAAAATAACTCTTACAAAAATACGAATCGCTATGAATACGAACACCGACGACTTACGAATTTACGAATCGTTACGAATACGAACACCGACGACTTACGAAATTACGAACCGTTACGAATCAACGGAAACGAACAGAAACAAAACGAAAATAAACACATTTTTCTATTGTGCACATGTCTAGTGTCCATTGCTGGAGAAATCCCCCCTCCTCTCTTTTTGTACTCGGGATTATTGCCATGGGACAGAAAGTGATAGGAAATTCAACGAGTTATCATTGTCACCTGAGCAGGAAAGTCAGATATTTTTCCAATAGGAGCGCCGGTTCTGTTGACAACTCTTCTGATTTGCCCTCATTTTGGAGAAATTCCCATTTATTTCCTGAAGTCTCTCTGGGACAAACAGAGATAAAAACCTGAAACTTGTTTTAAAGTGTCACTAAACCCCCATCATAAAAATAAACTATCAATACATGGTGTATAACATGCTGTTCATACTCAGTCATGAGATTTGTTTCCTGTATTCTGCAAATGTTGTTTTTTGAACATGTGACCAGTAGCAGAGGACTAGAAGATCTTCCTGCTTACGTTTCCATGCAGACAGGCTGGGGAAGATCTGAGTCATGCGACAGCTGTACAGAGATTAGGAAAAAGGTACTTAGATATTTTTTTTTCTATTAACCACTTGCTTACTGGGCACTTATACCCCCTTCCTGCCCAGGCCAATTTTCAGCTTTCAGCGCTGTCACACTTTGAATGACAATTGCGCAGTCATGCTACGCTGTACGCAGATTACATTTTTATATTTTTTTTCCCACAAATAGAGCTTTTTTGGTGATATTTAACCACTGCTGGGTTTTTTATTTTTTTGGTAAAAAAAATGAAAAAAGACCCGAAAATGTGAAAAAAAAATGTTTTTTCATAGTTTGTTATAAACTTACCTGTTAGAATACTAACAGATAATTTCTCTCCTTCATTGATGTGTGCTTATGAGACTGCACTGATGGGCAGTGATGGGCACTGAGAGGTGGCACTGATGGACACTGAAGAGGCGGCAGTGATGGGAACTGCGAGGTGGCACTGAGAGGTTGCACTGATGGGTGGCACTGGTGGTTGGCACTGATAGCCAGCACTGATAGGTAGCACTTAAGGGCACTGATGGGTGGTACTAATAGGCTCTGGTAGGTGACACTGATAGGCAGCATGGGCATTGATGGGTGGCACTGGTAGGTGGCACTGGTGGGCACTGGTATGTTGCACTGGTGGGCACTGCCAGGTGGCACTGGTAGTCACTGCATAACAGCAGTGCCACTCCACGTGAGGGACCAACGTCCCTCTGACAGAAGCTGGTGATTGGCTTTTTTCCCCTTCACGCTGTCAGCATGAGGGGAAAAAGAAAAATGATTACCGATTTTCTGTTTACATCATGTGACCAGCTGCCATTGGCTGACAGCTGATCACATGGTAAGGGGTCAGGATCGGCCCCTTACTCCAATCTGTGATCAGCCGAGTCCCATTGACTCAGTGATCATGCATGCTCGGGAGGACGTCCATGGACGCCTTCCCGGCAATTAAAGCCAGCGTTAATATAATGGCAGCACCATCATTCATATACACTGTGTGTTTAGTATCACTTTGACCCCTCCTTACACCAACATTTTCTAAACTAGAACTACTGTACAATACTTTTTGACCCCTTTATACCACCAAATCTGTAAATTAACATTCTGTGCCATGATGCCCCTTGCTGGTTGTCAGAGGGAGAGCACTTTCTCCTTAAAGTGGTTCTAAAGACTGAAGGCTTTTTACCTTAAAGCATTCTCTGCATTAAGGTAAGAAACCTTTAGAGTGCAGTCTTATGAGCCTGCTCAGGAGTGAGCCTGCATGAGTGCCCTCATAGCAAGCTGCTTGTTATGGGGGCACTCGTGGGGTGGAGGAGCCAGGAGTGCCGACGAGAGACCCAAGAGGAGGATCAGGGCTGCTCTGTGCAAAACCATGCAAATGCACCATGCAAAACCATAAAAGATTTTTAATTTTCTGGTCAGCAAATTGCCTGCAAAAAAAAATCTTCATCTATGGCAAAACCTCATTGCTATTCTCCCATAACTGGCCTTCTCCAGAGTAGATCAACTTCTGTAGAGCAGGAAAGGCATAGATGGATCAAAATTCAGCCAGTCTTTGCTAAACCGGATAAATTTTGATCCATCTATGGCCAGCTCAAAAGCAGGAGCAAGAAGTACAAAAGGTAGTAATTGTGAGGAGCAAGCTTCTGGAGAAGTTAGAAGTATAGGTGTTAGGTAAATGTGGCATAGGCTTCCCTGAAGAGATGAGTTTCAAGGGATCACTTAAAGATGGACAGAGTAGGAGATAGTCGGAACAGATTGGGGTTGAGAATTCCAGAGGATGGGAGAGGCTCTCAAGAAGTCCTGGAGGTGAGCATTGGAGGAGATAACAAGGGAAATAGAGAACGGGTGGTCTTGGTAGAAGTGGAGAGGACAGTTTGGGGACATATTGAGTAGAGTTTGGTAATGTACAGTAGCTCGGGGCTGAATTGTGGATGGCTTTGTATGTTGTTCTTGTTGTTGGTATTTGTATATATTGAGCTATTGGAAGAGTTTTCAGAGGGAGCTACAGATTGGTTAGTAAGGTTGGATAATTCTAGCAGCAGCAGCAGTCTTGATGGACTGAATGGGGGGGGGGGGGTCACCTGTTGTAAAGGTAAGCCAACAAGAATGGAGTTGCAGTACCCAATATGGAAGATAAGCAGGTTGTGAATTAGTAGTTTTGTTCATGACTTATGGCATCCCCAGCAGAGTCCTTTCAGTAGAATTTGATTTTTTCCCCCTATATCTACAGGAACAAAGCAGGTAGTGATCTGCAGTAAAATTAGCTAAGAACCTTGCAATGTATTACACTGATTAAAAGGAATTACAGATTAGAACCAGGATCATTTTGCATAACTTACTTTGCACTTTATGAGGTCCATCGAAGCTTCAGTATTTTGTAAAATATCTCAGCTTTTCATTAATTACTCTCCAGCATAAACTTTTAAGTGTCATCTGAAATGTTACATAATGTCAGATTCGATTGCTTCCACTAACATCAGTCATTACCTTAATGATCTTTGCGTAATGGTTAATTAACAATTATTTTTGATTTTTATTAGTTTTCGGTTGGTCATGCACTGCATGTTTTTAGAGTGCACTGGGCATACAAATGTTCCTCAAATGAAAGTCAGTGTAATTAATTATCATTTCTTTAATCCGTAACTGAGGTTTACACTTAATAACTTTTAAAAGTCACAGAAATTTAAAAAGTAAATCCTTTAAACTGTTTGAAATATATATAACCATAACATTTGGATTTAACATAATTTCCTGTAATAATGACAATGGTCACGAAGACAAATATAGAGTGTAAATTGGTCTAGCGAGGGACACAGGCAGCAATATAAACCTAGCTGGGGTTCTAACCATGGGCGTCCGCAGGTAGGGGCAAGGGGGGTCAAGTGCCCCCCCTGGAATCAGTGATCAGATCTTAAATTCAGCACAGTTGCGTCAGTATCGGGGTGCGGGCAGCCCCTACCTGGGTGCCACCATCAAGGTGCTGTCAAGCCCCTCCATCAGTGTAGTGTGACTTTGGCTCTTTTCCTTGCTCAGTCCAGCAGAGAACTCGGTGGCGCTGTGACAGGAGAAAGGCGAGCTGTCAGAGGTATTGCCTCCCCTTTCTCCTGTCAGGGAGAAAAGATGGCGGCTCTCACCAGGTTCCCTGCCCAGCTTCCTGCCCGCTCCGTTCCTTCCCTATTGGCTATAACTGAGGGCCAATAAAAGGAGAGGAGAACATCATGGGACATGTAGTCTCAAAGATTGGTGGCCCCATTTTCCACAGGGAGGAGGCTACAGCTCGATCAAGAGAGATATTGAGAGACTGCAGCCTGGAAAAAAGCTGAGGGAGAGAATGCTACAGGACAAAGAACGAGGAGTGTGCTGGGCGGAAGCCAGAGAGAGAGACACGCTGCCCAGGACCACTAGAGAGAGCCACGCTGCCCAGCACCACTAGAGAGAGCCACGCTGCCCGGCACCACTAGAGAGAGCCACGCTGCCCAGCACCACCCGAGAGAGAGAAACTGAGCCACTACCAGGGTACAGACATGCTACATTACTGACCAAAGTCGCCCCCGGAGAACCCAGAGCGAACGATCGTCCAGCCGGAGGGATCACTACTGTAGTTTTTCTGGGTCTGGTAAGAGGGCCTGTTGGCCATTATCCATTACTTATCCTAGGGACTGTACTGTCCCTGACCATGATAATGTGATAATGACATTGTCGAAAAGGGGCGGTGCATGGGTGACCATAAAATGATGCCCCTCCCTGAGAAAGTTCTGCGGATGCCCATGGTTCTAACTCCTCGCCATTTAAGCAAAAATATGGGCTCCTTTCTCATTGATGTAGACAGGGGCCGGTGTCTCGGAACCCCCTTAATGGGTGCTTCCAGATTCCAATAAGCCTCATGCAGACCCCCATAACCAGTGGGCTAGGGTTGTGTGGAAGGCTCATGTGGCCTAGTATGATTCAAGACGGGGCACATGATCACCCCCTCAGAAAAAGGTCTGGTATAGATTTTAGGGGGGACCTCACACATTTTCCTTCTTGTGTTTTGCATATGGGGTCTCTATTAAAATTCATACCAGATACAAAGGGTCCTGTGGTTTACTCTTAAAAGCCCCACATCATTTTTTTTTCTTTTTCTACATGTGTGGGGCCTCTCTTGACAGCCATACCAGACTCTCATCAAGGATAAGAGCTTGGTATATATTTTTGAGAGAACCCAATACTTTTTTTTTGTGGGGTCCCTCTTTATCATCTATATCAGAACCTCATTTATGATAAGGTCTGGTATAGATGAAGGGAATTCTTGGCCGCTTGTTTACAAATAGTTCTAGTAGAGAAGTGTCAGAATTGGCCTGGGTGGCAAGTGTTTAATTACCATAAGTAAGTAATATACAAATAATTATTATATATTGTTACTTATTGTTAAGGTAATTTACTATATTTTCAAAAACTGCACTCAAGCAGTTGGCTTAATGGACGCATTGCTGAAGGTTGAATGTATAACTTCCAACCAGTAATTTCACAGTAACTATATAAATAATAAATTAGGCTAGCTGGCTGACCCCAAAATACAGCTATGTTTGTGCTCTCAGTGCTCCCCAAGATTGGTGTCCCTGTCACTTATGGTTTGAGAGCAGTGGCATGTCAAGCTAGCAAGATTTCCCAAAGATGCCAATGTTAAATGTTAAAAACCGGGAGCAGTGCCATGTCAAGCTGACCAAGATTTCTCATAGACGCCAATGAGCACTTAAAGCTGAAAATTAGTCTGGGCAGGAAGGGGGTGTATTGAAGTGGTTAAGGGGAACCCTATGACAGAATCTCAGAAAAAAAAACGATGTGGGGTCCCCCCCAAAATCCATACCAGGTCCTTTGGGTCTAGTATAGATTTTAAGGAGAACTCCACGTCAACATTTTAAGAAAAAACGCCATGGGGTTCCCCCCAAAATCCATACCAGGCCCTTTGGGTCTGGTATAGATTTTAAGGAGAACTCCACGCCAAAATTAAAAATGAAAAGGGTGTGACCCCCCCCCAATCCATACCAGACCCTTACCCAAGCATGCAGCCTGGCAGTCCAGGAAAGGGTGGGAGCTTGCCCCCCTCTTCTTGAACCATACCAGGTCGCTTGCTCTCAACTTGGGAAGTGTGCTTTGGGGGGCCCAAACTGTTTGCCCAACACTACTTGGGACCAAGGTGCCAGCTAGGTATGCCAATTGAGTGCTCTCACCTACTGTATCAAACTAAATAAAGTGATCTCTCACATGGGGTGGGTACCTCAGGGATTGCAGAAAACAACATGCGCATCGGCATAGGTAAAGGATTAGCTCGCCTTCTTTTTTTTTTTTAAACTCCCCTATGTACCAATATAGCATTAATGTACTTCTTTTGCAGGAAAAAAAACTTCCTATTTATCCTACACAAACATTGTTGTATAAAAAAAAACTTCTTAATTTTTTCCTGGATGACCTTAGGATATACAAACTGTTAAGACACAGGAAGGAGTTCACAAGCTGACCTCATTAACACACACCCTGCATTTGCCCTCCTGCTTCGGGAGATCACTCCCACCCACCACTGCAGGGGCACAATCTCTTTTAGGAGGACACACCATCTATCCAATCACTCTGAATCCAATAAGGCTGGCCCTTTCACTATATAGTTGATGGTAGATCTAAAGGATATTGTACAATCAGATTGTATAGTGCATGGTGAGCTATATAGAAACCAGGACATACTTCTCCTGTTTTCAATACTACAGCTCTGATTCACATAGGCTATTATCGGATCGCTCAGCTCCTGCACACTCTGCCAAAATGAATGATCTGTGCAAGATGAAAGGTAGAAAAAAAATCAATTCCTGTGTATTTAGTGAGAATTGTGATCACTGATTGCATGTAAAAATGTGCACCTGCAGAGGTGGGTGGGGGTGATCTTCTGGAGAACGAGGGCAAATGCAGGGTGCATGTTAATGAGGTCAGCTGCTGAACTCCTTCCTGTGTCTTATTCTTAACAGTTTTCACATCCTGCCGGACCTTCAGCCGGGCCTTAACAGCGCATAATGTCCGTGGCTGCATGAAAAGTAAATATCTCCTAAACCATACATGTTTAGGAGATATTAATTTTACCTACAGGTAAGCCTTATTATAGGCTTATCTGTAGGTAAAAGTTCAAAAAAAGACTATACAACCACTTTAAGGGAATCCTGGATTTCCTGTGTAGGGCCATTAATTGCATTTGCAGCAACACTGTCAGCCCTCCAATGCGAGTCTCTAGATAACTTGCAGTGAGGATGACATCTCATGGGTGGCCTGCAACCTGGAGGTGTTGTTGACTTTGAGATAGAACTAATATCACTTTCAGGGAAATATTAGAAATATGGCCATCCCACCACCAATCCTTACTGTAGTCCTACACCGGAGAGTGTTGACATGTTTACAGATGTAGACTAGACATGTGCACACTGAAATATTTTGTTTTCGGAATTTCGTTTTCGTCCGAAAAATACATTTATTTAGTTACTCCCGAAATTTGTTTTTATTTATTTAGTTTTTCGTTAAAAATTGCATTCGTCCAAAAATCCAAATGAATTAAGGTCGACTCTGTCATTGTAGGCTTATGGTGTCTGTCGAATGTTCAAAGAAGATTCGACGGAGCAGCTAAACTGTATGACTCTGTATAGTTTAGCTGCAATTCCACCCAATTCCAGCAGCAATCTTTTCTCTTCACGTCGAATCTTTCCTCTCTACGTCGAATCTTTCCTCTCTACGTCGAATCTTTCCTCTCTACGTCGAATCTTTCCTCTCTACGTCAAATCTTTTCTCTCTATGTAAAATAATCTTGGACTAACTAAGAGTTAAGGTTAGGCACATTCGACCACAGGTTCAATGGACACAGTTTGTTATTGTCAGCGTCAAATCTCCTATCTATATCGAACTGTTGTCACAATGAAAATAAAGCATTTGTTTATGTCGGATCTTTTGTTTTTCGGATTCTGCACTTTCGTTATCGTTTGTTAATAACGATATAAGAAGTCATGACACCACTGTAAAAAAAAGTTATGAACTGTGCATTAGACATGTGCAATTCGTTTAGTTTTTTTTTTTTCGTTTTTCGTTAAAATTCGTTATATTCGTTCATTCGTTATCGTACGAATGAACGAACAATTCGCTAAAAAAATGTAACGAATAACGAATGTTCGAATCGAACGAATACGAAAAACAACGAAAATCCGAAATGACCAAATTAGAAACAACAAAACTACCAAAGAAGAAAATCCGAAAAACGAAAACAGGAACAAAGAAAATCAAAATGAACGAAAAAATTTGTATATTCGTAACTTTTTTTTTTTTGTTGAATTGGTAATTTTCCATGTCCCTTACAATGGCACTGCTTAACGTGCTTCGAATGGATTGAACGAAAAAATTCGTACATTCGTAACTTTTTTTTTTTTTTTCGATTCGTAATTTTCTGTGTCTCTTACAATGGCGCTGCTTAACGAATGGATTGAACGAAAAAATTCGTACATTCGTAACTTTTTTTTTTTTCGATTCGTAATTTTCCGTGCCCCTTACAATGGCGCTGCTTAACATGCTTCGAATGGATTGAATGAAAAAATTTCGTACATTCGTAACTTTTTTTTTTTTTTTGCGATTCGTAATTTTCCGTGTCTCTTACAATGGCGCTGCTTAACGTGCTTCGATTGGATTGAACGAAAAAATTCGTACATTCGTAACTTTTTTTTTTCGATTCATAATTTTCCGTGTCTCTTAAAATGTAATAATAGCATACACATTACATAAAATTATGAATTATGCTCCGATTACGAATCTACGAAAACAATGTTACGAAAGCACGAATAAATCAATCTAACGAAAGTACGAATGTAACTAAATCTACGAAAATACGAATGCGTCCGAATTTCGAATAAACGAAAATGAAACTAACGGAATAACGAATAAACAAAAAAATAACTCTTACGAAAATACGAATCGTTACGAATACGAACACCGACGACTTACGAATTTACGAATCGTTACGAATCAACGGAAACGAAAGAAACAAAACGAAAATAAACAAATTTTTTCTAGTGTGCACATGTCTACTGTGCATAAAGAAAAAAATATATATATATAAAGTGCAAGCTTTCAGAACATGTTAGGTTAGGGTTTAGGAGTGTTATTGGGAAATTGACAAGTCCAGGCATATAAGTTCATAAAAGGCATCAAGGCAGTCCGACAAATTTTTTGCTATGTAGCCAATATGTTAAGACTGTAAAAAAACGAACAAACTCATTTCTTTTTTGCCTTATTTTAAAATAGTTTGTTGTTTTTTTTTTAACCTCTAGCCGACCGCCCACTGTCAAATGACGGCGGAGCGGTGCGGCTCTTGTGGCGGGACGCCGTCATATGACGGCGTCTACATTTTGGCCACTAGGGGGCGCGCGCGCGTGCCTGCCGCGTAGCTGGGGAGCCAATGCGCGTGCCCGGCGGCCGCGATGTCCGATGGGCACCCGCGATTGCCCGGTAATCGAGCAGGACGTGGATCTGTGTGTGTAAACACACAGATCCACGTCCTGTCACTGGAGAGGAGACCGATGGTGTGTCCCTTGTAAATAGGGACACCGATCGGCCCCCTCCCCCAATCAGTCCCCTCCCCCCACAGTTAGAATCACTAACATAGGGAACACATTAACCCCTGCAGCGCCCCCTAGTGTTAACCCCTTCCCTGCCAGTCACATTTATACAGTAATCAATGCATTTTTATAGCACGGATCGCTGTATAAATGTGAATGGTCCCAAAAATGTGTCAAAAGTGTTCGATATGTCCGCCACAATGTCGCAGTCATGATAAAAATCGCAGATCGCAGCCATTACTAGTAAAAAAAAAAAAATAATAAAAATGCTATAAATCTATCCCCTATTTTGTAGACGCTATAACTTTTGCGCAAACCAATCAATATACGCTTATTGCGATTTTTTTACCAAAAATATGTAGAAGAATACGTATCGGCCTAAACTGAGGAAAAAATTTGTTTAAAAAAAAAAAAAAAAATTGGATATTTATTATAATAAAAAGTAAAAAATATTATGTTTTTTTCAAACTTGTTGCCCTTCTTTTGTTTATAGCGCAAGAAATAAAAACCGCAGAGGTGATCAAATACCACCAAAATAAAGCTCTATCTGTGGGGAAAAAATTATAACAATTTTATTTGGGTACAGCGTTGCATGACCGCGCAATTGTCATTCAAAATGCGACAGCGCTGAAAGCTGAAAAATGGCCTGGTCAGGAAGGAGGTGTTCGTGCCTGGTAGGCAAGTAGTTAAAGAGGAACCAAACCCGTTAATCAATATTAACTATTTATAATCATTATACTACATAGGCTTACTAAACAATTAAAAATGTGTATTGTGTTTACTTGTTTAAAAGATTTTTATTTTTATTTTTTTAATTCAGTTGCTTCCTGGTTTCTGACATAGGCCAAAATGATGTCATACATTCCTGGAGTCTTTATTGCCATTTTCTTTTCTTTCATCTGGAGGAGGGGAGGAGGGGCTTATTCAGCTTACCACACCCTCCTGCCTGCATGCCTGAGCTAAGGGCAGATGATTTCCAGGAAGTAAATGCTACATGATTTATCTGCCCTCACTCAAGGTGGCCATGCCTAGAAATTCTAGAGGAGTGTTTTTCAAAGTCATTTTTCAACAAAATAAAGTATGGAGACATGGAGGGATGGGTGAGTTTGCTTTGAATATTAACAATTAATTAAACAGTGTTTTTAGTTTGCAGTGCTCAGAGTCAGATACAGTATAGTTCTGCTTTAAGAATTTTTATACTACAAGAAGAACAAGCTACTACAAGCAGGCGTAACAATTTTAACATGAAAAAAATAAAGAGACTGTACACACGAATGCATTTTTAATTTAGTTTTCCATATATTTTATTGATATTTGTAAAAAAAACACCAAGTGATAAAAAAACACAAAAAAGCTAAGAAAAACACAAAAAAGCTAAGAAAAACACAAATATATTCTTTGTTAAGATAAGTAACCACCCCAATTCTGCGCTCAGGAAAAATGTAATGCTACTATCCTTAAAGCGGAGTTCCACCCAAAAATGGAACTTCCATTTTTTCCGGTTCCTCCCCCCCTCCGGTGTCACATTTGGCACCTTTCAGGGGGGAGGAGGGAGCAGATACCTGTCTAATACAGGTATATTGCTCCCACTTCCGGGCATAGATACCCAAGCCACCTCCAGGTACCTACGGCACTTCTGGCACCTCCTCCGCCCCCCCCCCCCCCCGCTGTCTTCCAGAACACAGCAGGGACCAGTGGTATAGCGCAGCGCAAGTCACGCATGCGCCGTAGGGAACCAGGAAGGGAAGCCGCAAGATGGTGGCGGCGGCACCCAACAGCTGAGCGACAGATCGGCTTCAGGTGCCGACATCGCGGGCACCCTGGACAGGTAAGTGTCCTTATTTTAAAAGTCAGCAGCTGCAGTTGACTTTTAAAGAAAAAAAAATCGGCGGAACTCTGTTTCAAAGGACAAGTTCACATTTCGTAACATGTTACACACATATTCAAGGTGTAACATGTTACACATGCAGCAGCTCCCACACCATCACTCCCTGATCCCCTGTTGTGACAGCGAGCAGGGGATCTTCTCCCCGCACGCTATCACAATAAAAAAAAAAAAGTGGCTGTGCAGGGCCACATCATTCATTCACAGAGCTCTGTGAAGATGAGAACTACAAGCAGCCTTTGTGTCTGTCAGCTTGTAGTTCTCAATGAACTACCAGGGCGGGTGCTCTGGGTAGTTCATTGGTTCTTTCTGTCAGTGTATAACTGCCTGCTTCTATGAGGTAAGAGCAGGCGCTATCAGTCTGCAAGAGCCCTGCATTGCAGCAACGATCTGCTGGTCGCGGCTCCTAGTAAAAAAAAAAAATCTAAATGCACATTTTTTTTTACCTGCAAGATGTGCATTTATTATTATTATTATTTTTTTTTATTATCCTTTAAAGTGGAAGTAAACCCCCCTATCGTTTTCAGCCAAGGAAGCTGCCATCTTTGCCTCTGTTTAATCTTCAACTGCCACAGTGCTGCACATGTGATCCGTTATGACACCAGCCATTGGATGGTTTGACTGTTTGGTTGAGAGCACAGCCAATGTGCAGTTAGCATTCACGGCATGCCTTTTTTTTTTAGACTGTTAAATCGATGGGTTTACTTCCGCTTTAACTCTAAGCCCCGTACACACGGTCGGAATTTCCGACCACAAAATCTGTCCGTTTTTTTTCCGACTGATTTTGTCCGAAACTGGTGTTGCATCCAAACGTGGTGACGTTCGTTGCGTACGACGGGACTACGTAGAGGCTAGTAGCCAATAGCTTTTGTCTCGTAATTTGATCTGAGCATGCGTGGCACTTTGTGATTTTGTTTTCGGAAAATTTGAGATCCCAAAAAGCCCGCTAGAGCCCACACACGATCGGATTTTCTGACAACATAATCCGATCTGACTTTTTCCATCGGAATATCCGACCGTGTGTACGGGGCATAAGAATGTGACATAAAAAAATAATAAATAAATAAATCATAAAATATCCTGCTGTCGCAGTATCTACAACCCCAAACATTATTTGAGTTTTTTTTTTTTTTTTTTAAATTTAAAGGTACCTAAAATTTGAATAAAAAGTAAATAAATAATATTAATATCAAATTCAGTGTTAAGAAAATAACCTAAAAAGTAGTGCTGCTTTTTCAGTTTGTTTTAACACTGAATGCTATTTTAATATTTTTTGTTTACATTTTATCTAAATTTTAGGCAACTTTAAATTGTAAATAAAAAACTCAAATAATAAAACAGACAAATAAATAAGCAAAACAAAATACTGATTCCAATTTTTTTTGTGCAGCAAAATCTGTCAGTTTTACTAATTCTTAACCATAAGTAATGACACAATTATTTGTGAATAAAAAGGTCTATAGCTAAAATGTAAAAAAAAAAAGGGAAAAAAAGGTGTGAATAAGATGTGTGGACAAGAGTTGAAATGAAATATAGTTCCCCATTAAATACTTTGCAAACCTAAAAGTTAGTTTCTCTCCGAAAGATCACACTCAATTCAACGATTGCTAGGGGCACCAATTCATATCGTGTTTATCTGATCATTCAGGAAATGAATTGAAGTCTTATAAAAACTTTTCGTTGGCTCCACTTCCCTGTTTACAAGCCTTCTGCAGACATGTTTTTATGATGTGGAACAGTATGAATTTAATAAAAAAAAAATAATTCTCCTGCAACAGACTGACAAATTATTGTCTTCCTCTGATGAGTCGCTCAAGCCCTCGGCTAAAAGCCATAGCCATATGCAGTAAGTCGGAGACCTGCCACATAATTATCCGTGCAATATCGGTCGGATCTTTAATGTTTACTAGGGTTTGCTGAGGAAAACAAGTAAATGACTCAAGTATCCCCACGGTGGTTTGGAATAAAAATGAATTAGACTTTTAAAGTGCCGTAAAGAAGGCAATATGCTTTATAAGGAACTTTGACTCTGCAACATAAGTATCTTTTATGTTTATAAAAATAAACTTTGTGTCAAAAGAGAATTATGTAGGTTAATGAAAAGAGTCGGTTCAGACCAACTGTAATTGTTGCAAGGCCTCTATAAAAGGCTATTCATGTTCGAAGAATTCACAAGCACACTATGGCCCGCTAACTCTGCTGTGGCACATAAATGAAAGCATATACAATGGCTATAGAACAGACTCACCCCCTTTAACCACTTAAGGACCAAGCCTCTTTTTGAGATTTTTGAAAATTACTTAGAACCCCCAAACATTATAAAAAAAATTCTAACACCCTAGAGAATAAAATGGCAGTCGTTGCAATACTCAACTCTACCTTCGAATCCCCGGACAAAAAGACCAATATCAGGAATTAGAAATATGCCTCACATCAATAGATGACTGGATGTCCACGAGCTCCCTCAAACTTAATGGATCCAAAACAGAACTCCTTCTCCTAAATGAAAACCTAAATATCAAATCTATGACCCCATGGACTCCACCCACCATCCTTGGACAGACCATCCCCCTAAGCATAGAAGCCAAAAGTCTCTGAGTCATCAGCCAACTGTAATTGTTGCAAGGCCTCTATAAAAGGCTATTCATGTTCGAAGAATTCACAAGCAAACTATGGCCCGCTAACTCTGCTGTGGCACATAAATGAAAGCATATACAATGGCTATAGAACAGACTCACCCTCTTTAACCACTTAAGGACCAAGCCTCTTTTTGAGATTTTTGAAAATTACTTAGAACCCCCAAACATTATAAAAAAAAAATTCTAACACCCTAGAGAATAAAATGGCAGTCGTTGCAATACTCAACTCTACCTTCGGATCCCCGGACAAAAAGACCAATATCAGGAATTAGAAATATGCCTCACATCAATAGATGACTGGATGTCCACGAGCTCCCTCAAACTTAATGGATCCAACACAGAACTCCTTCTCTTAAATGCAAACCTAAATATCAAATCTATGACCCCATAGACTCCACCCACCATCCTTGGACAAACCATCCCCCTAAGCATAAAAGCCAAAAGTCTCTGAGTCATCTTCGATTCAGAAATGTCAATGGATGCACAAATAGGATCAGTAGTCAGCGGATCCTACCATCTTCTACGCCTGCTACATAGACTCAGAAAAGGAAAAAGCAATAGTGGTAGGAGCAATCATCAACTCTCGACTCGACTACGCAAACTCCCTCTACATAAGACTACCTAAATTCCAGATTGCACACCTACAAGTCGTCCAAAACACGGCAGCAAGACTAATCACGGGGAAAAAAAACCTGGGAGTCCATCTCCCCTCCCTGAGGATCCTACACTGGCTAACCGTAAAGGATCAAATCACATTCAAGACCCTCTGCCTGACCCACAAATGCACACAAGGAGATGTTCCTCAATACTTATGTGAAAAAATAAAATACTACACACCCAATCGCAACCTCCGATCAACCAACCAAAACCTCCTCCTCATCCCTCAAGTCCCCAGACAAATCAAGGGGAGAACGAAGATTTACAGTCCAAGGACCATGGCTATGGAATGCTCTACCTACGAACATCCGCTTGGAAGGAAACCATTGGGCCTCCAGGAAAAAAACTCAAGACCCACCTTTTCTAAGAAGGAATCAACGCAGGTCGGATCAAGCGCCTCAGGCAATTCAGTTCGCAGTTGCAGCGCTATACAAATCATTCATTCATTAATTTCTGTCACACCGTATTTGCGCAGCGGTCTTACAAGCACACTTTTTTGGGAAAAAATAATTTTTCTTTTATATTGTGAAAGATAATGTTAGCTTGAGTAAAATGATACCCAACATGTCACGCTTCAAAATTGTGCCCTTTCGTGGAATGGTAAAGGCAACATTTAAAAATTCTACAGGTTGCATATTTTGAGTTACAGGGGAGGTCTAGGGCTAGAATAATTGCTCTTGCTCTACCGATCGTGGCGTTACCTCACATGTGTGGTTTGAACACTGTTTTCATATGCGGGCGCTACTCAGGTATGCGTTTGCTTCTGAATGCGAGCTCGGCTGGACGGGGCATATTTAAAAAATCTTTTTTTCTTATTTATTTTACCTTTTATTTTTTATTTTTACACTGTTGTTTTTTTAAAAAAAAATGCTGTCACTTTTATTCCTATTACAAGGAATGTAACCATCCCTTGTAATAGAAAAAAAAAAAAAAAAACATGACAGTACCTCTTAAATATGAGATCTGGGGTCAAAAAGATCTCATATTTACAATAAAGTGCAATAAAAAAACAAAATAAAAAAATTTGTCATTTACATTTTTTTTTTTTTAAATGGCCCTTTAACAGCTATGGGTGGAAGTGACGTTTTGACGTTGCTTCCGCCCTGCAATGGAATGGAGACAGGTGGGGGGAAATCTTCCCCTCACTCGTCGCCTTGCCAAGGAAAGCACAACATCCGATCACCTCCGCCGTTGCGATGGCTCCGGTAAGCGCCGGAGGGCACCGGAGCGCGGCGGGAGGGGGGACCCCTCTCCCACTGCCGATAAAAGTAATCTTGCGGTGAATCCGCCATGGAGACCACTTTTATCTGAAATCAGACCGGCGGCCGAAGAAGAGGATACTGGGGTTATGGCAGCTAGCAGCTGTCATAACAATGATATTCCTCTTCAAATTCAGGACGTATAACGGCATGCGGCAGTCCGTAAGTGGTAAAATAAACACATTTTGTTGCTTTGCAGCCTAAAATGACGACAAGCTGTTTTTGTTTTATCCAGTCGTATTTACTCAGTGCAACTTATACCTTCCAAGTGAAAGATATAACACCAACATGTCAGAAAACAAAAAACAAGAACAGAATCACTGAGTTGGAAAAAGGATCACCTCCTCCTAAAAATAATTTATAAACTCAATCAGGTGTAGCTACTCACCTTCTCAATGGCACACAAAGCCATTTGACTTTAAACTGTGATCAGCTGTGGTCATTTTGATTAGCTCAGCATGAAAAGAGCTTTCCTGGAGCATTTAAGTCCCTGGTAGTGCAACTGAAGCAAACAATCAACTATAGGTGGCAAGGCACTGTCAAAAGATCTCCAGGATAAAGTTGTAGATAGGCACAAGTCAGGAGATGGATACAAATACATTTCAAAGGCTTTATTAATGCCTAGAAGCACCGTGAAGTCTATTATAAGAAAGCGTAAGGTATTTGATACAACACAGACCCTCTTTTGATCAGGACTTTGTTTCAAACTGGGTGAAAGAGCCGGGAGGAAACTGCTCAGAGAGGCTACCAAGCGGCCTACAGCAACTCTGAAGCAGTTGCAGGAATTTATGACAAAGAGTGGTCATTGTGTGCATGTGACAACAATATCACAAATTCTCCACAAATGGGGCTTGTATGGGTGGAGTGCAAGAAAAAAACTCACTCCTCAAGAAAGGCCACATCCAGTCACCACTGAGCTTTGCCAAAATGCACCTTGCAGATTCTGAGGCCACATGGAAAAAGGTGTTATGGTCAGATGAGACTAAAATTGAATTATTTGGTCTCAACACCAAACGATATGTCTTACATTCCTACAGTAAAGCATGAAGGTGGCAATATCCTGTTATGGGAGGGGGGGGTTATGTCCTGCTATGGGGGTGTTTCTCTGCCGTAGAGACTGGAGCACTTGTCAGGATAGAAGGAGAAAAGGAGAAAAAAATGGAAAAAAAGGGAGAAAATAGGAGGATGCACAGATGGAGAAAATAAAAATACAGGTGTTGTTTTACTGTGATAATAATATTTAGATTTTGGGTTTAAGAAGAATTATTTGAATGGAGGCATAGGCTTCTCTGAAAAGAAGGGTTTTCAGGGACCGTCTGAAAGCTGATAGAGTAGGAGATAATCGTACAGATTGGGGTAACGAGTTCCATAGGATTGGAGCAGCTCTGGAAAAGTCCTGGAGGCGAGCAAAGGAGGAGGTGATGAGGGAGCTAGAGAGCACGAGGTCTTAAGAGGAAGGAAGAGAATGATTAGGTTGGTATTTTGAGACTAGGCAGGTGATGTAGCTGGGGTCTAAGTTGTGGATGGGTTTGTAAGCAGTCAGTATTTTGATTTTATTTTGTTGGGTGAGCGGAAGCCAGTGAAGGGACTGACAGAGAGGTGTAGCAGATATTGGGCGGTTGGTAAGGTGGATGAGTCTGGCAGCAGCATTCATGATGGATTGAAGAGGTGATAGACTATGTAGAGGTAAGACAGTGAGAAGAGATTTGCAGTAGTCGAGGCGAGAGATGACCAGGGAGAGAATTAAGAGCTGTGTTGTGTCAATGGTTAGAAAGGGGCATATTTTGCAGATTTTGGAGATGTTGCAGAGGTTGAGGCAGCAAAATTTGGACAGTGAATGGACACGGGGCTTAAAGGAGAGTTCAGAGTCCAGGACTACACATGGAACCAAGCATTGGCTGAAACAAATCCTGGACACTAAACCCTGGACAGAAGAGGTGGATGCCTTTCAAAATTGGGGGGAACCACTATTACCTATGAGTCCAATATGCAAACCCTACACTTTTTTATCTTTACTAGCATGCAACTCCCTTCTAGGCATCCAAAGGCTTCCTTACCATGAAAATGCTGTCCACTTTAGTGATCGGCTTATAAAAAGTAATCTATAAATATGAGCAAATTTCAGTTGGAGTTCGACCATTTAAAAAAAAAAAAAAAGATCATAAACCATTGAAAATCTGAATTTATGAGTCTAAAATCCAACTGAAGTCAATAGGAATCAGAACCAGCCTCCAAACAAGTATGTATTACAGCAGGGTAAGTGCTGCAATACTGTGCCGAATTGTATGAAAAGCTCCTGGAGGCCTGACAAGATAATGGGGCCAAAGCAACCAGAAGCCTTTTTCTTTTAAATCTCGAGAGGGATACTAATGCCCCGTACACACGACGATCGGAATATCCGGCGGGTTTATCCACAGGACTGGAGTCCGCCGGACAATCCGACCGTGTGTGGGCTCCGGCGGACTTTTTATTCCCAAAAGTCCGGCGGACTTAGAAAGAAGTTTTGACTCAAAATTATGAAATGAAACGAACTTTACTCAGTGTGTCGAAAAGTCCGTTCATTTCAAAATTTCCGCGGGCTAGCACACAGATGGCCAGAGTCCGGCGGACAATCTGGCAGTCTGTGTGCTAGCCCGCGGGAATTTTGAAATGAACGGACTTTCCGACACACTGAGTAAAGTCCGTTCATTTAAAACGTGACTCCAGGTAGACGGGACTAGCGAAGGAAGTCAATGCCGCCGCGGACCTCCGCCAAAACTCCGGCGGATTGTCCGCTGGATCTAGTCACCCGGAAAAGACTGGGCGTGTATGGGCAAGTCCGCACGTTCGGAAAGTCTGGCGGACCTCTGCTGGAAAGTCCGGCGGATTGTCCGCCGGACTAAATCCGCTGGATAGTCCGGACGAAATGTCAGATCGTGTGTACGTGGCATAAGAAGGATGGGACCTGGTGGCATCAGCAGTCAATGTAATGTGCTCAGGCAATAGCAGAAGGTAGAATCAACCTTAGGTCTTTTCTCCCAGAAGCCGTTTGAGACTATAAATTGCCAAAAATAATACACATTTGATTTAGCGTGGGGGAATCCAAGTTTATTCTCAACTGTAGCCATTTATAATATTTTTTTAAACATAGATATACTTTTTCATGTATTATTCTTCTGCAATGTTCATAACTCAGCATATTGTGTAAAACATTCAAGGCATGTCTACCACAATGAGTTTACATTTGCTTGTGGTGCCTCACAGGCCTCCGACTATCCAAAATCTGCAAGACGAGAACTAGATTATTAAAATGTAACTTGTTGTGATCAGCATCTTTATAAAAATTACCTTGGAGTATAAGAGCATTTGGCCTGTAATGCCCATTACCTCCCCAGCAGTATTTTTTAATGAATTCTACCTACTGTGTCTGAAATTGAACGATAAAGTTTTTGCTCCGAGTTGAGCTTGGATCCTGGCTGTAATTGTTCTATACTGGGCAAGTATGTCATATGGCTTTTATTCAAGAAGAACAGGGGCTTGAGAGAAGCCTGGAAAAATACTGATTTACTGAGAGAATTTACTGATTTATACTGAGAGAATAGCAAGGACAAATGTAAAGATGTTCCTGCATCTGTTAACTCCAATCTGTTATTGTCTGACTGAGATAATATAAATTTTACTTATATTTTGTACAATTGCGCCACCACTCATAAATAATCAACTGTGAAAAAATTTCCAGCTTGTGTACCTTTTATTTTTTGTGGATGTTTCAGTAACTTTTCAAATCTGCAATTTAACCACTTGCCGCCTGCCCTATTGTCAAAAGACGTCGGCAAAGTGGTTTTAAAATCCTGACCGGACGTCATATGACGTCCTTAGGATTTTGAGCTGCTGCGCGCCCCCGGGGCACATCGCGGCGGTGATCGGCTTTTCCTCACTCGCGTCTGTCAGATGCGAGTAGAGGAGAGCCGATCGGTTGCTCCTCTGACAGGGGGGTCTGTGCTGATCGATTATCAGCGCAGCCCCCCTCGAGGATGCCCACACTGGACCACCAGGGACGCCACCAGACCACCAGGGATGCCCAGCACAAGGTATGCCACCCTAGACCACCAGGGATGACACACAGTGCCCCAATGGATGCCAATCAGTGCCCACAATGGATGCCAATCAATGCCCACTATAGGCATCACTGATTGGCATGCATTATTGGTTGGCACTGATTGGCATCCATCAGTACAAAACAATGCCGCCTATCAGTGCCTATCCATGCCACCTATCAGTGCCCATCCGTGCCACCTAGCAGTGCCCATCAATGCCGCCTATCAGTGCCCATCCATGCTCATCCGTGCCACCTATCCATGCCCATCCATGCCGCCTATCCATGCCAATCTGTGACAGCTATCAGTGCCAATTTGTGCCACCTATCAGTGCCCATCCGTGTCGCCCAGCAGTGCCACCTATCAGTGCCGCCTATCAGTGCCGCCTATCAGTGCGCATCAATGCCACCTCAGTGCCACTTCATTGGTGCCACCTCATCGGTGCCCATCAGTGCCGCCTTATCAGTGCCCGTCAGTGCAGCCCCATCAGTGCCCATCAGTGAAGGAGAAAACTTACTTATTTACAAAGTTTTGAAACTGAAACAAAAAAAACATATTTTTTTCACAATTTTCGGTCTTTTTTTATTTGTTTACCAAAAAATAAAAACCGCAGAGGGGATCAAATACCACCAAAAGAAAGTTATATTTGTAGGAAAAAAAAGATAAAAATTAAATTTGGGTACAGTGTAGCATGACCGCGCAATTGTCATTCAAAGTTCGACAGCGCTGAAAGCTCAAAATTGGTCTGGGCAGGAAGGTGTTTAAGTGCCTGGTATTGAAGTGGTTAATTACATATCACAATATATACAAACGGGTTACTATTTAAAAAATAAATAAAAAACACTATCTTTTATCATTAAAAAGTCCCCCATTCATTTCCACAGACTTTGCCTAGGCTGAGGTGATGTAATCAGTCTGCTTCATGCAGGAGGAAGCATTTCCTCAGTCTCCTCTCTCCCAGTGATCAGATTGCAACACTGTAACTTTATAGAAATAAATGTGGACTGAGGCTACTATAGACTTTCATGGTACTGTACAAAGGCTTGACATACAAGGGGTAGGTATAAAAGTGCAACAAACCATACAGAAAATATCAGCAAAGTAAGATAAAGCAACATGTCACTATACCACGCAGAACAGGTAGATGACATGCATGGGATTATGGATAGGTGAGGTCTAGGAACCATTCCGGACTCTGAGAACCTTGGTTGATTATTGGTGACTCCTAATGAAGTCACCTGGATGTTTACCAGGGACCAGGTGTCTGAGTGTCTTCATACCGGGTATAGTTTATGTCATGTTATGGGCCTGTAGGGATTCAGGGAACTTGACTTAGGGAGATTGTGGGTTGACAGAGCCCTAATATATATATATATATATATATATATATATATATATATATATATATGTGTGTATATGTGTGTATATATATATGTGTGTATATATATATATTTTTTTTTTTTGTTTTTTTGTTTTTTCCTTATACCTGATTGGGTATTATTTACAAAGTGAAGCTTCACCCCTTTACATTTACAAATGAGTGCAACAGCAATTGCAAAGTGCACAGTATATTTGCCTTTAGTAAATCAACCCCAATGTCTCCTTTGTCCACCAAAGGAGGGTTCTCCTGCTTTATCCCTGTGAACACCTTTCCTTTTTTTTAGGACTTGGGTCGCAACTGGTAAAGTAAGTTGTGGTAAATTTCTTGTAGATAATAAGCGGATATCGGAGGGGCGTGGCCTGGCTTGCAGAGAAGATGGACGCTTAGCTCTTTAGCTCCCGCCGCCTCACGACTACACAACTATCTACCGGAGGTTCCACTCGCCCATACCCTGCTATTACATGGGGACTTCATCGAGGACTTCATCGGCCTCACGATCCCGCTCCCCACGGAGAAACTCCGGGAGTATGAACGGCACTATCCCTGACATGTTCAGGTCTACGGGAGGTAACATGGCGCCCGCTCCCCTCAGGAGCTCTCAAGAATCCCCTCCCGCCCTGACTGACATTCCACTGCACCCTACTCCATTACCTCAGACCGAGGATAGATCCACAGACCGTGCCATCCCTGCCTCTCAGCCCCAACTTAGTATCCACGATCTGAGGGCAATAGCAGAGGATATCAAAGGCACCCTCTCAGCGGCCATATCGGAGCTGCGCCTCGACCTCCGCGCCGTCAACGATAGGGTAGCGGCCGTAGAGGATAGAATCAGTATCCAAGGCTCCCAATTACAGAAAACAACCCACTACGTGGACACACACACCCTGCAACTCCGGGATATGGCCCGTCACCTGGAAGACCTTGAGAACAGGGGCAGACGCCATAACCTGAGGGTCAGGGGCCTTCCAGAAGACATAGACGGAGACCACATACTGCCCTCGGTCACAAGCCTATTCAATGACCTGCTTGGTCGCCCGCCTCAAACACCAATTAACATGGACAGGATCCACAGGGCCTTGCGCCCCAAAGGGAAGGACACTGACCCACCACGGGATATTATATGCTGTGTCTCCGATTTCAAGACCAAGGAATTAATCCTAAAACAGGCCAGAGGAAGACCCCATCTCACATACCTTGGTGCCACGGTCCAGATCTATCAAGACCTATCCAGCATTACCCTGCAACATCGCAGGAATCTGCGACCTTTACTGGATACCCTCCGTGCCCAAGGGATCACTTACAGATGGAAGTTTCCCTTTTGCCTTTCGGCCACCTCCCAGGGACGTACGGCACTGTTGAAAGTACCTGAAGACCTGCCGCGCTTTTGCCATGCTCTGAATATACCACTGGTTGCTGTACCGGACTGGTTCTCAGAATTCCGCCGGTCGGCGGTGCACAGGGAACCACCTCCAGCCGAACCCATGGAAGCCCAGGCCTTGGATGCTCAACAGACCAGATCGCCCTCTGCAGCGGATGATCGTTCGGGACGCTGGTCTTCACATCGCACCCGCAGCCCGTACCGCTCTCCTGCGTTCAGAAGGTCCAGGAGGGACCACTAAGCTGCTCTCACCGGAACCCGCCTTTTCGTTGCTACGAACCGTTGACCGCACTCCTCGCGCCCTAATCTGACCTGCTCAAAGACCTTACACCTCCTTCATCATACAACAGAGAATCAGCCTGCAACCGACCTAGATAAACCCCACGTGTATGCCATTGAGCGCCCTCAAATTGGATCTCATGCTTGCCTGCTGATTTCCGTGCAAGCTACATCCTTACACTTATGCTGTTCCTTCCGAAACCCACAACCACCACCTCCTCCTACAACATCGTACACCGCTGAACTGGCTCCTGATCCCCAGCCCTGCTATCCCATCCGGGATCTCATCCTTGCTTACACTGCAGACCCTTGCGATATTTGTGACAGACGTTGGTTTGATTTGATTGCTGCCTGTTATAGATTTGTTTTTATTTACAGCTTGAATCGCCACTCTACTGTCAGTAGGATATACTGTTCCAAGAGTCTACTCCGTTTATGATTTTCCCTATCTCTTTACTACAATCCCCAGAATGCACAGCGATCGTTCACCTGACTGCCGCTGAACGTTATTACGCTGCCCGGAAGGTGCACGTACGCCCTCATCCCGGAAATACTCTATAGAGCACTGCTGTTGGGCTGCCCTCTATTCTACAACCCCGCTCTACGATCTCACGGCGGCTCAAAGGATCTTCAAAAGAACCGCCGCAACAATGCAACTCCCCCAGATTATCGCACCGGCTCGCTGTACCACTAACTGGTTCCTCTTGAAACTGGACCCTGCCCTCACGGTTCATAATGTCTATCCACCACTCTGCTGAACCATCCATTACTGGTAACTGCTTGTCGTTTATTGCATGCTATTTAACATGTTTCACATTTGCAGGTTCAATCACTTGTTTGATGCTTTTTCTGATAGTATTTGTTCTCTTTCTCTCTGGTTACACTTTGACTGCTAAAATGTTCAAGGTCTAAATACATAGATTGAATCCTCTATGCTGCCCACTATATCCCACCCCAGGGCACACTGCTCTCCCTCATACACCTCACCTCACTCTTGGCGGATGATTTCCCTTATTTACTGGTGACGTCTCATACCTCCCCCTACCAAGGGGGACTTACCTTCTATCTCCTGTCATTGTAACATGTCTCATCTTCCATACATCTCAGGCATCTCTTTACGTCCCATACATTGTATACCCATGTAATTACCCATGACACCTCCTGCTTTTGCCACTCCTCTATAGTCGTGTCCCGGCGGGACTCCTATGTCCTCATTTACATATTCACCTTTACTCTTCTCCGGCAGTCAACCCCCACACGGTAGCGGTTACGAGCACCTCCTCTCCAAGACAAGGAGGAGCTTTGTCACCGCTCTGTACCCTCACCGATATCTCTGATTTGAGATAGTTGGGAATTGCTCCCAGCTACCTCTTCGGTTTTTTTTTTTTTCTCTTTTTCTTACTTCCCTTTGAGATTTGATCTCCAACTCCACAAACCCTGATCTATTTGCAAAATCCTGTTCCGCACTAACCCACTTTTACACTCCCCCTCATCTATATCCAGTCCTTGTCATCTCACGACATGAACTCCCCTGACACCGCACAGGATGTACCAACATCCCCCTTAAAACTCAAAATTTGCTCTATAAATGTACGAGGCCTCAACACCCCAGAAAAACGCTCACTGTTGCTTTCACATCTGCTTAAAACAAAAACCCATGTCGCCTTGATTCAAGAGACCCACTTTAGGGCTGACCATATCCCTAAACTTCATAACATACACTTCCCCACAGTCTACCATGCCCCCAATCTGGAAGCCAAATCTAAAGGGGTTTCCATCCTTATCTCCCGACACTGCCCCCTTCAAATCACGGATGTCCAAAAAGACATCAATGGCAGATTCCTCTTCCTGAAAGGGAAACTCCTCCAGAGGACTATCACCATCGCCAACCTGCACGCACCCAACACCCACCAAGTCACGTTTTTTCGTTCCACCATGCATCAACTCACCGCCTTCCAAACAGGTACTCTCATTGTTGGAGGTGACTTCAATGTAGCACTTAACCCATCTATGGACACCTCCAAAGGACACTCCACGCTGACCTACAGAGCCATACGTGCGATTAAATCACAGTTCCATGACCTACTACTTCATGACTCCTGGCGTACTCTACATCCCAACGGGAAGGATTTCACTTACTTTTCTGCACCCCACAACCGATACTCGCGACTTGATTACCTTTTTATAACCCAAAATGACTTGTCACACCTGTCCACGGCCTCCATTGACCCAATGTTCTTGTCTGACCATAACCCAATATCTATGACCCTGTCCCTTCCCTCTACAATATCTAGATCCCCCATATGGCGGCTAGACAACTCTCTCCTTACGGATCCGGCAAACATCCAAACCATTTCCACACGCCTCTCCCAATACTTCACTGAAAACTCTTCGGACACTTCCTCCCCAATGTCGGTCTGGGCCGCACACAAATGTGTAATTAGAGGTTCTTTTATCTCACTGGCAGCCTCACGTAATAAGATTAGAAAAGCACGCATCGAATTCTTAACTAAAAAAATTAGAGACCTTGAACAGAGACATAAAGCTTCCCTTGCTGCCGAAGTCCTGATGGAACTAACCCAGACCAGAGAGGAATTGGTTGAAGAACTTCAACTCAGGCTGAAACGTAATTACGTAGTGTCCCAAAAAATGTACTACGAATTTGGCAACAAATCCGGCAAACTTCTAGCCAAGGCTCTCCAAAACAAAAAAGCGGCCCATACTATTCACTCAATTAGAAACACGACAGGTAACCTCCTCACCAAGACGGACGACATTGCTGACCAATTCGTGACCTACTTCTCCCAACTTTATAATCTTCCCACCCCTCCTTCGAACCATGATCACCCTGACCGTGCATCTGCCATCCGGGAATTCCTACGAAAATATGCCCCCACACCGATCACTGACTCAGAGGCCTCTGACCTCAATTCACCTCTCACAACAACGGAAATCCTCCACGCCCTGAAACAACTGAAACCCGGGAAGAGCCCTGGCCCTGACGGGCTGACAGCCAGCTATTACAAAACCTTCCCCGACATTCTAATGCCTCACCTGACTGAAGCCTTTAACAACTTCTCGCCAAATGACATAGCACAGAGAGACATACTAGAAGCACATATTACACTCATCCCCAAACCAGACAAGGACCCCATGTTAGTCACGAATTACCGCCCCATATCTCTACTCAATGTAGATCTGAAATTGTATGCCAAGGTCCTGGCCAACCGCATGTTACCCCTCCTCTCAAGCTTAATTAGCCTGGATCAGGTCGGTTTTGTCCCTGGTAGGGAAGCCAGGGACAATACCATTAAGGCACTGAACATTCATCACTGGCTTACCACCACCTCCACCCCGGGTTTCTTACTATCTTTGGATGCGGAGAAGGCGTTCGATAGGGTGGCATGGGACTATATGGAGGCAGTACTCCGCGCAATCGGTTTACCACAGCTTTTCGTCCGTATGATCATGCTACTATACTCATCTCCATCAGCCAAGCTCAGGATTAACGGCCGCCTGTCGAACGCCTTCTCCATAGCTAATGGTACCCGTCAGGGATGTCCCTTATCCCCGATCATTTTCTTACTCACCATGGAACCCTTACTACGTAGGCTCAGAGAAAACCCTGACATAAAAGGTCTCACCATCAATCACAACACATACAAAGTAGCAGCATACGCTGACGATGTCCTACTCTTCCTGTCAGACCCACTCATTACAATTCCCAACCTACTTAAGGACTTTTCCCTATTTAAATCCCTTTCCAACTTACAAATTAACTTCTCCAAGTCACAAGCCCTGAATGTCTCCTTACCAACCCCTTTAGTATCCCAATGTAAACTTAACTTCCCATTTGGATGGGCCTCCCAAGCCATCTCCTATCTGGGGATTAAACTCCCCACTAAATTGTTAGACCTATATTCACTAAACTTCCTAAATGCTCTCCAAACCATCAAAGAAGACCTACATAAGTGGCACACGGGACCCTTTTCGTGGTTTGGGAGAGTGGCAATCATGAAAATGAATGTCCTCCCCAGATTACTTTACTTGCTACAAGCTATCCCCATAGCATTACCTCCAGCTTTCTTCACAACATACCAACGAATGTGCAGAACCTTTGTATGGAAATCCCAAACTCCCAGAATTAGCTGGACTCGTATGACTCTCCCTAAACTCCTAGGCGGTCTCAGTCTCCCTGATATCCGCAAATACCACCTTGCTTCACACCTGGCGAGGGTAGTAGACTGGCATCTTCACAAACCACATAAGGACTGGATACGACTGGAACAGGCCTGCTCCTCTATTCCGTTGGCTCATTTACCATGGATTCCCAGATCGCAAATCCCTAAACCCCTGTTAACACATCCACTGATCAATCCCACAGTTCTTTCCTTCCACACCTCATGCACCCATATGAAACTTACTCCAACACACGGCCCCATGACCCCACTGACTGACAACCCTGACTTCCCACCAGGACTGACTTTAAAGACTCCCTTAACAACATTACCTGAAAAGCTTCCACGAGCCTCCGATTTCTTCCACAACGGAGAGCTTATGACCCATCATTTGATGTCCTCGTCCCTACCGAACTATAACATTCCATTCTTCAAATTTCTACAACTCCGCCACTTCTTTCACACCTCGACTCAGAACCCACAATGGCACAGAAAACACACACCTTTTGAGACTCTTTGCCTTAGCTCGGAACCCCAAAGACATGTGATATCTAGCACGTACTCCCTACTCTTCTCCACACATATTATCAAAAATGACTCTCTGATCCAAAGATGGGAATCAGAGCTGGCAATTGACTTATCCACTGAAGACTGGGAGCGCATATTCCACTATACACACAAAGGTTCCATCAATGTTTCCTCCCAAGAGAATAGGTACAAACTTCTCACCAAATGGTACAGAACCCCAGACAAAATCCACAAGTTTCATCCCCAAACCTCCCCAATGTGTTGGCGATGCAACTCAGCACTAGGAACCCTCCTACACATATGGTGGGACTGCCCGCTTCTACACTCATACTGGAAAGAAATCCATCGACTAATATCCCAAATCACTACATATACCCCAGATTTTACCCCAGCCCAATTCCTCCTGCACCACACATCACTTCCCCTACATACCTACAATAAATCATTAATGATGCATCTTATTAATGCCGCAACACAATGCATTCCAGTGCACTGGAGATCCACAACTCTCCCCACAATTGCTGAATGGATAAAACGTACTGATAAAATTTCAGAAATGGAGAGCCTCATACACCAGGCTACAGATGTCCCGAACAAACATGGATACACCTGGGCATGTTGGTCACATTTCCGAGGACAAATGTCCCCGACCACTCCCTCTCCCCTTCGGCCTACCCCTTCTTGATCTCCTGACCGTCCTATCTATCTTAATATCCACTTCACTTGCTCATCTCTTATATGTCTCTTTGAATTTCCATGATTCACCAATATACCCTAACTCTACGGGGTATCTCCCTAGTATTTCATTTCACCTAAAGATCCCCCATCAACCCCTGGTACCCCGTACCACCTCCCATATAGTAGAATAGGTATAAACCTCTTAATTATACCATGCGAACTACCCCTCCTCCTGCTACACTGCCTCTTATAGCCCTCTGCTTACATCCTAGTGCCCTGTCCCCGCTCACAGCTAGATCCCCGTGAGGGTGAGTGGGCACAGGCAATGCTGGAAACAGGCAGTACCTTACCCCTTCCTCACCATCGTTACCTATGAACCAGATGATACCCTTGCTAGTCTGACATTAACTCCCCACTCATTACCCCTATTCATCACCTTGCATACCATGAGAATCCCTAACGGCCTTGATATGATTGGTACTCACACTCTTTCTCCCTTAGATCACATCTATGACTTATGACCGCATTTGTCTACATCTATGCAATTGACCACTATTAGTTACAACAATACTCTGTATTACTTTTTTGATTATACCTTTTTTCTGTATTTTGTACATGTTCAACTTTATTGTACACTTGCAAACTTTCAATAAACTTTGTTTGAAAAAAAAAAAAAAAAATAAGCGGATATCCTTAAAAACAAATGGGACATTTATCATGGATGAATGATGATACATCAATTCCTTTCTACACAAGTGTCTAAGATTCACCCGTTGTCCACCCTAACCATGTATGAATGAATTTGCGCTGCGAAGAACTAATCTTGCAACATATTATCTTTAATATATAAGATGCTAATATCAAGTGCCCCTCGGGGTAAGCTATTATACATCTGAGATTGAGAAAGGCTGTGATTTCTCATGTTCACAAATACAACAGATGTTTCAAATGACACCTAGATCCTCCACAAAATCCAAAACGCAGGAAAATAGCTATAAAATACTCACCTTGCAGTATTAAGAGCCTTCTAAGCTACCAGGCATATATTCTTCCACATCTCCTCTTTCCTGGAGGGGATGGAGACAAGAGAGACCCATCTGGTGGGATTGCCCCAATATCTGTCACTTTTGGATGGACATTAGATGTCAGGTCAACAAATTTTAGATGTTGGCTTTCCAGATTCTCTGATGACTTTCCTACTTGACGTACACACAATCCCCATTTAGCCATTATACAAAGAATGTATTGCCACATCTTTTAAATGCAGCCAAAAGTGTATTACCAATTTATTGGAAAGACACAGAAGTTCTAACTAGGGTGAATTATAAAGGTATCGATCATTATAGATTCAGAACAATGGATAGACCACTATGATAAATTCTATATCATATGGGCTACATGGATCCAATATTGCTTTTCTGTTGGCAATAAATCAGTTAGCTCTCCAATAGACATGTGCACAACAAAAAAATTAGTTTATTTTCGTTTCGTTTTTTTCATTTCCGTTGATTCGTAACGATTCGTAAATTCGTAAGTCGTCGGTGTTCGTATTCGTAACGATTCGTACATTCGTAAGTCGTCGGTGTTCGTATTCGTAACGATTCGTATTTTCGTAAGAGTTATTTTTTTGTTTATTCGAAATTCGGACGCATTCGTATTTATTCGTACATTCGTAACATTCGTAACATTCGTAATCGGAGCATAATTCATAATTTTATGTAATGTGTATGCTATTATTACATTTTAAGAGACACGGAAAATTACGAATCGAAAAAAAAAGTTACGAATGTACGAATTTTTTCATTCAATCCATTCGAAGCACGTTAAGCAACGCCATTGTAAAAGACAAGGAAAATTACGATTCGAAAAAAAAAAAAATTACGAATGTACAAATGTTTTCGTTCAATCTATTCGAAGCACGTTAAGCAGCACCATTGTAAGGGACACGGAAAATTACCAATTTAACAAAAAAAAAAAGTTACGAATGTACGAATTTTTTCGTTCATTTTCATTTTCGTTGTTCATGTTTTCGTTTTTCGGATTTTCTTCATTCGTACATTCGTTGTTTCTAATTTGTTTTTTTCGGATTTTCGTTATTTTCGGATTCGAACGATTCGTTAAAATTTTTAGCAAATCGTTCGTTCATTCGTACGATAACGAATGAACGAAAATAACGAAAAAAAACGAAAAACGAAACGAATTGCACATGTCTACTCTCCAAGAACAATCCCAACTCAGCTAGAGAATAGACTCTCCAAATTTATGTAATCATGAGGCTTAACTGATGAGGATTAAGACTTTAGACATTACTAGCTAATTTGAGTTTCAATAAAAAATGTTTCCAATATAAATTTTTATTGAGGGAAAAGAATGTTTAACAATATGGTAGAAGTACATTTTGTATACAATAAGTAATATAATATAGTCAAAAAATAAACCATTAACTACTTGCCGACCAGCCGCCAGCTTTATACCGTGGCAGGTTGGCTCTCTTGCGCGAATCGCAGCTGTACGGCGGGTGCTTTAAGGGCTCTAGGGGGCGCGCCCAAGGCGCAAAGCTGTAGCTGATGTGCGTGGCTGGTGGCCGCGATGTCCACCGGTGACCCGCGGTCGCTCCCCAGAGAGCCAGAATGGGGATCTGTCAATGTAAACAGACAGATTCCCGTTCTGTCAGGGAAGTAGAGAGAGATCTGCTGTTCCTAGTGATCAGGAACAGTGGTCTCTCTCTACTCCCATCCACGCACAGTCAGAAACACCTCCATAGGACACACTTAACCCCTTGATCGCCCCCTAGTGTTAACCCCTTCCCTGCCAGTGACATTTATACAGTACAGGCACACCCCACTTTTAAGTACACAATGGTGTTTATTTACTAAAGATGGAAAGTGCAAAATAAGGCTCACTTCTGCATAGAAACCAATAAGCTTCCAGGTTTTATAACCAAAGCTTAATTGAACAATCTGGGGTTAGAAGCTCATTCGTTTCTATGCAGAAGGGAGCCTGATTTTGCACTTTCCAGCTTTAGTAAATAAACCCCATTGTGTACTTAGGCCTAGTCATTAAGGGGGCAAATCTTCTGGTCCTTAAGAGGTTAATGACAAAGTGTAACAAAAAACACATGCAAAGTCTGTCTATGTTAATCAAGTATTCCATTTGGTATTGGAGTTTCAATTCATGGCGGTTTGACCAAAGTTGGTTCCGTCCTGGATGGCTTCTCTTTTTTTTCCCTTATAATTTTACCACTGTATATATAGACTGTGTGGGTTGTAAGTGATAAGGGGGCGCTATAGGAACAGTATACACAAATGATGAAATTCGTGACAAATAAAGTGCACTGGTGCCTAATAGTGAAACAGTGATGTCTCAATACATATTATAACACATTATTATATATAGAATGTACCTACGATTTAGATTCTTCATGACTCACATCTCTTTTTCTAATGATACTTTCTTTTCCATCTCCCCAAATGCAATCCTATTATCATACGTTGTGTTATCTGATATTACAGAATGAAACCTGAATTGCATTCAGGCAAGGATATTGCATTTGAAGTATTTTTCCGAACTTCCTTAGTTTTTTTCAATGATCTCTATACTATGCGCATGGATAGTGTAAGATACAAAATGTGTATACAAAAACACTGATAAGACGTATTATCAGGACCTCCTGTTTGGTCTGTTGTGCTAAAATATTAAAAAATCATATACATAAAGGTTATATAAAAAATATGCACTTTATTCTATAGTTTACCCTGTTACAATGGCACCAAAGATACGATTCTGGCAAATAGAAGTTTTTATAATTTTTATAAATTAAATCAAGGCTTTTTTATGCTGTTTCTTATCTGCTACCAAAAATATATATAATAATAATAAAAAAATAATACAAATGAAACATTTTTAAATATTAATGGTTAGAGAAATAGAAACAAACAAAACAAAAAAAGCAACAGGAATATAATAGCTACAGGGAGAAGCTGGAGTTAATTGATTGTATTCAGGGTTAATAAGCACTATGCAAAAGGTCAATTTTTCACAGCAGTAACTGTACCAGCTACTGTATTTAAACGGCAACCCCCGGCTTTCATTTTGACAATCAGAAATTTCCAGGAAATGCAAGGAAAAGGAGAGGTAGAGCGGTAAGAAAGGCAGAAGGACAGAACATACCACAAACACCCACTATCCTCTGATTACAATTTTTAGGTGTGTGTAGCACACCCAATGACCACAACTGGCCAATGTCCAAAAATGTCCACAACAAAGTTGTTACAAATTCTTAAAAATCAGTTAAACAAGCTCTTATGCCCCGTACACACGATCAGAGTTTTCGTCTGGATGGTTTTTCCGATGGAATTCCGCTCAAGCTTGGCTTGCATACACGCAGTCACATAAAAGTTCTCTGAACTTTCGACCATCAAGAACGCGGTGACGTACAACACTACGGCGAGCCTAGAAAATGAAGTTCAATGCTTCCGAGCATGCGTCGAATTGTTTCCGAGCATGCGTAGGAATTTTGCGCGTCGGAATTGCTACAGACGATCGGAATTTCCGATCGGAACTTTTTCCATCGGAAAAATAGAGAGCCTGCTCTCAATCTTTTGCTGGCAGAAATTTCACCAGCAAAAGTCTGATGGAGCATACACACGGTCGGAATATCCGACCAAAAGCTCTCATCGGACTTTTGCTGGCGGGATTTCCAATCATGTGTACGGGGCTTTACTTGCCTCTCTAACCGCTTGTACATTGAAGCAATTAATCCTCAATGATAACAGCAAAGACTCTGAAGTTGGGTTTCCAGGGAGAAAATAAGGAGAGAGGAGTTACGATGTTATGGGTCTCTGTTGTTAAAGTGGAGGGCCACCCTAAAAAAAAAAAAAATTGCATAAAAATGTTCCTAAAAATTTGGAGGGAAAATTTTTTATTTTATTTAACTTACCAGAAATGGCTGTTGCTAGGCAGATCGTCCTAATCTGCCTCTTCCTATTCCGCGGTGATCTTCAGTCTTCTCCTCCTCGCGTCGTCTTCTAGTGAATGGGGCGCAGTATGTTCTGGGAACAACACAGCGCGCCCCATTCACAAAGCGCTGCGCGACTCGTGCATGCGCAGTAGGAAATGGGCAGTGAAGCCGCAAGGCTCCACTGCCTGTTTCCCTTAGTCGGAATGGTGGCGCCGGGACCCGAAAGCCGAGGGACGGTCGGCCGACATTGCGGGCACCCAGCACAGGTAAGTGTGCTTACTAAAAGTCAGCAGCTACAGTGTTTGTAGCTGCTGACTTTTACTTTTTTTTTCCCGGCTGGCCCTCCCCTTTAAATTTAAAAAAAAAAAATTCCAGAGCTATAGAGGCAAATGGGGACTTTTTTAGGTGTTTTTTTTTCTACTTTAATGAGCATAGTCTGGGCACAAGTTCACGATTAAATGCAATTTAACTTAAAGAACTAAAATTAAAAGTCAGCAGCTACAAATACTGCAGCTGCTGCCTTTTAATAATCGGACACTTACCTGTCCCAGGGTCCAGCGATGCAAGGGAATGAGGCCCCCCCCCTGTTCCCCGCTCTGCTCGCGGCGACAGCATTCTTAATGTGGGCACCCGGATGTGGCTTCACAGCCGGGCACCCACTGCGCATGCGTGAGCGGCGCCGTGATTCGACGCTCACTCATCTGGGACTAGTGACAGGTCCCAGATGACTGTGCGGTGCCTAGGGGAAGTGACGTCAGTTGCTGGGCACTGAAGGCGGCAGACTACGAGGGACACCCTAGCAACAGGCATTTAGAGGTGAGTAAAAAAAAAAAAATTTCCAATTATTTTTTTTTACATTTTTTTATGATTTTTAAGCCATTTTTTTTTTTTTTTTTGGTGGCAATACCACTTTAAGTAAAAAATTAAAAAATTAAACAAAAAATAAGGAGCTTAGCATTAAACAAAAGCAGGAAAAATGGAAAATTGTATACACACCTTTCCGTAATTTTCCTTTCCTGACGCATCTTCATGGCAGCACACACTGGGTTGTGACTCCGCCTCCACAACCTGACAGGATTGGTTTAACTATAAATCTGAAGGGGAGACCCCCCGCTGCATTCTCTGTATATATTACCACAAAGAACGGGGTGGGCACTTATGTGCTGCCATGAAGATGCGTCAGGAAAGGAAAATTACGGAAAGGTGAGTATACAATTTTCCGTTTTCCTGACGCCTTCATGGCAGCACACACTGGGAAATAACTCGTCAGTCGGGTGGGTGCAAGTAAAATCATATTTATTCCTATAATGCGAAAGAATTCGCTCTAACAACTGATCTTCCGAAGTCTGCCATGGACAAGTGGGCAGAATCCACTTTGTAGTGTGAAATGAAGGTATGTCTGGAGGACCATGTCGCTGCTCTGCATATTGTCTCTGGTGAGACCCTGCAATACGCTGCCCAGGAGGTAGCCACTGCCCTAGTAGAATGAGCCTTGATATCTTCAGGGATCATCAGATGCTGGGTGGAATATGCCTTTTTAATGGCTTTGACTAGCCAGGACGAGAGGAGGCTGCTTGCCCGCGTCTGGTTCCATGGGGGATGATCGTAAGAGAATCCGTCTTTCTAAAGGAGGTGGTAGCTGCCAAATAGTTAGTAATGGTTGTTTTGATGTCCAACGGATGTGGTTCACCCTGATCGTCGGTGAAGGATGGAAGGATGATGTCTTGGTTGTAATGAAAGGAAGTTGCTACTTTAGGTATGAAGTGCTCTGAAGGTCTTAGAATCACTCTGTCGGGCAAGAGGACCAAGTGGGGTTCCGAAATCATTAGTGCTTGGATTTCTGACACTCTCTTCGCTGATGTTATTGCTATGAGGAAGGATAGCTTCAAAGTCAAATCCCATAGGGAAATCGTTTCGGACGGAATAAACGGAGGATTAGAGAAAGCATGGAGAACTATTGATAGATCCCATGATGGAAAAACTGGTTTCCTGGGAGGTTTGATCTTTAAGCAGGCCTTCAGGAACTGGATTACCAGAGGGTGAAATGCCCACCTAGTACCTGTCTTTGCTGACAGAGCAGATACTTGTACCTTAAGGGTACTTGAGCTTAGACCTTTATTCACCCCTGATTTGAGGAATTCAAGGAATTGAGAAGGCTCCGGAGAGAGGTGATTCCATCTTCTCTGTTGTGCCAAGGAGCAGAATTTTTCCCAAATCCTTGTGTAGATTGTATTGGTAGAGACTTTCCTAGCTTGCATCAGGGTAGATATAACCTCCTGAGAACAGCCTTGTGCCCTTAGTCTAGCCCTCTCAACCACCAGGCCATCTGGTGTAACTTCTCTGGCGCTGGGTGAAGGAATTGCCCTTGAGCTAGAAGGTCCGGGGTTATTGGAAGAGGAATTGGAGGTTGAAGGCTGAGTTGTAAGAACCACGGTCTTCTCGGCCACAGTGGAATTACCGCTATTACTGTCACTGAGGATCTCCGGAGTCTGGATAGGAACCTCGCAATTAACGGGGTTGGGGGGGAATATGTACCCCAACTTGAAATCCCAAGGGTGAATCAGGCAGTCTATTCCCTCTGCTGATGGAAATGAACCTCTTGCCAGGAATCTGCGGCATTTGGTATTCATCGGTGTGGCTGCCAAGTCTATCTCCGGCGCTCCCCAGGCTTCTGCAAGGAGAGAGAATGCCTGAGGGTTCAATGACCACTCGTTGTTGGATAATGTCTCCCAACTTAGGTAGTCGGCTAGCATGTTCTGAGCCGCTGGGACATAAATTGCCTTTAAACTTGATAGGTGTATTTGGGCCCATTCCAAGATGGGCCGGACTTCCTCCATCAGAGTGGCACTCCTGGTACCTCCTTGTTTTTGAATATAGGACACTGCCACCCTGTTGTCCATCCTGATCAGCACATTTTTCCCTTCTAGGAGTGGTGTGAATGCCTTCAACGCATGGAAGGCTGCCCTGAGTTCCAGAATGTTCGAGACCAAACCTTGAGCCTGAAAATGCCATCGGCCCTGGGCTGCTCGATCTTGGAAGTGGGCTCCCCAACCGGTCTGGCAGGCATCTGAGGTGACAACTTCGGGATCTGGAGGGACTATTGGTGTGTATCTCTTGAGGTTGCTCTGATGTGTCCACCACCATATTGATCGTTTCACTGCTTTGGGGATAGAAATGGTCTGATGCATCGATACTCCATCCCACTGCTTGAGAAATGAGTTCTGCAGGGTTCTCATGTGCCACTGTGACCATTGCACCATTGGTATGGTCACGGACATGGACGCTAGTATACTCAGACAAGCTCTGACTGGTAGGTGATTTGTTGATAAGAGTCTCTGCATCTTCTGAATTAGAGGCTGGATCTTCTCTTGTGGGAGCTGTATCTTGTTTGTTTTGGTGTTTAGATCCGCTCCCAAAAATATCATATTTTGGGTGGGCTGTAGACTGCTCTTCTTCCAGTTGATTATCCATCCGAATTTCTGGAGAGTTGTAAGGAGGATTTCCCGGTGATGGATCAGCGCCTCTTGATCTTCCGCTAAAAGTAGGATGTCGTCCAGATAATGGTGGATCCGTAATCCCCTTTCTCTGAGGGGTGCCACCAAAGGTAACAGAACTTTTGTAAAAGTCCTGGGTGCCGAGGAGATGCCGAATGGGAGGCACCGGAATTGAAAATGACATTGGTTTATGGCAAACCGAAAGAATTTTTGAAAAGCTGGATGGATTGGTATATGAAGGTAAGCGTCCGATAAGTCTATTGAAAGCATCCAGTCGCCCAGATTTACTGCCAGAAGTATGGACTGGAGGCTTTCCATTTTGAAGGCCTCCACCTTGATGCCTTTGTTGAGCCTTTTGAGGTCCAACACAGGGCGTAGGTCTCCTGTTTTCTTCTTCACCAGGAACAGGGGGAGTAGAATCCTCTCCCCCTTTGACATGGTGGGACTTCCAGTATTGCCCCCTTCTGTTTTAGTTCTGCTACATATTTTATTAGTAGACTTCTCCTGGGTAGTGAGGATGGTAGTCTGGTTGCCTGGAAGTGATTCCCCGGGAGTCTGCTTATGAACCTCCACTTGTGTCCGAATTTTATTGTAGATAATGTCCATAAATCTTTTATGTGATTTGTCCAGATTTGGAAGAAGTTTTTTAGCCTGGCGCCCACCTGAGCCGGGTGGGCGGGCAAAATTTCAAAATGACTTTTGCTGTTCCCCTGCCGGGGTGGTCTTGGTTTTCTGCATCCTCAGAAAGGCAGGTTTTGTGTTCTTCCAGTCCCTTCTAAATTCCCTACCAGGGCAGTAGGATCTGGCCTCTCTGTATTTGTCAGGGAGATTGCGTCTGTATGCTGGCCCTTTCTGAGTCTTGGGTCTCCTATCGGAGGGGATTAGACCTGACTTCCCTCCTGTTACTTTCGAGATGGCGGAGTCTAATTTGGTACCGAACAGATTTGAGCCATCGTACGGGATCCTGCACCAGTTCATTTTAGATGCTGTATCCGCCATCCATGGTTTGAGCCATAGGGCCCTTCTTGCCGTTACTGATGCCAGCATAGTTCTGGCTGAAGATCTTATAATATCTACAGATGCCTCTGCTACGAAATCTCCTGCAAGCCTGATTTCTTGTAGAGAGGAAATTATTTTCTCCATTTCGATGCCATCCTGTAGGTCTTTTTCTATTTTAGATGTCCATCCCGAGATGGCTTTGGCCACTGCTGCTGTAGTAATTGCAGGTCTACAAGCTCCCCCATCTGTGGAATAAGCTTTCTTCAATTCCAGGTCTATCTTTCGATCGAGCACATCTCGAAAGGAGACAGCATCCTCGATCGGTAGTGTAACGTGGCGGGCGAGACGCATCAAAGAGGCATCGACGACGGGAGCGTTAATCAAAGATTTTACTTTTGATTCACTCAAGGGATACATTTTGGTTAGTCTATTGGTCAGACTAGATCGTTTGTCAGACCTCTCCCATTCATCTTTTATGAGATCCTCAAGTTCTTCTATGAATGGGAAAGACTCTGGGTCCCTTTTTAAGTTTGGAAAGTATTTCCGAACCTTTGGGGGTTCTGCCTTGTCGTCTTGCCAACCGATTGCCTCCTTGACCAACTTGGCGAAGGGTTCTACCAGGGAAAAATCGAAACCTGCTGACATGTCCTGACCTTCACCATCAGAGGACGAGTCCGAGGCCTGGGTGTGATGGGGTTCCACTGAGGATGTACTGGGAGCAGCCCTATCCATTGTTGGTGCTGTTGTTTCCAGTAATGACTCCTGCACTGATTCCCTTATGAGGTCTGTAGCCATCCTTGCGTCTGCTTCCTTTTCTCTGGTGGCTTCATTGAAGCAAAAGCGGCAGGCAAGTTTATCTGGCAGTGCTGGAGCGCCGCATACCCAGCAGGCATTGGCTGCAGGACGGGTGTGGCGGCTTCGATGGTGCGAGGAGGGGGATCTCCTGCGATTTGACCGGCTGCGACGGGAGTGACTGTGGCGTGAGTAACTATGCCGTGAGTGGCTGTGTCTTCGATGACGTGAAGGAGATCTTGAACGGCTCCTGCGGGACCTCCTGCTTGAAGTATGGCTCGATCTTCTCCCATGCCGGGAACTTGCGGCTCTTGATCTAGCAGGGCTGCTAAAAAATGCAGCATTTAGCGGTCTGGCACTCTTTTTCCTCCCCTTCAATACTTACCTATACCGGTACAGCCTCTTACCTAGTTTGCTGATGGTGGTCTGCGTGGGCAGTGGACTCCATAGGAAAGAAGGGACAGGGCAGTCTGGGAAATACAGAGAATATCGTATGTGTATTCAGAACTAAAAAAAAAAAAAAAATGTGTTTTTTTTTTTTTGTGTTTTTTTTTTTTTATTATTATTTAATTATTTAATTATTTAGTATTTATTTACATTTTATTTAGTATTCATTTTTAATAAAAACATTTTTAACATTATAGAGTAAAATAGTGGCCCCACAGGGACTTACCTTGTGCTGGTGTTTTTCCCCTGAGATGCAGAGCAGTAGCCGTTTTGCATGCAGTTCTCCAATACACATACACAGTGATACAGAGAAAAAACTCTGTATTTAAAAATGGCGCCATTGCGCCGGCCGAATGACGCTTCCGCGCATGCGTAGATGCGCCCCGAGTCTTCCGGCGCCATCTCGGATAAGGGCGTAATACACAAAGGATACAGTGGCATTCAGCTGTCTTTGCACGAGTGCAGGCGGGGCTTAAGAGACGAACGGCGGCCATGCCGGAGGACAGCAAGGGCCAGCAAGCCCTCAAGTAAGCAAAGTATAATTTAAAACCCTTTTTTCTTTTTAAAAAAAAAAGGCACAAATTAAGGTTGGAAAATAAAAGAAAGGGGGTTATGAAAAGGGGAAAGAGGGGAGTCCACTGCATAATAAAAAGCTTCTTTAAAGCTTGTAAATTGCCAGGATCCAGACGCCCCCTGAGACCACCAGAATGGGGGTTCCCTCCATAGAAGCTCCTTTAGAGACTGTACAGGAGGGACTTCCAAACAGGAGAGGCTTGAACCTGCTGGGGCGATTGCGGTAAGAGGCTTATTCATCTGTGAAAGTAGGAGAAACCTGTTCGTCCAACCTGTCAGTGTGAGGGTAAAAAGGAGAATGCAGCGGGGGGTCTCCCCTTCAGATTTATAGTTAAACCAATCCTGTCAGGTTGTGGA
The DNA here is from genome assembly GCA_028564925.1 of Lithobates sylvaticus. NCBI lineage: Eukaryota > Metazoa > Chordata > Amphibia > Anura > Ranidae > Lithobates > Lithobates sylvaticus. The sequence continues at coordinate 37,310,689 of CM053026.1, read as the reverse complement.
GGCGGAGTCACAACCCAGTGTGTGCTGCCATGAAGGCTTCAGGAAAAGAGGATTTGGGGTGCTAAGAAACCAAAAGGAAAAAAAGACAGATTGTTTTTTTTTTATTGGCACCTTAAAAATCCCATCCCACTTTAAAAATTCAATTTCCTGTATCTTGAAAATGAAAGAAAATAAAAGCTTAGTGAAATGTTCTCCTCCTTCCCAGCACTGACCTCCACTGATCTTGCTCTTGTATCCAGCGTTGGCCTTTTTCTGGGCTGAATGATGCTTGGCATCATCCAACCCATTTGTTTTGGCCCAGGCCAACAAGAATTACCCAACCTGAGCTCACAGTCCTTCTGGACAGCACAGAATTTAGACCATTACAATACATGAGTGTCTCATTGTCCAGGACTAAGGATTGTCAGTAATTGAAGAAAAAGGTAAAGGACTCGGGATGGTGAGGGGTAACGTCCCCACAACACCCACAAAAAATCTGGCAATTCACTTCAAGAAAGAGACAGAATAGAATAAATCAAATTTATCCTGTTGCCATAAATCCAATTTTTATTTAATTCAGATGAAAGCATGCAATTCCCTCTGCATGAAAACGCAGCAGAAAAACTTACTAGCTCTAAGATAAATATTAAACAATATTCAGCATTATTATTAGCATGTTCATTACAATTTCACATATAAATGATGATAGACAAATCCAAATTTATATTTTATGTGTTTTTCCTGCTTGCGCTTTTTTTTTTTTTCATAAAACAAACAATAAAATAAACCGAGAAAGATTTTAAGAGATAAGCAGAAATATAATATTTAGTAAAATGAGCACAATGGAAAAATAAACATTTATCATACAAATGCTGGAGCGAGAAGAAAATATAATGGAGATTTATAAAAGGAGATATCCTTGACCTCCTTCTGAAAAATTAACCCATCTGTTATGCTGCTCTTTTTACTTTACCCCTTAGTAAGTCAGTGATCAAAAAAGTATGCAGATGGTGTCAGTAAAAAGAAAAAAGAAAAATGGCACAGGCATGATCTAATGCCCAGGCATTGGCTGTGATCTCACCCTAGGGTCTTCATGTGCCAACATTCAGACAGAATCAGCCAATCACTAGACATGTGCAATTCGTTTATTTTTTTTTCGTTTTTTTTCGTTATTTTCGTTCATTCGTTTTCGTACGAATGAACGATTCGCTAAAAATTTTAACAAATAACGAATCATTCGAATCGAACGAATCCGAAAACAACGAAAATCCGAAAAAAACTAATTAGAAACAACGAATGTACGAAAGAAGAAAATCCGAAAAACGAAAACAGGAACAACGAAAGTCAAAATGAACGAAAAAATTCGTACAGTCGTAACTTTTTTTTTGTTGAATTGGTAATTTTCCGTGTCTCTTACAATGGCGCTGCTTAACGTGCCTCGAATGGATTGAACGAAAAAATTTGTACATTCATAACTTATTTTTTTTCGATTCGTAATTTTCCGTGTCTCTTACAATGGCGCTGCTTAACGTGCTTCGAATGGATTGAACGAAAAAATTCGTACATTCGTAACTTTTTTTTATTGTTTTCCGATTCGTAATTTTCCGTGTCTCTTACAATGGCGTTGCTTAACGTGCTTCGAATGGATTGAACGAAAAAATTTGTACATTCGTAACTTTTTTTTTTCGATTCGGAATTTTCCGTGTCTCTTAAAATGTAATAATAGCATACACATTACATAACATTTTGAATTATGCTCCGATTACGAATCTACGAATGTTACGAATGTTACGAATGTACGAATAAATACGAATGCGTCCAAATTTCGAATAAACGAAAATTTTACGGAAACGGAAATACGAATCAACGAAAAAATAACTCTTAGGAAAATACGAATAGTTACGAATACGAACACCAACGACTTACGAATTTACGAATCGTTACGAATACGAACACCGACGACTTACGAATTTACGAATCGTTACGAATCAACGGAAACTAAAAAAACGAAACGAAAATAAACAAATTTTTTTGTTGTGCACATGTCTACCAATCATTACCAACTCCTGAACTTTGATCTTAGCCTTCAGCTGAGATCACATGACTAATACAAAGGTTTCCAGAAAGTAGGCAGTAGACTGATATTGCCAATCTTTTCAAGATGTCCCTAAGGATCAATTTCCAATCATCTTTCGGTTACAGTTTGAACACAGCACCTTTCGGTGAATCCGTATTCATAACATTTCCAATGAAGAGATAAAATCCAGGGGCACTTATAGGTCTATTCCTATTATTGGCAACATTCTAAGGTTAAAAGACTAAAATCTTATGCCGCGTACACACGATCGGAATTCCCGCCAGAAAAAGTCAGACAGAGCTTTTCATCGGAAAATGCGACTGTGTGTAGGCTCCATCAGAATTTTGCTGGCCAAATTTCCGACAGCAAAGAATTGAGAGCATGTTCTCAATTTTTCAGACGGAAAAGGTTTCTATCGGAAATTCCGATCAGCTGTAGCAATTCTGACGCGCAAAATTCCTACGCATGATCGGAAACAATTTGTCGCACGCTCGGAAGCATTGAACTTGGCTTGTTGTACTGTCGTACGCCACCGCGTTATTGACGATCGGAAATTGGTGTGACCGTGTGTAGGCAAGACAGTTTGAGCGGAATTCCGTCAAAATTCCGCCAGGAAAATCGCCATAGCTTTTTCCAACAAGAATTCCGATCGCGTGTACGCGGCATACGGCAAAGTACTTTTTGGAATGTATAGAACACCCCCATGTGGAAGCCATTGGCAAATACAGTCCTGCTTGGAACACACATAGTCAGGCACAAAGCATTTTCTTCATTCTTCCACTCACTCAAAAACAGGCTGGGGTTTTTAGTGAGAACAATGAACTGGAATAGGGAGATGGAGCATGGGATACCCAGAAAACTGTAGGACTGGATAACTGTAGGACTTCTCAATTTCTGGCTGCACTGTACAAAACTGCTGGCTACACTGCGCAACTGCTGAATGTCCCACAGGATCCCTATGCTGTTGGTGACCTCTACTCCCTCCAGAGTTACACACTGTCACTTTCCTTCAGCACTGAGGTCATCTACTCACCCCAGGATCATCAGTTGCCTCCTGCGGATATCCACACAGCTCTTCCTCATGAGGAAGATGTAGACTTACACCACCATAGGACAGCTAGACTCTTTTCCACCAACTTCCTCCTGGCTCTCTCCAGTGAGCTTCTCCAGACTCAACTTGATCCCTGGTAAAGCCTGCAGTCACCGGGAGCCTCCTATGGAGGCAGAGTTTTTTCTGTTTTTTTTTTCTCGGTTCGTCAGACACTGTGATCAAAGCTGCATGTACATCGCGGGACACTTTTTTTTTATAAAGGACTTGTCCCGAATTGTCTACTGTCATTTTTACAATTTTTACACGTTTTTTTCGGTGAATGTGTAGGTGGGCAATGTTCAGTGCTGCCTATCAATTCCAATCAGTGCCCATGAGTACTGCTTATCAGTGCCAATCAATGCTACCAACCAGAGCCAATCAGTGCTGCCAATCAGTGCCCATAAGTGCTGCCTATCAATTCCAATCAGTGCCTATAAGAGCTGCCTATCAGTGCCAATCAATGCTGCTAATCAGTGCCCATCAGTGCTGTCTACCAATGCCAATCAGTGCCCATAAGTGCTGTCAATCAGTGCACATCAGTTTCCATCCTATCAATGCCAATCAGTGCTGCCTGTCAGTGCCAATCAATTCTGCCAATCAGTGTCAATCAGTGCTGCCAATCAGTGCCCATAAGTGCTGCCTAACAATGTCAATCAGTGCCCATAAGTGCTGCCAATCAGAGCCCATCAGTGCTGCCTATCAGTGCTGCCTATCAGTGTCAATAAGTGTTGACAATTATTGTTGATCAGTGCTGCCCATCAGTGCTGCCTATCAGTGCCAATCAATGCTGCCAGTCAGTGCTGCATATCAGTGCCACTCATCATTGCCCCTCAGTGCTGCTAATCAGTGCCAATCAGTGCCTATGTCAAGAAGCCATTCTTGACATTCGCCTGCTACCCAGACTCATCCCCTTCATCCCGGAAAAGGAAAAAAGTGGTAGTAGTAGGAACTATCAGCAATTCGCGTTTCGACTACGCAAACTCCCTCTACATAGGATTACCGAATTACCAGATTGCGCCCTTCAAATTGTCCAAAACACAGCAGCGAGATTAGTCACCGGAAAGAAACCTTGGGAATCCATCTCCCCATCCCTAAGGACCCTCCATTGGCTCAAGGTAAAAGATAGGATCACATTCAAGACCCTCTGCCTCACCCACAAATGTACACAAGGAAACGCTCCTCAAAAAAATACATACCAAATCGCAGCCTTCGATCAATAAACCAAAACCGCCTTCTCATCCCCAAAGCCCGCTACAAATCAAAGGGAGAACGAAGATTCGCAGTACAGGGACCTCGGCTATGGAATGCTCTACCGAACAACATCCGCATGGAAGAAAACCATCAGGCATTCAGGAAAAAACTCAAGACCTACCTCTTCTAATATAGCAGGACAACAAGGGCAGACAAGCAAATTGGAGAATGCTCTGCTGGGTTTTTTTTTGCCTTCCTCTGGATCAACTGTGGGTATAGAATGGGGTATATGGGATTGTATGATATATATATGTATATATATATATATATATATATATTTTTTTTTTTTTTTGTTTAATTTGTGGTTGAACTGGATGGACTTGTGTCTTTTTTCGACCTAACTAACTATGTAACTATGTAACTATGTAACAAGCGCCTTGAGGCGATTCAGTTCGCATTTGCAGCGCTATACAAATCATTCATTCATTCAGTAAAACAATTTCAGAATTGCAGAAAAAGTCCAGTTGAATGAGACTGACTACTACTAGTATACCATGACCTGGATAAATGGGAACCTTCACATGCGTTTATAAATGCAATAAACTCTTAATTTACCCATAATCTCTGCATTGTTATTTTTGTAAACTCAATTCTTCTAGTTGCAAGGCAAAGATGTAAATCAGCCTTTTATGCGCTGCTTGTGTTATAAGTCACAAGAAGACATAAACAATTTAGCAATGCCTAGTTTTCGCAGCAGTATGCAGCATTTTATCACCATATAAACTTTACTCCCAGATTACATTTTTGCATTACATCAGACTCCGGTTACTTCTCTCCAGTGGTAAAAACAGATTACAGACCTCTGTCAAGGCAAAAGGAAGATCGTGCCTTCCATGTTGTATTTTGTCAGTTGGTTAGCATTTCTTCTGATGGTCTCTGGGTAATCTGCATGTCCTTCCTCCCTACAGCCTTCCTCATCTCTTCTGACAAGATGTTACAATGTATCCTGAGCTATTTATTAAGTGTTCACTGATACTCAAGAGCCCAACAAAAACTGACAATGCTAATTCTCCAAGTTAATGAATGACCGTTTGGCAACCATTCAATGTAGCTTTTACAGCAATGGATAAGCCACTTCCTCACCATGTCAGCTGTGCTGCATGTTGCACGCACCAGAAACCTCCAAACTGTGTACTATACGAAATAATGCTGCAGTTTTATCCTTCCATTTCCTAAGGTTATTAAAATATATCATTTAGCTTATTATGTTAAAAAGTAGCAATCATATAGAGAAAGGTAGGGATGCGCTGTATAAAATAAATAGTAAGGTGCGAGGTGCAGTTTTAGCAGCACAAAGGTGAAAAGAGGCAAGTAAACGATCCAGGTGTAAGTAAACCTCAAGATATTAAGTAATACTTGTCCAGTAATGTACAATCAAGTGGGGCTAATAAGGCCCTAGTTGGGGTGATGATATTAATAGATGACAATCGAACAGCTATGCCGATCATAAAAGTATAAATATGCAAAGCTATAAATGAATAATAAAGTGCCAAGGTGCTCAAGTGCGGTAATCAGGCCACTGAGGAAAACGTGGTGTCTGATAGAAAGTGATCATAGATAAATTCCAATAAAATTGATGTATAAAATCGCATGGAGTCGCATGCAAATATTGCATAAAATATCGCATAGACAAATCGCATAAAATAGGTAAGAAATAATAAAGTGATAAAAATGATCAGTAGTCCTTCTGGTGGAGCATATAAACAATATATAAGTTCAATTCGCAATACTGGTCATTTCAGTGAAATCAAAATCAAACTGGGGTGTCCGTGAAGTAATTCCTTATTCTCTTTGGTGAATGGACAGTGTGGCATATATGTGACTATATGCATAGAAATAAAGGTGCAAGTGCTGGTGATTGCTTCATGCGATGTGATGTAGGTGTATTGGGTGACTTCTTATCCTCCGTGAAGTCTACAGTGTGGGTTTCCCCTTACCTTACGGCTGTAAGGTAACAGCCTGTAGATATAAGCCTTTTGTGTGGGGATCCCTGGTGGTCGTCTCAAAGTTGCATCTCAGACCCAGCTGGTGTGTGTCTTTTCCTTGCAGGTAGCGCCCCCCTTGTAATCCCTGGAGATGTCCCTGGAGGTGTCCCTGGAGGTGTCTGAAGTGTATTGACCTCACCAGTAGGTCATGGATGGGTATGGGGAATAGGAAAATAGATGCCCAAATAGTGTAGTATGTTTTAGGTAAAAAAGCGTTTATTTGTATAGGCAACAGACAGCGGTACTCACATTTAAAAGTAACAGACAGGTAGTACAATACGAGCAGCGAGCTCGTCCACGTCACTTCCGGTGTGTCAGTATTCCCGACGTGTGTTCGTCACGATCACGTGACGTCATCAGGGGAAAGTAGCGATCATGCTTCTAACATTCTCAAGCATAATGCCCACTGTCGTGAAAATATTATTTAGAGCGTATGCACAGTATAGCCAAGACTTTTTTCTTTCTTTTTTCTTTCTTAATTTGAATAGAGTAGTCAAAGTGTTTAAACTCATGTCCATTTTTTTTTTTTTTTTATTATTGCTCTTGACATCCTATCGGGAGACTTCCTTTCCTTGGAGACACAACAGGATGTAAGGCCTCAATTAGAGTAGCTGTTGGGAATGCCAAAAAGGCATGGTTGAGCTACATTTTTAGCACCCCCCCACCTCCCCCTTAAGCTGAAAAATGACAGTGAAGTGTGTGTTCACATGCCTCGGCCGCGATGCTTCACGTCCGTGACAAAAATTATCCAATATATCAAGTGAATGGGGAAACACCGAAAACACCCCATAACCACATGTAATGCATTTGTTTGGAAATAATGGGGTAAACCAGGCAGTAAGGAGTCATCACATTGCCTCCTCACTGCCTGTCAATCTCGACACACATCTAAACCTAGCCTTATGCCGCGTACACACCAAATTCCGACCGTCAAGAATACGGTGACGTACAACACTTCATCGATCCGCTTTCAATGCTTCCGAGCATGCGTCAAATTGTTTCCGAGCATGCGTAGGAATTTTGAGCGTCAGAATTGCTACAGACGATCGAATTTCCAATGTAAACCTTTTCCGCGGGAAAAATTGAGAACATGCTCTCATTTTTTTGCTGTCTGAAATTCGGCCAGCAAAATTACGATGGAGCCTACACACGGTCACATTTTTCAATCAAAATCTCATCGGTCTCTTTCTGGACGGAATTTCAATCGTGTGTACGCGGCATAAGAGGGAATTTCTACAAATTAGGGAAAAAAATCTCTTTTTATCAGTTGTCATCAGAACCAGTGTGTCACCTACCTGGTAGGAGACTGAATTGACAAGGTTGGCCTGTCTTGTATCTCCAGACCAAGCCCACTGAAAGTGGAAGCGATGGTGCAGAGGGACAGGAGGAACACGAGTGATGGTAGGTGTTGGCTCACTCACTCATTAAAGGCCCGTCATTTCATGAATGTCTTGCAGGACAACTTCATGTCTCAATTGGTGGATTTCACCAACTAGAAATAATGCATTGCAGATTTATTAATTACGAACGATCCGAGTCTGATCTCAGATTTGGAGTACAGGACAACTCAGGATCTAGTGATCACAGGATCATCATATTTAGCGTAAATCATAGGAAAAGGAGGCATGAGGGTAGCACAAGAACTCTAAATTTCAAAAGAGCCAACTTTTTTGAACTGTGCTCAATACTGTAAGACATCAATTGGGACCAAATCCTAGAAACATTGAACGCTGAGGAAAAATGGGAATGTTTTAGGAACATATTAAACAAAGGTATCACACAGTGCATTCCAATGGGAAATAAATATAGAAGAGTGAAGGTTAAACCTAGGTGGTTAAAAAATAACATAAAAAATCTTATTAGAGAGCAAAAAATGGCCTTTAAAAAATATAAAGCAGAGGGGCATTTACAGCATTCCAACACTACAAGGAATGCAATAAGACGTGTAAGAATGAAATCAGGAAGCCTAAAAAAGTGTATGAGAGATACATAGTAGAGGAGATTAAACAAAATCCCAAGGAATTCTTTAGATATAATAACAATAAAAAAGCAAAATCAGAGCACATTGTCCACATACAGGACAATAATGGGAGGATGGTTACAGATGACACAGAGGAAGCAACTGTTCTAAATGCTTTCTTCTCCTCAGTTTTTACACCGGAAAAGGAGGGGTGTTGTGATCATGACAGTATGGTTAGTAAAACATCACATGATATACCCTTGTGGCTAACAAAGTCCAGAGTCAAGGAAAGACTAGATAAGCTTAACACAAATAAGTCACCAGGACCAGATGGCTTACACCCGAGAGTCCTCAAAGAACTCAGTCCAGTTATAGCTAGACCATTGTTCCTAATCTTTATGGACATCATACTGGCAGGAACCAGCTGATTGGAGAAAAGCCAATGTGGTACCAATATTCAAAAAAGGGCATAGACATATTCTGGGGAACTACAGGCCGGTCAGCCTAACATCAATAGTAGGAAAATTATTGGAGGGGATGATAAGGGACTATATCCAAGAATTTGCTGATGAAAACAGTACATCAATCCGTAAACATTCTTCGAGGAAGTGAGCTGCCATCTAGATAGGGGGAGGCCTGTGGATGTGGTGTGTCTGGATTTTGCAAAAGCATTTGATACAGTCCCGGTACAAATCAAGGGGAGAACGAAGATTTGCAGTCCAAGGACCACGGCTATGGAATGCTCTACCTACGAACATCCGCGTAGAAAAAGACCATCGGGCCTTCAGGAAAAAACTCAAGACCCACCTCTTCTAAGAAGGAATCAACGCAGGTCGGATCAAGCGCCTCAAGGCGATTCAGTTCGCAGTTGCAGCGCTATACAAATCTTTCATTCATTCATTCATTCATTCTTTCATTCATTCATTCATAAATGCTTAATCTACAATCTGAGGTCTGCAGGCATTGACCATAAGGTTTGTTCTTGGATATAAAACTGGTTACAAGGGCATGTCCAAAGGGTAGTGATAAATAAACGTGTACTCAGACTGGTCTGGAGTGGTAAGGGGGGTACCACAAGGTTCTGTCTTGGGACCAATTCTGTTTAATTTATTCATATATGAGCTAGAGGAAGGGATAAATAGCTTAATCTCAGTTTTTGCGGACAATACAAAAATAAGCAGGGCAATAACTTCACAGCAGGATATAGAAATTTTACAGAAAGACCTAAACAAAATAATGGAGCGGGCAACTACGGTACATGGCAAATGAGGTTAAATGTGGAGAAATGTAAAATAATGCACTTGGGTGCTAAGAACATAAACACAAATTACACACTGGGGGGAGGACCTCTGGGAGAGTCAAGGATGGAGAAAGATCTGGAGTCCTAGTGGAAGATAGACTGTGCAATAGCATGCAATGTCAAGCTGCAGCTACCAAAGCCTGCAGAATATTAGCATGCATAAAAAAGGGGATATACTCCAGAGATAAAACGGTAATCCTGACACTTTATAAAACTCTGGTCTGGCCACATCTGTAGTATTCCGTCCAGTTCTGGTCACCAGTCCTGAGAAGGGATGTGCTGGAGCTGGAGAGAGTCCGAAGAATGGAAACTAAATGAATAAGTCACACGACTGCTGTATACTGCTGATGAGAAAAGGAATTTAGCAGTTTATATTTACTAAAATAATTGCATGTCCATGCTCTGTGTACTTTCAGACCAAATATAGTTTTGAGCAAGTATTCTCTTTAACAGTCTAGAAGAAGCAGATAAATCTGCAAAACACATCAACCTAATCCAGTTTTTCTTTGCCACTGCCGTTGAGCTGAATCCTGCATCACCATCTTTGTTGCTGACATCATCTGGTGCTAGTTGCTTCCTCCAGGTTCATGCAGCCCGGTCCCCTGATGACCTCCATCTTCATTAAATGGAATGTGAAATTTCCTGAGATATTTGACTGGCAAAATCCTTCTTGCAGAGGCCAGGGGTCAATGTGGAATTTTCTTCCACAAGCAGGGGTATCTGCAGGGAGCATTGATAGTTTCAAAAACCGATTAGATGGGCACATTAACGATCACAACTTACAAAGATATACAATTTACTATTGACATAAACACAAGCACACCCACACCACTGGTTGAACTGGATGAACTGGTGTATTTTTTCAACCTCACCAACTATGTACCTAAATTATTAGAAAGTGCCACACAGCCGTGGCTGTGCCCTAGTTGGCTGTCTAGTTCACCTAGCGGTAGCAGTATTGTGTAAGAAAAGGTCACCATACACATTTACAAGGGATCTCGCATACCTCTTTAAGATGTCTCTGGAAATCCAACCTGGTCCCCTCTTCATTAATACCAACAAGGGTCACAATAATAGCAGTAATTTCTCCACTGGCTCCTCCACTCAAAAAATAAAAGCTTACCTTGTTTTTGTTTTTTTTATCAACATTAGACATGTGCACAACAAAAAAAATCGTTTATTTTCGTTTCGTTTTTTTCGTTTCCGAAAAAAAATTGTTTTTTTTAGTTTCGTTTTTTTCGTTTCCGAAAAAAAATTGTTTTTTTTTAGTTTCGTTTTTTTCGTTTCTGTTGATTCGTAACGATTCGTACATTCGTAAGTCGTCGGTGTTTGTATTCGTAACGATTCGTAAATTCGTAAGAGTTATTTTTTCGTTGATTCGTTTTTTCGTTAGTTTAATTTTCGTTTATTCGAAATTCGGACGCATTCGTATTTATTTGTAACATTCGTAGATTCGTAATCGGAGCATAATTCATAATTTTATGTAATGTGTATGCTATTATTACATTTTAATAATTTACGAATCGAAAAAAAAAAGTTACGAATCGAAAAAAAAAGTTACAAATCGAAAAAAAAAAAGTAACGAATGTATGAATTTTTTCGTTCAATCTATTCGAAGCACGTTAAGCAGCGCCATTGTAAGGGACACGGAAAATTACCAATTCAACAAAAAAAAAAAAAGTTACGAATCGAAAAAAAAAGTTACGAATCGAAAAAAAAAGTAACGAATGTACGAATTTTTTCGTTCAATCTATTCGAAGCACGTTAAGCAGCGCCATTGTAAGGGACACGGAAAATTACCAATTCAACAAAAAAAAAAGTTACGAATGTATGAATTTTTTCGTTCATTTTCGTTGTTCCTTTTTTCGTTTTTCGGATTTTCTTCATTCGTACATTCGTTGTTTCTAATTTGGTTTTTCGGATTTTCGTTGTTTTTCGGATTAGTTTGATTCGAACGATTCGTTAATCGGATTCGTACGATTTGAACGATTCGTTATTCGGATTCGTTCGATTCGAACGATTCGTTCATTCTACGAAAACGAACGAACGAAAAAAATGAAAAAAAACTAAACGAATTGCACATGTCTAATCAACATACACATAAACTCTTTATTAAAACAAAAATAAACAAAACATATTTCACTCACAAGTAAAGGGCACTAGGAACAGCAGTCCACCACATTAAAAGACATATAAATTATTCAGGTCCCCTTAGGGCTGAGACCGCAAGCATCACCTTAACCTGCAATCCGGCAGCCAATTCTGGATAGGCGCCACTAGGCTCGGCCTGATGCATTTCATCACTGGCTCATGACTTTCCCAAAGGGCGGGGACACATGGACAAAGACCAAAACAAAAAATAAAACAGACAAGTAAAAAAAGAACACATTTTCTGTTTATGGGAGGGGGGGAGGGAGAGGAGGAGAACAAGAGAACAATGATGTCTAGTACCCCGGTGGGTGAATGGGGGGGAGACTTGTGCTGTACAAACAATAATTCTCCCGCTCTACAAGACTCTGGTCCGGTCGCACCTGGAGTATGCTGTCCAGTTCTGGGCACCAGTCCTTAGGAAGGATGTACTGGAAATGGAGCGAGAACAAAGAAGGGCAACTAAGCTAATTAAGGGTCTGGAGGATATCAGTTATGAGGAAAGGTTGTGAGCACTGAACTTATTCTCTCTGGAGAAGAGACGCTTGAGAGGGGATATGATTTCAATATACAAATACCATACTGGTGACCCCACAATAGGGATAAAACTTTTTTTGCGGAAGGCATTTTAACAAGACTCGTGGCCACTCATTAAAATGAGAAGAAAAGAGGTTCAACCTTAAACTATGTAGAGGGTTCTTTACTGTAAGAGCGGCAAGGATGTGGAATTCCCTTCCACAGGCGGTGGTCTCATCGGGGGGGGGCATCGGTAGTTTCAAGAAACTATTAGATAAGCAACTGAACGACCGCAACATACAGGGATATACAATGTAATACTGACATATAATCACACACATAGGTTGGACTTGATTGACTTGTGTCTTTTTTCAACCTCACCTACTATGTAACTAAGTAACTATGTAACATGCCTCAGCTGCATGGCTCTGCTTTGTGGCAGCAGCAAAAATTATATCCCTTTGCTTTTGACGGGCATAGCACCTGCCAAACACAACCCATTCAAGTGTATGGGGCTTCTCTGCAAGTATATGAAAAGATGGTCCGCAACTCCTTACTTGCTCTTTAAAATCTTCAAAATGTATTGATTCTCCATAAAAGACACAGACAGCAGACATAAACGCGTTTCAGCCTTGCTTACTAGCTTCTCTGTAAAAACCCGGCAATCACGTGCCATGCATGCAGTCACATCACGCTATGCATGGATCAAGGGGTTAAAGCAGGTGGGGAGGAGGCTACAAAATGTCTTTTCACCACCTGTCAAATGATCCCCGAAGAGCGATCTGAACTTGGATCCAGAGCACCGCTAGTGTGAACAAGCCCTGATGCTACGTACACACGAGCGGAATTTCTTTCGGAAAAATCTTGAATGGTTTTTCCGATGGAAGTCCACTCAAGCTTGGCCTGCATACACACGGTCACACAAAAGTTCTCGGAACTTTCGACCGTCAAGAACGCGGTGACGTACAACACTACGACGAGCCGAGAAAATTAAGTTCAATGCTTCCGAGCATGCGTCAAATTTTTTTCCAAGCATGCGTAGGAATTTTGCATGTCAGAATTGGTACTAACGATCGGAATTTCCGACCGAAAAATAGAGAACCTGCGCTCAATCTTTTGCTGGCGGGAATTCTGCCAGCAAAAGTCCAATGGAGCATACACATGGTCGGAATTTCCGACCAAAAGCTCACATCGCACTTTTGCTGGTGGAATTTCCGATCGTGTGTACGGGGCATAAGGCTTATTCCTGAAACGCATTAGCGTGCTGTTTTTTGAATGAGCTGTTTGTTGTTGTTTTTTTTTTTTTTTTACGAATAAACTTTGAAGACATGGAGCCATGTCCAAGTCCTTCTGAATAGACATGTGCACAACAAAAAAAATTTGTTTATTTTCGTTTCGTTTTTTTCGTTTCCGAAAAAATTCATTTTTTTTCGTATCGTTTTTTTCGTTTCCGTTGATTCGTAACGATTCGTACATTCGTAAGTCGCCGGTGTTCGGATTTGTAACGATTCGTACATTCGTAAGTCGTCGGTGTTCGTATTCGTAACGATTCGTACATTCGTAAGAGTTATTTTTTTTCGTTGATTCGTTTTTTCGTTAGTTTAATTTTCGGACGCATTCGTATTTATTCGTACATTCGTAACATTCGTAGATTCGTAATCGGAGCATAATTCATAGTTTTATGTAATGTGTATGCTATTATTACATTTTAATAATTTACGAATCGAAAAAAAAAGTTACGAATCGAAAAAAAAAAAGTTACGAATCGAAAAAAAAAAGTTACGAATCGGAAAAAACAAGTTACGAATCGGAAAAAAAGTTACGAATGTACGGATTTTTTTGTTCAATAGAGACACGGAAAATTACAAATCGAAAAAAAAAAAAAAAAAAAAGTTACGAATCGAAAAAAAAAGTTACGAATCGAAAAAAAAAGTTACGAATCGAAGAAAAAAGTTACGAATGTACGAATTTTTTTGTTCAATAGAGACACGGAAAATTACAAATCGAAAAAAAAAAATTAATTAAAAAGTTACAAATCGAAAAAAAAAAGTTACGAATCGAAAAAAAAAGTTACGAATGTACAAATTTTTTTGTTCAATCAATTCGAAGCACGTTTAGCAGCACCATTGTAAGGGACACGGAAAATTACCAATTCAACAAAAAAAAAGTTACAAATGTACGAATTTTTTCGTTCGTTTTCGTTTTTCGGATTTTCTTCATTAGTACATTCGTTGTTTCTAATTCGTTTTTTTCGGATTTTCGTTGTTTTTCGGATTCGTTCGATTTGAATGATTCGTTAATCGGATTTGTACGATTCGAACGATTCGTTATTCAGATTCGTACGATTCAAACGATTCGTTATTCGGATTCGTACGATTCGAACGATTCGTTCATTCGTACGAAAACGAACGAACGAAAATAACGAAAAAAAAAACGAAAAATGAAAAGAAAAAAAAAAAAAACGAATTGCACGTCTACTTCTGAATTTGTTGCGATGTAAAAATGGAAAAGCCATTTCAAAAATAACTTTCAGGTAAGTGTTACAGCGATGACCCATTGAAAACCTCCCTCCAAAAAAAAAAAAAAAAAAGCACACAACTTTGAGACTGACAGTTTCGATTTGGAAACTCCATTGTGTTTTATGGCCGGTAAACCTCCACACAATACGGCTTTGTGTTGATCACAGCCTGACACGTCTCATCTAGTTCACTACTTGAGTTGATCTTGACAGACAATGAAAAGCATTTCTCTCTATTTTAATATGCAATGTGATGTGAAGTCCCAGGGAGCCGAGCGCTACCTGAAAAATGTCTTCACAAAGCAATGAACCTTTTCAAATTTACTCACTCTCTCTAATCTCTTTAATTGTTTATTGCCGAACTCGAAAATCAAGTGCCGTAGAGTGATAAGAATACATTAGGCTTTCATCGCGGCATAATATTGAATTTACTTTTTCGGCAATTGTTTGTATTCTCTGAGAGATATGGAAATCAGCCAGTGGTGTATGAATAGATATGCATTGACACTGTCCAAACCGCCATGGGACCACCTAAGTGAGAGGCAGGGAAAGTGTGGCTCGCCTGCACCGCATTGAAAACCACATCCTCATTCGCATGCCAAAGTGTACTCCGTCATTGTATATCTCTCCTTCCTGTTGTGTATTACAATTTACCAACAAAATTAGAGGGAATAATAATGTAATTTTTCTAATTAGTGGGATAAGATGACTATTATTTTTTTTTATGCAAAGCCCTTTGTTGCTTAACCACTTCAGCCCCGGACCAATTGGCAGCCAAAGGACCAGGCCCCTTTTTGCGATTCGGTACTGCGTCGCTTTAACTGACAATTGCGCGGTCGTGCAATGTGGCTTCCAAACAAAATTGGCGTCCTTTTTTTCCCACAAATAGAGCTTTCTTTTGGTGGTATTTGATCGCCCCTGCGGTTTTTATTTTTTGCGCTATAAACAAAAATAGAGCGACAATTTTGAAAAAAAATGCAAGATTTTTTACTTTTTGCTATAATAAATATCCCCAAACAATATATAAAAAAACATTTTTTTTTCCTCAGTTTAGGCCGATACGTATTCTTCTACATATTTTTGGTAAAAAAAAAACACAATTAGCGATTATTGATTGGTTTGCGCAAAAGTTATAGCGTTTACAAAATAGGGGATAGTTTTATAGCATTTTTATTAATATTTTATTTTTTACTAGTAATGGTGGCGATCAGCGATTTTTATTGTGACTGCGACATTATGGCGGACACATCGGACATTTTTGACACATTTTTGGGACCATTGTCATTTATACAGCAATCAATGCTATTTAAATGCATTGATTCCTGTATAAATGACACTTGCAGTGAAAGAGTTAACCACTAGGGGGAGGGGAGGGGTTATGGGCTGTGACGTGTGTATTTTTTTTACTATTAGGGGGCGGGGCTGACGTCTGAAGTCATTGATCGGCTTTCCCTATGACAGGGAACAGCCGATCAATGACAGGCAGTGTAGGAAGCGCGGGGAGAGGTGTGTTTACACACACCTCTCTCCCTTCTTCAGCTCTGTGACCCGATCGCGGGACACCAGCGGCGATCGGGTCCGCTGGTCCCGTGGCCGTGGTCACGGAGCTCCCGACCGGGTAGCGAGCGCGCCCCCCGGCTAGGCAATTAAAGGGGACATATATACACGTCCTTTTGCCTAGCCGTGCCCTTCTGAGGACGTATATATACAGTGGGCGGTCGGGAAGCGGTTAAAATACTTGAATATCAATCACTTGAAAATATGTACTGTTAATATTATTGGCAACATAATCTTTTTTATGTATTATTATACAAGGTGTGTCTAAAAAGTCTGGTGAATGGTTATCAGAAAACAAGGGTAGCGGCCATAACCCTCGAAGGGGCGGCCTTGACTTTTGGGCTTACCAGTTAGCTCCGCTTGGCTTGTTCCTCCAGATCTAGGGGTTCCCAGGGTTAGTACCCAACGACTTTGGATGCTGACACCATAAAAGTCCTTTTGAAAGGTTTTTATTTGCAGGGATAACATCCAACAGACACAGTCTCATGTGGGAACAGAGGGCAAGGGTGAAGAAACTCAGGCACCTTGAACTGCTAAGTAGGGATGAGCTTCGAGTTTGAGTCAAACTCATGTTCGACTCGAACATTGCCTGTTTGCCTGTTCACCGAACAGCAAACAATTTGGGGTGTTGGCGACAAATTCGAAAAGCCACGAGCACCCTGTAAAAGTCTATGGGAGAAATCTAAAGTGCTAATTTTAAAAGCACTACTGCTAAGTATATGAAAGTCTCTATTCGTCAACCCAGAGAGTAGCCACTCGCAGCTGGGTGCCTCAAAGCTGAACAAATCTCTAGCCAGAGATTATGGCAGTCAGCATTTGCAAAGTCTCTGAACTTGAATTAAAGCAGGACTCGAAAACAAAACAGGAACCTTTCCTCAGTACCTGGAACGTTATCCGTCTCCTTGGCAGTATTGGGGAAGCGTGGATTCTCTAGTGTCCTTGACAACCCAGCAACCAGGCACTTCTCAGGATGCCAGCTTGTTGGCACTCCTCCGAAGAGTCCTTCCCCGGTCGATTGCACGAGCTGCGGTGCCCCTCCAAGTTGAGAGCGCACCCGGACGCCTTGAATTTTCCCTCAGTTACTGCGCCTCGGACCAGCCGGTTCCAAGACTCGGGAACAGATGCCAAACGGGTCTGTGGGGCCTGTCAAACCAACCATGTTGCGGGGCGGCACACGCTCCTGTGATCGGGACCCCTCGCGGGGCTACCCCGGTCCAGGAACAGGCAGCTATGGCCTAACGAAGCCCGAACACGTGACTCCAGAATCTTAAGTACCCCTCCCCAGACTCCTTAGCGGGGCCAAACGCACCCACTGATTGGCTCCGGGGAATGCCGGTACCCAAACGTCCAACCAGGCCTGATTCTGAGCCTGTCATGTGTACCTTATTGCACACATGATCAGGCAGAACCCCAACACAGCCCAACCAAACTGATGCCAAAGCTACCCTATCCAATTAGCTCTCAGAACCCCTTTACTATTCTGAGAGACAAAAATAACTATATTTACACACAGCGGACACCTTGAAAAGGTGTCACCGCTACACTTGCAACAGAAGATACAAACAAATTACCTTTATTGGCCTTCAATATAATCGCCATCCTTCACAACACACTTTTAGTAACTCTCATAAAGCTTCTGGAAACTGTCAGCAAAGACCCCTTTAGAAACCGATCGCAGAACCGCTGTCACACTGTCTTGGATTGCTGCCACGTCCGCAAAACATGCGCCTTTCATAATGCTCTTCCAGCAGGGACTTTTTGGGCCTTGGGGAAGACTGAACGCCATTCTATCGAATTGCTGCTTGGATTCCAGGTCAAACTGGTAGCACTAGGTCTCATACCCTGTGACCAGAAAGGATGGATCCTGGTCACACATGGTAATGAAATCTTCAGAGGTTTCCATCTGTTTTGTTTTCGGTTCGTCTGTCAGCTTGTGCGGAACAAACCAGGAATTGATCTTCTGCTTACCCAAATCTTGGGTACAGTGGTGCGCATCATGTCCTTGCTAATGCCCAATTCCTCCTCCATCAATCGTAGAGTCAGTCACCGATCTCGTGCCAGCGTTTGTCACACTCACTCGATTAGGTCTGGGTTCCGCTTGTTGGCGGCCGACTTGAACGTGGCTCATCCTCGGTCACTTCCTTTCTGTCGCAAAAGCATTTGAACCAGTTGTAAACACATTTTCTGCACACGGCTTCCATCCCGTACACTTGCATCAACATTTTATGCGTCTCCATTGCTGTTTTCCCCAACTCTCCCCTGAACTCTCGCAGTGTTTACCTCTTTCTTGTACGAGTATGTCTCCAGACCTACACCCTATTAAGCATCTGTGGGACATCCTCAAATGGAAGGTGGATGAGCACAAAATCTCTAACATCCACCAGCCCTGTGATGTCGTCATGGAGGAGTGGAAGAGGACTCCAGTGGCAACCTGTGAAGCTCTGGTGAACTCCATGCCCAAGAAGGTTAAGGCAGTGCTGGAAAATAATGGTGGCCACACAAAATATTGACACTTTGGGCCCAATTTGGACATTTTCACTTAGGGGTGTACTCACTTTTTTTCCCACTGGTTAAGACATTAATGGCTGTGTGTTGAGTTATTTTGAGGGAACATCAAATTTACACTGTTATACAAGCTGTACACTCACTACTTTACATTGTAGCAAAGTGTCAATAATTCAGTGCTGTCACATGAAAAGATCTAATAAAATATTTACAAAAAATGTTAGGGGTGTACTCACAGTGAGATACTGTATGTAAAGCACTGGGTTAATTGACAGTGCTGTATAAGTACCTGTAATGAATGAATGTAAGATAGTATAGGTATATTGGAAACTGTATCAGGGATCAAGTACTCACCGAGGCCAAGATGCCGAGAGCGGTTGCCCTTGCGACTCAGCGCCCACTGCCCCTGGAGATGGTACAGAAGGCAGTTGGCACCAAGAGGCACAAGCCACCTGTTGGTGATGGCTAGGCGTGGGCCTAGGTGCTGTAGATAGGAGATGTGCTGGAAGCTGGGATCCTAGCTGAGGTTCAAACACTGGTAGGCAGGCTGGAGGTAAAACACAGAAGGTTAGTCAGGCACAAGCTAGGGGGTCAAACACGGGTAGACAAGTCCAGAGCGAGGTAACCAGGCGGAGAGACAAGGCAGGGTCAAAGGCAGGCAGAGGGTCAGGTACTGGCAGCAAGGAGCAGATATCCGAAGGTACAGGCCGAGGGTCAAACACTGGAGACAATGGGAAGTCCGGTAGGCAAGCCAAGGGTCAAGGTCGGAGAGAAGCAGGATGGTCAAGGTGATCCGGGTCGGCAACAGGTGATCAATCAAGAAAGCAAACAGCAGGTACAGGTACAAGGAACAAGGGACAGCTGAGAGACGAACCAGCATTGTTTTGATGTGAAGGCCTCTCTTTTATAGGCCAGCTGGTTGGTCACATGGGGCGTACGCTAGTGCACATGCGCGCGCGCCGCTCAGTGGAGCCGCGAGCGCGCGTGCGCCGCCGCAGCATTACCCCATCTCTTCCTGTGCGCCGGAGCGCCAGCCCCGTGCGCATGCGCACTACAGTGCGCGACGGCCGAGGTTCCTGATAGTGCCCCCCCCTGAGGGGCTGACTCCGGACGCCCAGGCTATCCATCAACTCAGGGTGTTCTTGGTGAAAGATACTGATCATCCTTGGGGCATGGAAATTTTTGGATGGTTCCCAGGAGTTGTCTTCTGGAGGGTACCCCTTCCATTTTACCAAGTATTGGAGCTGGCGGCCCACCTTCCTGCAACCCAGTAGAGATTCCACTTCATACTCTTCGTTACCATCAACTGTGACGGGAGGTGGAGGAAGTTCTTCTCTATCCGGAAACGGACTGGGGACCAGAGGTCTTAGCAGCGAGGCATGAAATACCGGGTGTATTCTGTACGTCTTGGGTAGTGAGAGCTCAAAAGCCACAGGGTTTATCATCTTCTTGATCTCAAATGGCCCGATGAATTTAGGGCCCAGTTTTCGTGAGGGGCACGAGAGTTTGAGATGGGTGGTTGACAACCATACCTTATCCCCTGTTTTGAAGGAGGGATTAGCCCTTCTACCTTTGTCGTGAAATTTCTTGTAATCCTTTTGTGCCTGCTGCATTGTTTTCCGGAGTTCCTGAAAGTTGGATTGGATGGATTCTAGCCTTTCTTGTACCGCTGGAGCTGGTGATTCGGGGAAGGCGTTTGGGAGGAAAGATGGATGAAAGCCAAAATGTGCCCAGAAGGGAGTTTGATTAGTGGTCGAATGGGAGGAGTCATTATACGCGAATTCTGCGTAAGCCAGCAGGGAGGCCAAATCGTCTTGTGCTGAAGAACAAAAACAGCGTAAGTACTGTTCAAGCGTCTGGTTGGTACGCTCTGTTTGTCCATTGCTCTGTGGATGGTAGGCTGATGAGAGGCAGACCTTGATTCCTAGAGACTTGCAAAGTTCCTTCCAAAATTTTGAAGTAAATTGAGAGCCTCTGTCCGAGACAATGCTCTTGGGGACCCCATGGAGCCTGACAATCTCCTTAATAAAAATGTTGGCCGTTTCTAAAGCCGTGGGAGTGCCAACCATAGGCAGGAAGTGGCTCATCTTGGACAGCCGGTCCACTACTACCAGGATGGTAGAAAACCCCTCTGAGGGAGGTAAGTCTACGATGAAGTCCATCGAGATGTCGGCCCAAGGGCGCTCCGGGATGGGTAGCGGCTTTAGTAACCCCCAAGGTTTATTTTTGGCCCCCTTGTTCCGTTCGCAAGGTATGCAGGAGGAAATATAGTTCTGGCAGTCTTGTCGCCAGCCTGGCCACCAGAAGGTGCGGGAGATGAGTTCCGCTGTTTTCCGGACTCCGAAGTGCCCCGCTAGCCTGTGGTCATGGAAGGTTCTTAGGACTAAGGGTCTCACTTCTTGAGGGACAAAGACTTTGTCTTGATGCCAAAGCAGGTCTTCACGCCTTTCCAGGGAGGCCACAATAGGATCTCTGCAATGGGTTGAGGCTGCATGGAGAGCAGAAGACAGGTCTGTCGGGGTAAGTAGTAAAAAATTCTGGGGAGCTAGGATGGTGCTGGGTTCTGTTATTTGGGCGGACTCCGAAGAGATGCGGGAGAGAGCATCCGCCTTGCCATTCTTGGACCCTGGTCGGTAGGAGATGTGGAACGTGAATCTCGAAAAGAAGAGTGCCCATCGGGCTTGGCGAGGTTTTAACCTCTTGGCAGTCCGTAAGTATTCGAGGTTCTTATGGTCGGTGAAGATGGTGATTGGATGGACTGCCCCTTCGAGAAGATACCTCCACTCTTCCAAAGCACATTTGATAGCCAGTAATTCTCGATCACCCACGTCGTAATTCCTCTCGGGAGGACTTAATTTCCGGGAGGCAAAAGCCACCGGATGGAGAAGGGCCTTTGGCCCAAGCCGTTGAGAGAGAATGGCCCCAGTGGCCGAATCTGAGGCGTCTACCTCCAATACGAAAGGGAGCAGCGGGTCCGGATGCCGTAAAATGGGGGCAGTGGTGAAAAGTGTTTTCAACTTGATAAAGGCCTCCTGAGCCTCCGGAGTCCACTGGAAGCGGCTTTGAGTAATCGGGGCAACGATGGCAGAGAATCCCACGATGAACCGCCGATAGAAATTGGCGAAGCCAATGAATCGTTGCACCGCTTTTTTATCTTTTGGAGGTGACCACTCTACTACTGCCTTGACTTTCTGAGGGTCCATCGACGTACCTTTGGTGGAGATGATGAATCCCAAGAATTGGACTGTAGATCTTTCAAATTCACATTTCTCCGCCTTGAGATACAGTTGATGAGCCCTGAGGACGGTAAGTACCCATCTGACGTGTTCCCGATGGAGTTCCAAGGTAGCTGAAAAGATGAGGATGTCATCCAGATAAACGACTAAAAAATCATCCAAGTGTTCTCTGAAGATGTCATTCACCAAGTGTTGAAAAGTGGCCGGAGCGTTGCATAGGCCGAAAGGCATCACGAGATATTCAAAGTGGCCAAACCTAGACCTGAAAGCTGTCTTCCACTCATCCCCTGCGCGGATCCTGACGAGATTGTAGGCACCCCGCAGGTCGAGTTTGGAAAACACCTTGGCTGTTCGAAACCGCTGGAAGAGCTCTGGGATAAGCGGTAGTGGGTACCGATTTTTGACGGTAATTTTATTTAGCTCCCTATAATCGATGCAGGGTCGAAGTGAGCCATCCTTTTTGCCTACAAAGAAAATGCCAGCCCCGGCTGGGGAAGTGGATGGCCGAATAAAACCTTTCTCGAGGTTCTCATCAATATAAGCTTTAAGAGCCCTTAACTCGGTCTCCGACAGGGGAAATATGCGTCCGAAAGGGATCTCAGACCCAGTGAGTAATTCAATAGGGCAGTCATAGGCCCGGTGTGGAGGTAGATGATCTGCCTTCTTTTTATCAAACACATCCTTAAAGTCCTGGTAAGCTGGGGGAATGTGTTGCAGGTTTTCAGGTGCCATGACAACAGCCAGATGAGCACTTGGAGGTGGTGCCAGGCAATGTGAATGGCAGTATGGAGAGGAAAAGGAGACCTCTTTCCGGTCCCAATGGATCTGAGGATCATGGGCTTGTAGCCAAGGAAGTCCTAGAATAATAGGGAACATTGGGGATGAGATGAGGTCAAAGCGTAGAAGCTCCTGATGTCCAGAATCCGTGGTGGTAAGGATAGGTGCGGTCTCCAGTGTTACTGGCCCCGAATGTGGCAGGGACCCGTCAGCCAAGTGGACCAATAGTGGTTTTCCTTTATTAACGTATGGGATCTGCCATTCCTTGTGTCAGGAACGGTGCTATTACCTGGATCGCCTGCTGGTGTCACTGTTTCCTTTGGCATCAAAGGGTGCAGTTCTGGTGGCCACCAGCAGGGGTCTCCCAGCCGATGGACATTGTCAGGAATGGTGTTATTACCTGGATCGCCTGGTGGTGTCACTACTTCCTTCAACATCAAAGGGTGCAGTTCTGGTGGCCACCAGCGGGGGTCTCCCAGCAGATGGACATGCCAGGAATCAGGCTACACCTGTTGTGGATTTGCAGACTATATAAGCCTGTCCCTCACTGAAGCTCAGGGCTTCAGTATTCCTTTCTGTAGCCCTGTCTTGCCTGTCTGAAACCTGATCCTGGACCTGAAACCTGTACCTGTACCTGTAACCTGACCCGTTATCTGCTTCCTGCCCTGTCCTGGATGTTGTCCCCCTTACCTGGTTCCTGAGACCCGTCCCCTGTCTCCTGCCTTGATGTTCCCTTGCTTCCTGTTTCCCCCTTGGTCTCTCCTCCCTGCCTTGTATATATATATGTTCCATTTCCTTGAAGTGTATAGTTAGTTAGTTAGTTAGATTAGGGCTTGGGGGGTTTGCAGTGTTATTTGTGTTCTTGCTTGTTTGTGGTGGCTGTGTTTATGTGTGTCTTTATTATTAATAAATATATCTTTATCACTACCTTCTGGAGCCTGATTCCTTTAGTGCAGCCCATCGATCTGTTCACTTGTGTTGGATGCCTGTGTTTAGGCTCCATCCCTAACAGAATACTGAAGCCATACTAACAGATCGGCTGCACTTGGGAATTGGGTCTGGACACTTGCTTTTGTCAAGGAAGATGCAGCTGGAAGATATTTTGTATCTTTCACTCCTGGCATTGGAAGAAAGAGATCTTTGTTATCAGACTTTGGGTGGCTATACTAGGGAGCAACTACTGGAGTGCAACCGTATAGCCCATGCTTTTGTTGATCAGGGCCATTTTCTTTTTGAGGACGTGCAGCCCCTGATCCAGATTTGTGCCGAGCTGGCCCTGCCCTGTATTCCTGAGGGCCGTGATGATTTCACTCCCCCTTTTGATATGAATCAGGTTGTATCCCTAGTATGGCTTTTTGAAGATGATCCCGACGACTTTTTTGAGCACTACTCTGGCTGTTCCCCACAGGTGATTTCTGAATGCATTGTGTCTGCGCAGTCTTTTGTTAGACAGGGAAACTTGAATTCACAATTTGTACAACCCATACTTTCAGCATGGTCTGGCATGATGCAATTAGCCCCAGCCAAACAAACCACTTCTGCCATCAGACACCAGCCTACCCAAATGTATGTTTCCCCATCACCCATACCAAACCCAGTTGCCACCCAGTATACACTGCTCCCAACCAAATATTCATATCCGGTCTCTTCTCCCTGTACCTATCCTGCATTTAACCCCCCTGCCTCTTCTCAGCTGCCTACAAATCCACAAATGTATGTTTCCCCATCACCCATGCCAAACTCAGTTGCCACCCAGTATACATTGCTCCCAACCAAATATTCATATCCGGTCTCCTCTCCCTGTACCTACCCTGCATACAACTCCCCTACCTCTTCTCTGCCAAATCCCAACACTCCTTTCCTGTCTGCTGCACCCCCAACCTACAAAGCTTCAGCGACCAAGTCAAAGAAAAAACGAAAGTTCTTCCCGACCAAAACGATCCTGCCAGTAACCCAATCTGCCTCCACACCCACTAATCTGTCCCAGCCTGAAGCGCCAGAGTTCCAGCCGGAGGTGCCAGCAATCCAGCCTGAAGAGCCAGTCCTAGCCTTCCAGCCTGATGTCCCAGCCTTCCCGTCTGATGTCCTGGTGCCAGCCCTCCAGCCTGACGTTCCAGCCCTCCAGCCTGACGTTCCAGCCCTCCAGCCTGACGTTCCAGCCTTCCAGTCTGATGTCCCAGCCTTCCAGCCTGATGTCCCAGCCTTCCAGTCTGATGTCCTGGTGCCGGCCTTCCAGCCTGATGTCTCAGCTTCCCAGTCTGATGTCCTGCTGCCAGTTTTCCAGTCTGATGACCCGCTGCCAGTTTCCCAGTCTGATGACCCGCTGCCAGTTTCCCAGTCTGATGACCCGCTGCCAGTTTCCCAGTCTGATGACCCGCTGCCAGTTTCCCAGTCTGATGACCCGCTGCCAGTTTCCCAGTCTGATGACCCGCTGCCAGTTTCCCAGTCTGATGACCCGCTGCCAGTTTTCCAGTCTGATGACCCGCTGCCAGTTTTCCAGTCTGATGACCCGCTGCCAGTTTTCCAGTCTGATGACCCGCTGCCAGTTTTCCAATCTGATGACCCGCTGCCAGTTTTCCAGTCTGCTGACCCGCTGCCAGCCCTCCATTTTGATGTGCCCGTGCCCGCTGCCCAGCTTGATGTGCCTGTGCCCGCTGCCCAGCTTGATGTGCCTGTGCCCGCTGCCCAGCTTGATGTGCCTGTGCCCACTGCCCAGCTTGATGTGCCTGTGCCTGCTGCCCAGCTTGATGTGCCTGTGCCCGCTGCCCAGCTTGATGTGCCTGTGCCCGCTGCCAAGCCTGATGTGCCCGCTGCCCAGCTTGATGTGCCCGCTGCCCAGCTTGATGTGCCCGTGCCCGCTGCCCAGCTTGATGTGCCCGTGCCCGCTGCCCAGCCTGATGTGCCCGTGCCTGCTGCCAAGCCTGATGTGCCCGTGCCTGCTGCCCAGCCTGATGTGCCCGCGCCTGCTGCCCAGCCTGATGAGCCACTGTCTGCTGCCCAGCCTGATGAGCCACTGTCTGCTGCCCAGCCTGAGGTGTTCCTGTCTGCTGCCCAGCCTGATGTGCCTGTTCCTGCTGCCCAGCTTGATGTGCCTGTTCCTGCTGCCCAGCTTGATGTGCCTGTTCCTGCTGCCCAGCTTGATGTGCCTGTTCCTGCTGCCCAGCTTGATGTGCCTGTTCCTGCTGCCCAGCCTGATGTGCCTGTTCCCGCTGCCCAGCCAAAAGTGCCCGTACATGCTGCCCAGCTTGATGTGCCTGTTCCTGATGCCCAGCTTGATGTGCCTGTTCCTGATGCCCAGCTTGATGTGCCTGTTCCTGCTGCCCAGCCTGATGTGCCTGTTCCCGCTGCCCAGCCAAAAGTGCCCATACCTGCTGCCCAGCTTGATGTGCCTGTTCCTGCTGCCCAGCCTGATGTGCCTGTTCCTGCTGCCCAGCCTGATGTGCCTGTTCCCGCTGCCCAGCCTGAGGTGTTCCTGTCTGCGGCC
This sequence comes from Lithobates sylvaticus, assembly GCA_028564925.1. Lineage (NCBI taxonomy): Eukaryota > Metazoa > Chordata > Amphibia > Anura > Ranidae > Lithobates > Lithobates sylvaticus. The sequence goes on along the minus strand of CM053026.1, from coordinate 37,284,306 downwards.
CAGCCTGAGGTGTTCCTGTCTGCGGCCCAGCCTGAGGTGTTCCTGTCTGCTGCCCAGCCTGAGGTGTTCCTGTCTGCTGCCCAGCCTGAGGTGTTCCTGTCTGCTGCCCAGCCTGAGGTGTTCCTGTCTGCTGCCCAGCCTGAGGTGTTCCTGTCTGCTGCCCAGCCTGAGGTGTTCCTGTCTGCTGCCCAGCCTGAGGTGTTCCTGTCTGCTGCCCAGCCTGATGAGTTCCTGTCTGCTGCCCAGCCTGATGAGTTCCTGTCTGCTGCCCAGCCTGATGAGTTCCTGTCTGCTGCCCAGCCTGATGAGTTCCTGTCTGCTGCCCAGCCTGATGAGTTCCTGTCTGCTGCCCAGCCTGATGAGTTCCTGTCTGCTGCCCAGCCTGATGAGTTCCTGTCTGCTGCCCAGCCTGATGAGTTCCTGTCTGCTGCCCAGCCTGATGAGTTCCTGTCTGCTGCCCAGCCTGATGAGTTCCTGTCTGCTGCCCAGCCTGATGAGTTCCTGTCTGCTGCCCAGCCTGATGAGTTCCTGTCTGCTGCCCAGCCTGATGAGTTCCTGTCTGCTGCCCAGCCTGATGAGTTCCTGTCTGCTGCCCAGCCTGATGAGTTCCTGTCTGCTGCCCAGCCTGATGAGTTCCTGTCTGCTGCCCAGCCTGATGAGTTCCTGTCTGCTGCCCAGCCTGATGAGTTCCTGTCTGCTGCCCAGCCTGATGAGTTCCTGTCTGCTGCCCAGCCTGATGAGTTCCTGTCTGCTGCCCAGCCTGATGAGTTCCTGTCTGCTGCCCAGCCTGATGAGTTCCTGTCTGCTGCCCAGCCTGATGAGTTCCTGTCTGCTGCCCAGCCTGATGAGTTCCTGTCTGCTGCCCAGCCTGATGAGTTCCTGTCTGCTGCCCAGCCTGATGAGTTCCTGTCTGCTGCCCAGCCTGATGAGTTCCTGTCTGCTGCCCAGCCTGATGAGTTCCTGTCTGCTGCCCAGCCTGATGAGTTCCTGTCTGCTGCCCAGCCTGATGAGTTCCTGTCTGCTGCCCAGCCTGATGAGTTCCTGTCTGCTGCCCAGCCTGATGAGTTCCTGTCTGCTGCCCAGCCTGATGAGTTCCTGTCTGCTGCCCAGCCTGATGAGTTCCTGTCTGCTGCCCAGCCTGATGAGTTCCTGTCTGCTGCCCAGCCTGATGAGTTCCTGTCTGCTGCCCAGCCTGATGAGTTCCTGTCTGCTGCCCAGCCTGATGAGTTCCTGTCTGCTGCCCAGCCTGATGAGTTCCTGTCTGCTGCCCAGCCTGATGAGTTCCTGTCTGCTGCCCAGCCTGATGAGTTCCTGTCTGCTGCCCAGCCTGATGAGTTCCTGTCCGCTGCCCAGCCTGATGAGTTCCTGTCCGCTGCCCAGCCTGATGAGTTCCTGTCCGCTGCCCAGCCTGATGAGTTCCTGTCCGCTGCCCAGCCTGATGAGTTCCTGTCCGCTGCCCAGCCTGATGACCTGGTGCCCGCTGCCCAGCCTGATGACCCGGAGCCTGCTGCCCTGTCTGTTTTTATTTCCAGATCTAAACTTCCAGACCCTGGTGGTGGGGTACATGTCCCATTGTCGGACTCGGGTGGCACGCCTCCTAGTAGGTTAAGAGACTCTGGCCAGAGAGCGCAAGGAGGTCTGCCGTCACAGAGAAGACTTTTTGGGACTCTTCCACTTTTACATGCACTGCCAGATCTAGGGCAGAATGGAGTGTCCAGAGGCCACTCCTTAGGGGGGGGAACTGTCAGGAACGGTGCTATTACCTGGATCGCCTGCTGGTGTCACTGTTTCCTTTGGCATCAAAGGGTGCAGTTCTGGTGGCCACCAGCAGGGGTCTCCCAGCCGATGGACATTGTCAGGAATGGTGTTATTACCTGGATCGCCTGGTGGTGTCACTACTTCCTTCAACATCAAAGGGTGCAGTTCTGGTGGCCACCAGCGGGGGTCTCCCAGCAGATGGACATGCCAGGAATCAGGCTACACCTGTTGTGGATTTGCAGACTATATAAGCCTGTCCCTCACTGAAGCTCAGGGCTTCAGTATTCCTTTCTGTAGCCCTGTCTTGCCTGTCTGAAACCTGATCCTGGACCTGAAACCTGTACCTGTACCTGTAACCTGACCCGTTATCTGCTTCCTGCCCTGTCCTGGATGTTGTCCCCCTTACCTGGTTCCTGAGACCCGTCCCCTGTCTCCTGCCTTGATGTTCCCTTGCTTCCTGTTTCCCCCTTGGTCTCTCCTCCCTGCCTTGTATATATATATGTTCCATTTCCTTGAAGTGTATAGTTAGTTAGTTAGTTAGATTAGGGCTTGGGGGGTTTGCAGTGTTATTTGTGTTCTTGCTTGTTTGTGGTGGCTGTGTTTATGTGTGTCTTTATTATTAATAAATATATCTTTATCACTACCTTCTGGAGCCTGATTCCTTTAGTGCAGCCCATCGATCTGTTCACTTGTGTTGGATGCCTGTGTTTAGGCTCCATCCCTAACACCTTGGCAACGGAGATGTCTAAAAAGCAGCTGCAAGCCCCTGAGTCAATTACGGCCGGTAACCGAATCCTCTTTCCCGCCAGCTGTAGGGAAACAGAGAGAGTCACATAAGCCTGAGCAAGGTTAAGATTTTGACAGTTCATAGTGTGTTGAGGTGGCAACTTACTGGGCCGGATGGGACAATTCTGTAGGAAATGGCCGGATCCTCCGCAGTAGAGACATAGGTTGGATCTGCGTCTGCGTTGGCGTTCCTCCTGAGACAGACGGGGGCGGACTAGACCTAGTTGCATAGGTTCCCCGTCTGATGCCAAGGTACCGGTAGGCAAGGGAGTAGTTGGGTACATGGAGGGACCTCTTGGGGGCCCCCACACTGGTCGAGATCCTTGTAGGCGCTCGGAACGGCGCTCACGCATGCGCCGGTCCAGTTTGGTAGTCAACTGGATTAGTTCTTCTAAGGTCGTGGGAGTCTCAACACGAGCTAATTCATCCTTGAGGCTCTCGTTCAATCCTAGCCGGTACTGGTAGCGGAGGGCTGCCTCATTCCATGTTGTGTCGGCCGACCACTTACGGAACTCCGCAGTATAGTCCTCTACTGGTCTTCTCCCCTGGGAGAGGGTATGTAGAGTAGCTTCGGCTGTGGCAGTACGTTGGGGGTCATCATACAGTTGGCCCATACCTTCAAAAAAAGAATCCACAGTGTTTAGCAAGGGGTTCCTTTGCTCCATGAGACCGTGAGCCCAGGTCTGAGGTTCTTCTGAAAGCAGAGAAATGATGAATCCCACCTTTACAATTTCAGAGGAGAAGGTCCGGGGTTGTAAAGCGAGATACAGGGAGCAGGCGTTTTTGAATGACCTGAATCTTCTACGGTCGCCTGAAAAACGCTCAGGAATAGGTACCCTGGGTTCTGGCACAGCCATCATCATAGCAGGTGGGTTTTGTATTTGAGGTGCGGAGGCCCCGCTGGCTGACCCGGAAGCTGGGTTGGCAAGAGGAGAAGCAGTTGCTAGTTGCTGGAGGCGGGTATCAACCTGGGCATAGCCTTCCTGTAATTTCTGCACCGCCTCCATGAGGGCAGACACCTGTTGACATAACATCTCCAAAGGAGATCCCGCTCTGTTGGCCTCTGTCATGGCTGGTTCGTACTATCAGGGATCAAGTACTCACCGAGGCCAAGATGCCGAGAGCGGTTGCCCTTGCGACTCAGCGCCCACTGCCCCTGGAGATGGTACAGAAGGCAGTTGGCACCAAGAGGCACAAGCCACCTGTTGGTGATGGCTAGGCGTGGGCCTAGGTGCTGTAGATAGGAGATGTGCTGGAAGCTGGGATCCTGGCTGAGGTTCAAACACTGGTAGGCAGGCTGGAGGTAAAACACAGAAGGTTAGTCAGGCACAAGCTAGGGGGTCAAACACGGGTAGACAAGTCCAGAGCGAGGTAACCAGGCGGAGAGACAAGGCAGGGTCAAAGGCAGGCAGAGGGTCAGGTACTGGCAGCAAGGAGCAGATATCCGAAGGTACAGGCCGAGGGTCAAACACTGGAGACAATGGGAAGTCCGGTAGGCAAGCCAAGGGTCAAGGTCGGAGAGAAGCAGGATGGTCAAGGTGATCCGGGTCGGCAACAGGTGATCAATCAAGAAAGCAAACAGCAGGTACAGGTACAAGGAACAAGGGACAGCTGAGAGACGAACCAGCATTGTTTTGATGTGAAGGCCTCTCTTTTATAGGCCAGCTGGTTGGTCACATGGGGCGTACGCTAGTGCGCATGCACGCGCGCCGCTCAGTGGAGCCGCGAGCGCGCGTGCGCCGCCGCAGCATTACCCCATCTCTTCCTGTGCGCCGGAGCGCCAGCCCCGTGCGCATGCGCACTACAGTGCGCGACGGCCGAGGTTCCTGATAAACTGTGGTCAAGCCCATATTATGTGATATGTTGGAGGAGGGTGGTCCTGCAGTGTGCTATGTGTAGGTTTAATAACGTTGCATCTTCCTGCTTTCCTATTGAATTCATAGAGCGTTGTTGGGCTTTCTTGGTTTTTCATACTGATTTGGACCCTGAAATCTCTCTACACTAGCTGTTCTTAACCTTTTTACCCCAGAGGAACCCCTAAAAATAATTTTCAGATCTCAAGGAACCCCTGTGTAGTGCTCACCCCCAAAAGGGCCACTTTTTTAGTCCCAGGTTCTTTTCCTACTAGTGTAGCAGCAGCCAGGCAAACAGCAACATTCACCCTTTCTGGGTTGCTTATAAAGGGGTTGCCATTTTAGGGCTTGTTTCACACTAGTGTGGGCCATGCGGCCCACGTTTGTATCAGGGACTTCAGCCACGCCAGCTGCGCGCCCTTGCGCACGGGTCCGGCTCTCCGGCGCACGGTAGTGTGTGGGGAAACAGCGCTGCGGCACACGCGCACTCGCGGCCCCGCTGAGCGGCGTGTGCGCATGCGCACTAGCGCACGCCCAACGTGACCCCTGCTGGCCTATAAAAGAGAGGCATCAGTGCCCAAACAGACGCTGGTTCGTCTGTCAGCTTACCCCCTCTCCAGTGCCTGCTCCTGTGTACCTTTGATTGACTGCCTGTTATTGACCCGGATTGCTTGACCTCGCTGGTCGCTCCTGCCCCTTGACCTCCGGCTTGCCTATTGGACTGCTGCTGTCTCCTGTGCTAGACTCTCGGCCTGTACCTTGGACTTGTCTCCTGCTCCAGTACTTGACCCCCTGCCTGCTCCTGGACTTCCTCTGCTCTAACGCTTCTGCTACTCTGCCTTGGACTTTACTACCTGTGTTTGACCCTCGGCCTGCATCCTGACTAAGTCTCCTGTGTTTGACCCTCGGCCTGCATCCTAGCTACGCTACCTGTGTTGGACCCTCAGCCAGTATCCAGTTCCTGTCTGCCTCAACACTTCTGCACCTGGGCCCACTTCTAGTCACTATTCTGCAGGTGGCTTGTGCCTCTCGGTGCCAACCGCTCCCGTTACCACCTTCAGGGGTAGTGGGCGCTGAGTCGCAAGGGCAACCGCTCTCGGCATCTTGGCCTCGGTAAGTACTCTGTATATGATAGTTTGCTTGGGCGTGGCAGCCCATTCATTTTTTTTAAAACGTGGCCGTGTGCTTAAAAATTTGACTGTGCACTTTCCCTGCGGTTTCTTCACCCACGTACATTGTTTAACCATCTTAAGTTCGGACACTTTCACCCCCTTCGAGTCTAGGCCATTATTCAGATTTCAGTGCTGCCACAGATTGAATGATGACTCAATTATGCAACACTGTACTCAAATGAAATATAATTTTTGAGACAGATAGAGCCTTCCATTTGTGATATTTAGTTAGCACTAGGTTTGTTTAATGTTTGCTATATAAACGAAGAATACCGAAATTTTTGTTAAAAAAAATTTGTGTAAAATAATTGATTTTGTATCATATTTGGGGGGGGGGGGGGTTTGGGGAGGGCACAGGAAATTGCCTTTGAAGTGTAGAAAGCACATAATTCTTTTATAGCGGGTCCTGGACATAATGGAGGAGTAGAGTGGCATAGGATGAATGGGGTCTGTGTATCAATAGGAATGCAGTTGATTTTTTGTTGTGAGTTCCATATTTAGTTTGATGCTAAGAAACACATTAAATTCTTGATCTGTGATGAGTTTCCACTCAAATGAGCTGGGATTTTTGACAATATACTGCTGGGCAAAAAAAAAGATTGCATTGGTCTACAACTGAATTAAAAAAATCAAAAATGAAAAATAAATGTAAAAAAATTAATGAGCGTAAAATGTGGGGTTTCTGCCTGAACGCCTGGCTGAGCTGGGAATTGGTGCTGCTGAATTTAAAGGTAGCCACACAGGGTTTTAATGTGAATTGGGGACATTAGTATGGGCCATAATTCTTGGTGGTTAATGTGACACCCCACTAGGAGTACTTGGCCTTTTATCCAGGTGAACCGCTAGTTTTTTCCACTTCTGTTTCCCTTTGGTCTATTTAGGTTACTTTGCATTATAAGCAAGGAAGCTCGGACCTCTGCAGTATATTATTGGGCTTTTACTAAACAAAAATGCTTTACATGCAAAACTATTACAATATTAGGAATAGAATTCAAGACTGACAGATACATCTATAGCAAGCAAAATGTTACCTACTTCCTAGCAAATAAGCAGCCTATGATCTGTAAACAGTAGAAATATGCTTAACCGCTTCCCGACCGGCGCACAACGATATACGTCGACAGAATGGCACGGACAGGCATAAGGGCGTATATATAAGTCCCTTTTTAAATGCCTCCGTGCCATCGGGAGCGCGCCGGGAGCAGCGCGCTCCCGCGCCGGTCGGGACCCCCCTGAGGCCGGTCGCGGGTCCCGCGGACTCGATCACCGCGGGGACACCCGCGATCGTCTCACGGGAAGGCTGAACGGGGAGATGCGGAAATAAACAGCATTTCCCCGTTCTGCCTAGCAACTAGTGACGCCGATCTCTGCTCCCTGTGATTGGAGCAGAGATCAGCATTCACTAGCTGACAGCCACACACCCCCCCCCACAGTAAGAAACACACCCCTAGGCATACTTAACCCCTACACTGCCACCTAGTGGTTAACCCTTCACTGCCAGTGTCATTTATACAGGAATCAATGCATTTAAATAGCATTGATTGCTGTATAAATGACAATGGTCCCAAAAATGAGTCAAAAATGTCCGATGTGTCCGCCATAATGTCGCAGTCACAAGAAAAATCGCTGATCGCCGCCATTACTAATAAAAAAAAAATATTCATAAAAATGCTATAAAACTATCCCCTATCTTGTAAACGCTATAACTTCTGCGCAAACCAATCAATAATCGCTTATTGCGATTTTTTTTACCAAAAATATGTAGAAGAATACGTATCGGCCTAAACTGAGGAAAACAAAAAAAAATTATATATTTTTGGGGGATATTTATTATAGCAAAAAATAAAAAATATTGCGTTTTTTTTTTCAAAATTGTCGCTCTTTTTTGTTTATAGCGCAAAAAATAAAAACCGTAGGGGCAATCAAATACCACCAAAAGAAAGCTCTATTTGTGGGAAAAAAGGACGTCAATTTTGTTTGGGAGCCACGTCGCACGACCGCGCAATTGTCAGTTAAAGCTACGCAATGCCGAATCGCAAAAAGGGGCCTGGTCCTTTGGCTGCAAATCGGTCCGGTCTGAAAGTGGTTAAAGATTACTTATCTCAAGTTACAGCTGGTTTACGATCTCTGTAGGCAATGAGGACCCAGGCTTAATCTATAAGCAGTTGCTGGAGATCAGGCGAAAGCATCTTCAGGTATAGCTTCTTCTGGCTGTACAGACCTCCCTTAGTGTTAAGGCATTATGGAGTCCTCTCTTTCAGTCTCTGTTGTTGGCTTTTATTTGGGAAGTGTACCATCCCCACATAGGTGTGGCTCCTTTTGCAAAACTTATGCCCCGTACACACGATCGGACTTTCCGACAACAAAACCGTGGAATTTTGTTTGAAGGTTGTTGGCTCCAACTTGTCTTGCATACACATGGTCACACAAATGTTGGCCAACAATTATGAACGTAATGACGTACAAGACGTACGGCGAGCCGATAAGAAGGAAGTTCAATAGTCATGTGATATCTCCATTACGAACGCTAGTTTTACAAGACTGATCGCTTCTGGCTCATACTTGATTCCGAGCATGCGTGAACTTTTGTGCGATGGACTTGTGTACACACGATCGGAAAGTCAGACAACAAAGTTTTGTTGGCGCAAAATTTAAGAGCCTGCTAGCCAACATTTGTTGGCGGAAAGTCCGACAACAATTGTCCGATAGAGCATACACATACATACTCAGCCAACAAGCTCCTGTTCCCTGTTGGAAAGTATGATCGTGTGTTCGCGGCATTAGTTTAATGGGAAGAGCATTCTCCAATTCGCCCTCTAGATGGCACTTTTTTTACCACACATGTCATAGGTCATATATGTCAGGTTGTCAAGCTATTGTTGACCAAGGTTACAGAACAGTAGGCTGATCCAACTGTCAACTGAAATGCAACAATAGTGTCTAAGTTTCCATTGTTTGAGGACAGCCTGTGTAATTGTTACCAAGGCATTTGTTTGGCAAGTATCCCCTTAACCACTTGCCAACCAGCCACAGTTCATATAATGTGGCAGGTCAGTTCTATTGCGCAAAATGAGGTACCTGTAAGTTGTTTTGTGTATTAAATATTGTGAGCGTGCCCGACACACACTGCGGGAGTGCGCCTGCGAGTCCGGTGGACTTGATGTCTGCCAGCAACCCACAATCGCTCCACAGAGAGGCAGAACGGGGATCTGCCTATGTAAACAAGGCAGATCCCCGTTCTGACAGGAGTCAACACTGAGATCTGCTGTGCCTAGCGATCAGGAACAGCGATCTCTGTGTTTTCCCAGTAAGCCCATCCCCCACACCATTAGAATACACCCAGGGAACACAGTTAACCCCTTGATCGCCCCCTAGTGTTAATCCCTTCTCTGCCAGTGTCATTTATACATTGATCAGTGCATTTTTCTTAGCACCGATCACTGTAATAATGTCACTGGTCCCCAAAAAGAGTCACTTGGGGTCAGATTTGTCTGATGCAATGTCGGTGTCCCACTAAAAACTGCAGATCGCTGCCATCACCAGTAAAAATATTAAAAAATAAATAAAGGTCCATAGATATATATACCCTATTTTGTAGACGCTATAACTTTTGCGCAAGCCAATCAATATATGCTTATTGCAATTTTTTACCAAAAATATATAGAAGAATACATATTGGCCTAAACTGAAGAATAAATTAGTTTTTTTATATTTTTTTTACCACCTGTCTGGGATTCAATCCTGCCTGGTTTTGAATAATGTCTCTGGGTTTCAGGCAGACTGAAACCCGGACACATTATTCAGACCGGGCTGTGGCTCCCCAAGTAACTAAGAAAGTCTCACACAAATCGGTTGCCATCCGGGAGCTGCAAGAGGCTGTCTGGGGGCAGGTTTGGCATCACGGGGGGGTAGGTGATGATATCAGCAAGAGCAATTTGGCCACACCCACTGTTCGCTGGGGGGCACGCTATGTACACTGCATTACTACTCTCCGTGGGGCTCCCAAAGGTGCCCCATGCTGCTAAAGTGTTTGGGCTTAGCACACCCTTTCTGCTTGCAGTCTTGAGCTAAGGCCAAATGGTTTCCAGGATGTAATTGCTACATGAATTATCTGCCCTTACTCAAGATGGCAATGGCTAGAAATGCTAGGAGGATGTCAGAGACATGGATGGATGAGGGAGTTTGCTTTGAATATTAAAAATGAATTGAATAGCATTTCCAGTTTGCGGTGCTCATATACTGTACACTTTAGTTCAGTTTTAATGTATCAATGATTTCAGGTCCACATTAGTTTGTGTCTTTTAGGCTACTTTCACACTGGGGCATTGGGGGCGCTCCTATAGCGCCCGTTCCCATTGAAAACAATGGGGCAGCGCTCCGAACCCGCCCGCAAAAGGTTGCTGCAGCGGCGGTTTGAGGGCGGTATTAACCCTTTTTCGGCCGCTCGCGGGGGGGGTAAAACCACCCCTCTAGCGGCCGAAATGTGCCGCTAAAACGACGGTAAAGCGGCGCTCAATATAGCGCCGCTTTACCCCCGCGAGCGGCCGAAAAAGGGTTAATACCGCCCGCAAACCGCCGCTGCAGCAGCTTTTTGCGGGCGGGTTCGGAGCGCTGCCCCATTGTTTTCAATGGGAACGGGCGCTATAGGAGCGGTAAATATACCGCTCCTACAGCGAGCCAAAGATGCGGCTTGCAGGACATTTTCCAGCGTCCTGCAAGCGCACCATTTCAGTGTGAAAGCCCTCTGGCTTTCACACTGAAGACACAGCAACAGCTGTTTCGGGTCGGTTTGCAGGCGCTCTTTTTAGCGCAATAGCGCCTGCAAACCGCCCCAGTGTGAAAGGGGCCTTATAGTTGCATGGAGTTCAGCTTTAAATTGGAACTTTCAATAACATTCAACTCATGAATACCTGACATAACACCATAGATGTCAAAAGTATAATTTTTCAAAAAAGCTCCAACTTTTATCATTAATGAGCCCTCCTTGGGCTCCAGTAATAACAGCATGCAGTGCCAATCTGGAGAATGATACAATCTTGTATTAAAATAAAGATCAATTCAGGAGAAAAAGACATAATCCATATATATATATATATATATATATATATATATATATATATATATATATATATACACATTAAAGACCAGCCATGCATGGCTTGATTTTCCTTTGTTGGGCCTGAGGGGCTGAACACAAGAAAATCAATCAATTCCACCTTCCATGCTGTGAGCTTTCCTGTACAAGGGATTGGAGGAGGCTAAAACAAAGTTTATTCCAAGTGCTCGTATGTGATCAAAAACATGTTCAATGATTTTTTAATACTTATTATTTAATTATTAAAACAAGTATATATGTCATACTACCACATTTTGGTAAACCTACTGCCTAGTGTGGTCTTTAGAGATGAGAGGTTCCGGGTCCAGTTGCCGCTCCATTCTCCGCTGCTGTCATCTTCCCCACTGCTTCTTCCAGCTCCCATGGTACTCCTTCTCACTCATTGGGTACCCACATATTATAAAACTGTTGTGTGTGGGCATGGGATTTACGTGTACATTTTTCCTAGCCGGGGAGAGATAACCACCGCTCCAGGATAGTCCTTCAGGGTGAATGCTCCTACTCCTGTTTAGGAGCCCCAGGTGCTGGCTAATAACACAATAGACTTGGAGTATCAAAAAGAACTCTGGACAGCCGCACACCGGAGGAAGATAAAAACTTTGATGATTTATTTAAAAAACAGGAATCACATCAATTCAGTAGTCCACTGCAAAGCAAAGCAAAGCTGACGCATTTCGCACTATATGTAGTGCTTACTTGAGTAAGCACTACATATAGTGCGAAACGCGTCAGGTTTGTGCCCCCCTTTTGCTTTGCTTTGTAGTGGACTACTGAATTGATGTGATTCTTGTTTTTTAAATAAATCATCAAAGTTTTTATCTTCCTCCGGTGTGCGGCTGTCCAGAGTTCTTTTTGATACTCCAAGTACATTTTTTACCTAGCCTCATGCTTGCTGTGCTAAGAATGAGCTGGGATGTACACTGCATTGAAACACCAAATTTGCATGAAGCATTGCTTGGGCAAAAGTTTTGGTGCGTCCCTTCTGCCTAAAATAAGCAGACCCTCATTTAAAAGTGAAAGTATTGCTCATCCACCTCTCCCCCAAGTGTACTTAGTGTTTTTTTTTTTTTTTTTTCTGACAGTAAAAGTATAGTATTAAGTGTACATAAAATTCATATACACTGGAGATCAAAAGTAGAGAACAACCTACAATTTCCCGAATTTCAAGGTCACTGCTTAGTCCTTTTTGAAATTATCTAAACAGGAGAAAAGAGCAGTTTTGTTAGGCATATTCCATGAGTTACATATATTTTGAAGCACAGAATAAAAAAAACTTCAACGAGATTCGAAAAAGAACATTGATAAAAATTTGTGAACACTTTCAGATACCTCCCAGTTATTGGTGTTAATCTGGCACCTTGTGCTAATTTCTTTAACCACCTGATTACTTTGCACTTAAACCCCCCTCGTGACCAGACCAATTTTCAGCTTTTGGCGCTGACGCACTTTGAATGACAATTGCGTCATACAACACTGTACCCAAATGACATTTTTATCATTTTTTTTCCACAAATAGAGCTTTCTTTTGGTGGTATTTAATCACAGATGGGTTTTTATTTTTTGCTAAACAAACAAAAAAATATGGAAAATTCAAAAAAAAAAAAATCATGTTTAATAGTTTGTTATAAAATTTTGCAAACAGGTAATTTTTCTGCTTCATTGATATGCGCTGATGAGGCGGCACAGGTGGGCACTGATGGGCTGCACTGGTGGGCACTGATGGGCTACACTGGTGGGCACTGATAGGCTGCACTGGTGGGCACTGATAGGCTGCACTGGTGGGGACAGATAAGTCGGTACTGATGGGGACAGCAAAGATGGCACTGATGGGCATGGATGGGTGGCACAGATGGGTGACACGGATGGGTGGCACAGATGGGTAGCACGGATGGGTAGCACCGATGGGCACTGATGACACTGATTGGCACTGATGGGCACTGATGGGTGGCACTGATGGGTGGCACTGATGGGCACTGATAGGTGACACAGATGGGCACTGGTAGGTGACACAGATGAGCACTGGTAGGTGACACAGATGTGCAGCACTGGCACTGTGGGTACTGAGAGATGGCACTGTGGGCACTGAGAGATGGCACTGTGTGATGGCACTGGTAGGCGGCACTTTAATGGGGCAAAGGTGGGCACAATTGATTGGGCACATTGCAGTGAGAGGGACTGATGTCCCTCTCACTGCCGCCGGTGATCGGCTTTTTTTTTTTTCTCCTCGTGCTGTCAGCGCGAGGAGGAAAAAAAGCAGATTACCGGCTCTGTTATCACATGATCAGCTGTCATTGGCTGACAGCTGATCACGTGGTAAGGGGTCGGGATCAACCCCTTACTCGGATCTGTGATCCAGCGAGTCTCACAGACAGGGGGCACGCAGGCAGCTTGTGTCCGGGACAACGTCAATAGACGTAGTCCTGGCACAATAGATCCGCGCTGTAGCCGTCATTAGCCAGTGAACCTAGAAACCAGAGGGGGGAATTGGCAAAAATGGCTGACTGGGGTGGCTTAAAATGGGCATCTTAGGCGGTATGCATTCCCAAATGGCCCTGGCCATTGCTAACATTTTTTTTTACATGAGCTTGTTCCATGGCTGTCATGCAAGGTGAGGAAGATGAAGCTGAAATGTTCTGCCTTTACTGTATTTGCTTTGCTGCAGGCCAGTTACCCCTCAGGTAAAGCAGGCAACCAGCATTTCTTTCAGTTGGACCTTTAGGCTGGGTTCACACTATCTTCACATGGGGCTCACAGCCGGGGTCGGGTGCGTTCCCGTTCACCATTTCAATTCCGATTTCAGCCTGAATTTTTGGCTGAATTTGGACCTAAAATAGACCAAAAGACACACAGGACCCCTGTGCGAATTCGCACCGGAGCCGCAGCGGAGATATGTGAACCGGCTCCATAGAGAGCAGATAAAAATCACAGATCACCACCATTACTAGTAAAAAAAAAATAATAATGGCATAAATTTTGCGCAAACCAATTAACCACTTCCAGACCAGCATCGTTTTGGATTTTTTTTTGCCATTTTTTTTTTGCTAGAACCCCCCAAACATTATATATTGTTTTTTTTCTAACACCCTAGAGAATAACATGGAAGTCATTGCAATACTTTTTTTCACACCGTATTTGCGCAGCGGTCTTACAAGCGCACTTTTTTTGGAAAAAAGTAACTTTTTTGAATAAAAAAACAAGACAACTGTAAAATTGCCCAATTTTTTTTTAAGATTGTGAAAGATAATGTTACGCCGAGTAAATTGATACCCAACATGTCCTGCCTCAAAATTGCGGCCGCTCGTGGAATGGCGTCAAACTTTTACCCTCAAAAATCTCCATAAGCAACATTTAAAAAATTCTACAGGTTGCATTTTTTGAGTTACAGAGGAGGTCTATGGCTAGAATTATTGCTCTCGCTCTACCGATCGCGGCGATACATCACATGTGTGGTTTGACTACCTTTTTCATATGCGGGCGCTGCTCAAGTATGCGTTCGCTTCTGCGCGTGAGCTCGTCGGGACGGGGTGTTTTTAAAAAAAAAATGTTGGGGTTTTTCTTATTTATTTTACTTAATTTTATTATTTTTTACACTGTTTTAAAAGAAAAAAAAAATGGATCACTTTTATTCCTATTACAGATAATGTAAACATCCCTTATAATAGAAAAAAGCATGACAGGTCCTCTTAAATATGAGATCTGGGGTCAAAAAGTCCTCAGATCTCATATTTGGACTTAAATGCAAAAAAAAAAAAAATATATATATATAATTTAAAAAAATTACATTTGCAAATTCCCCTTTAAGAGGTATGGGCGGAAGTGACGTTTTGACGTCGCTTCCGCCCTCCTATGGTATAGAGATGAGTGGGGGCCATCTTAGCCTCACTCATCTCTATACACAGGCAGGGAAAGGACCCGATCGCCTCCGCCGCTGCCGACGGCTCCGGTAAGCGACGGAAGGCACAGGAGAGCGGCGGGAGGGGGAACCTCTCCCGCCACCGATAACAGTGAACTCGCGGCGATGACCACCATTATCGGATAGGGGACCGCTCACTGTGAAGAGGGATACCTCGGTTGTGGCAGCAGCTGCTGCCGTTACCGAGATATCCCTCTTCAAAAAAAATGACGTATATATACAGTGAGCGGCGGTAAGTGGTTAAAATATGCTTATTGCAATTTTCATTACCAGAAATATGTAGAAGAATACATATCGGCCTAAACTGAGAAAAAATGTGCTTTTTTTGAAAAAAAAAAAATGGAGATATTTATTATAGCAAAAAGTACAAAATTGTGTTTTTTTTCAAAATTGGCACTATTTTTTTGTTTATAGTGCAAAAAATTAAAACCGCAGAGATGATCAAATACCACCAAAAGAAAGCTCTATGTGAGGGGAAAAAGGAACATCAATTTTGTTTGGGTGCAGCGCTGTACGACCGCACAATTGTCAGTTAAAGTGACGCAGTGCTGAATCGCAAAAAAAAAGCCCGGTCATTCAGCAGCCAAACCTTCCGGGGCTGAATCGGTTAACTCAACAAGCTGAAATGAGAAGCTGATTTGTTACCATGCACATGTCATGTTCCTCTTTTTCTAATTTGCGGCAATGGCCGTTTGCATGTACAGGTTTCCTTCAGAAGCGTATTGCCCTTAGTAGAGTACATGTAAAGCATGAAAACGATGGAATAAATCGTCTGTACTATGTCATTTTTTTTATGAGAAGGAATATTTTTTAAATTATTCAGGTTCACCATTTCATTCCATATACATTTACCTGTTTTATGACACTGTGCTTGTTTTATACAAACCGTATTTAGATTTATGCTGAACATTCCTTTATTACTGTTTTCCCTTGTAAGAGAATGCCATGAGTATTAAACTTAAGATTTCTTTTTTTTTTTCTTTTAAATTTCAAAGGCTAAAAAAGCATAAATTTCCTTTTTTTATTGCAGACTGGAATTCCTCGATGAGACTTACTAGTGCCACACCAGGCTCGTTGTGAGCCGCGTATTATTATACAATGGTAGAACAAAGAGCGAGGCTAGAATTTAAATGGAGGTTTGTTTTGCTTGTCATCGCATTGCGCGTTATGGTTTTTAAGACGTTTAATTGCTGTAACCATCGGGCTATTTTTTTTTTTTTTGGAAGGAGGCAAAATATTCCTGAATTGTAACAGTTTAAAGCTCTATTTAAATCTAAGTGTTCCATAATGAAGCATAATAATTATTTTACAACATAATGCTTTCGGGAGACAAACGTTTTATTGTACGTTCGAACATTTAGACAAATAATCAGAAGTGATTTTCTGTTTTGCTGGGACAGATTTGTAGAAAGTTTACCAAGATTTCGTGTTTTCTGGCTTGCCAGCAAAAAAAAAGATCTTACTTGGTTTCTGCTTCTTAAAAGTATTTTTTTTTCCCTTTTGACTTTTACTTTCCCTTCACATTCTATCTTTTCCTTTCCCTTTTCCTTTTTTTTTCTGCATTGCAGTCATTCTGTTTCATAGCATTTGCTGCATTATTCAGCTTCACTCCAAAGATTTGCCAGCAGTAATTTTTTCTGACACTAGATGTCCTCAGTCTGATGGCCAGCATCATTTAACCCGCTTCCTGTGAATCCAGGTCATCCTGGTCTGTGATTGGGCCGTCAAAGGAAAATGAACACAGTGATGAGCTCATCGCTCTGTCACTCTGCTCTCTCCCCCCCTATCGTGCTTCTTGTCAGAACATGAAATGTTTGGCTCATTGTGCTGCCTCTTCCTCTGACAGTCTGGCTCTGCTATACAGGGACTGCAAGAGACAGATACCAGGTCAGATTCAGGTACTTACACTGCTTGTATTCAACCTCTTCCCGTCCGCACTATAGCCGAAAGACGGCTACAGCGCGGACCTACTTTGCCGAGAGGGCATCCATGGACATCCTCCCATGCTCAATCGGCCTGCGTGCCCCCTGCAGGGCACGCTTGGCGCGCTTTGTGATCAGCGAGTCTAAGAGACTTGGCTGATCACAGATCGGAGTAAGGGTTCGATCCCAACCCCTTACCACATGATCAACTGTCAGCCAATGACAGCTGATCATGTGATGTAAACAGAGCTGACAATCAGCTTTTTTCTTCTCCTCGCGCTGGTAGCATGAGGAGAAAAAAAAAAAGACAATCATTGGCGGCTGTGAGAGGGACATCCGTCCCGATGGTGGTGAGCCTCTTCAGATGCTTCTGTGCCCACCTGTGCCACCTACCAGTACACACCAGAGCCACCTACCAGTGCCCACAATGTCACCTATCAGTGCCCACAGTGCCACCTATAAATGTCACCAATCAGTGCCTCATCACCAGTGCTGCCTATCGATATCACCTACCAGTGCCCATCAGTGCCACCTACCAGTGTCCATCAGTGCCACTTACCAGTGCCCATCAGTGCCACCTATCAGTGCCCATCAGTGACATCTATCAGTGCCTCATCAGTGCCACCCATCAGTGCCGACCACTGTCACCTTATCTGTGCCCATCAGTGCAGCCCATAGGTGCCCATCAGTGCAGCCCATCAGTGCCACCCATCAGGGCCCATCAGTGTCATCTTATCGGTGCCTATTAGTGTCGCCTTATCAGTGCCCATAAGTGAAGCCTTATCAGTGCCCATCAGTGCAGCCTCATCAGTGCCCATAAGTGAAGCCCATCAGTGCCCATCATTGCAGCCTCATCAGCGAATATCAATGATGGATAAAAATTACCCGTTTGCAAAATTGTATAACAAACTCCTATCTTGTTTAGCAAAAAATAAAAACCCAAGTGGTGATTAAATACCACCAAAATAAAGCTCTTTTTGTGTGAAAAAAATTATAAAAATGTAATTTGAGTACAGTGTAGTATGACCGCGCAATTGTCATTTAAATCGTGACAGCTGAAAATTGGTCTGGGCAGGAGGGGGGTTTAAGTGCCCAGTAAGCAAGTGGTTAAAATGCATTTAATGATGCATTAATGATTGCAGAACTGCAATAAATAATTTGTGTCCTTTACAGTATGTCTGCTTAAAGTTTGGCTTTAAGAAATATGTTTTCTCCTCTCCTCTCTCCTCCTCTCCACATATCTTTTTTGCTAGAGGAGACAATTGTAAATTAAAAAAGTATGTGTTAAAATGAAAAAAACAATAATAAAATATCTAGATCAGGGTTTGATCCAGGTAGATAAATGAATAAATAAAAAAATAAATGGTGTCAGGATTAGGGCTAGCGTCAATGTTAGGGTAAAAGGTCATGGTCAAAATCAAAGGTTGGGGTCAGTGTGTTTTAGGTAGGATTAAACAAAAAAAACATGCTTCTATTTTTTTATTTAATATCAATGTCAGTTAACCAATTAAGAACCAGAAAGATTTCCCCCCTTAATGACCAGGCCAAAATTTTGGTGGTATTTGATCACCTCTTCAGTTTTTATTTTCTGTGCTATAAACAAAAAAAGAGCGACAATTTTGAAAAAAATAACAGTATTTTTTACTTTTTGCTATAATAAACACCCCAAAAAAAAAAAAAAACTAAAATTTTCTTCATCAGTTTAGGCCAATATGTAATCACAATAAGTGTATATTGATTGGTTTGCATCTACAAAATAGGGGATATATTTATAACATTTTTATTATACATTTTTTGTTTACTAGTAATATCGGTGAGCAGTGATTTTTGACCCTTTTTTTTGGGACCAGTGACATTTATACAGCGATCAGAGCTAAAAATAGCCACTGAGTACTTTATAAATGTCACTGGCAGGGAAGAGGTTAACACTAGGTGTTCCCTAGGGAGGTGTTTCCATCTGTGGGGGGAGGGAACTGACTGGGAGTAGAGAGGGATCGCCGTTCCTGATCACTAGGAACAGCGATCTCTCTCCTCCCTTGACAGAACGGGGATCTGTTTGTTTACATTGACAGATCCCCGTTCTGTCTCTCTGAGGAGCGAGCGCGGGTCACCGGCGGACCTTGCAGCCGCCTGCCACGTGCATTGGCTTCAGCGTCACGGGCGTGCGCACCTTCTAGAGCCCATAAAGTGGCCACCGTACAGCTGTGGCGATTCGCGCAGGACAACCAACCCGTCGCCATATAACAATGGCGGTTGGTCGGCAAGTAGTTAATATCAAGGCCAGTATGTTTTAGGTAGGATAGAAAAAGCAAAATGCACACTATTGTTTCTGGGCTCTACTACTGGTAGAAACAACAAACAACATATACATGTTTTGTTTACATTTTTCTAGGCTGTGATTGAATATAGCGATCACATGGTACAGGCTCGTGACACATCCATCACCGTGCTCGTTGGTGCATGCTCTAGGAGTCGCGCTCAAGCCTCTGATCCGGGAGCTGCGAGCAGCCGTCTGGGGGCAGGTTTGGCATCACTGGGGGGTGGGTGATGATGTCAGTAAGAGCAATTTGGCCACACCCATTGTCCGCTGTGGCACGCTATGTGCACCACATAACTACTCTCCTTGGGGCTCCCAAAGGTGTCCCAGGCCGCTAAAGTGTTCGGGTTTGGCTTGAAGAAAAAGTGGCAACCCTAGTGAGAGGACCATGACACATCCATCACTGTGCCCGTTGGTTCACGCTCTAGGAGTCACGCACAAGCTTATGATGTGGCAGGTCATACGGGTGCGTCCACCCTCCTCGGCGGTGCTCCTGTCCAGTCATTTATATACACTGGCCGGATAGGGGTGGTTAAAGTAGAAACAATCTCTTTCAATCAACATTAACTATTTTTAATCCTTATTCATACCTCCCAATATTTTGAGATGGGAATGAGGGACACCTACTGTCAAACGTATGTAGGCATAGGACACGCCCCCCTGCCACACCCCCTTAAAGGAGAATTAACCCAAAAAAAGATTAATTAAATCCACAAGGACTTTTCTTTACCACTACTATTCCTTTATATTGACTTTAAAATGTACAAATGCAGCAATTTAGAATTTGGATGAAAGGTTTAGCGCTGGGAAATACTTTTTGAAAGATAAAAAGTGCATTTTATATACAACTATATAGATCAGACCAAAATGAATGACAAATGAGGTGGAATGAGGGACAGAGGGACATTGCTCCAAATCAGGGACAGTGCCTCAAAATCAGGGACAGTTGGGAGCTATGCTTATGCTGCCTAGCCTTAGTAGATAGGAAGGCATATTATATTTGCTTGTTTCAAACTTTTTTTTCTTCCCGTTGCTTCCTGGTTTCGGACCTAGGCCAAAATCATGTTGTACATTCCAGGAGTCTTTATGGGCATTTTTAAGGGGGGGGGGGGGCTTAGCTCCCTGAGCTAAGGGCAGATGGTTTCCAGGATGTAATTGTTACATGAATTATCTGCCCTTACTCAAGATGGCAATGGCTAGAAATGCTAGGAGGTTGCTTTTAAAAGTGATTTCTCATGGAGACATGGATGGATGAGGGAGTTTGCTTTGAATAGTAAAAATGAATTGTATAGCTCCAGTTTGTGGTGCTCACATACTGTACACTTTAGTTCAGCTTTAATGTATCGATGATTTCTGGTCCACATTAGTTTGTGTCTTTTATAGCTGCCTGGAGTTCAGCTTTAAACTAAACTTGGAACTTTCAATAACATTCAACTCATGAATACCTGACATAACACCATAGATGGCAAAAGTATAAAAAAAATTCAAAAAAGCTTCAACTTTTATCATTAATGAGCCCTCCTTGAGCTCTTGTAATAACAGCATGCAGTGCCAATCTGGAGCATGATACAATCTTGTATTAAAATAACGATTAATTCAGCAGAAAAAGACATAGTCCGCATATATATATATATATATATATATATATATATATATATATATATATATATATATATATAAAATGAATATATATATATATATATATATATATAGTAAAGACCAGCCATGCATGGCTTGATTTTCCTTTGTTGAGCCTGAGGGGCTGAACAAGAGAAAATCAATCAATTCCACCATCCATGCTGTGAGCTTTCCTGTTCAAGGGATTGGAAGAGGCTGAAACAAAGTTTAATACAAGTGCTCACACCAGTCGTATGTGATCAAAAACATGTTCAATGATTTATTAATGCTTATTAATTAATTATTAAAACAAGTATATACGTCATACTACCACATTTTGGTAAACCTACCCGCTAGTGTGGTCTTTAGGGATGACAATTTCCAGGTCCTGTTTCCGCTCCATTCTCCACTGCTGTCATCTTCCCCACTGCTTCTTCCAGGTCCCATGGTACTCCTTCTCACTCATTGGGTACCCACATATTATATACCTGTTGTGAATGGGCATGGGACCTACGTGTACATTTTTCCTAGCCTCATGCTTGCTGTGCTAAGAATGAGCTGGGATGTACACTGCATTGAAACACCAAAATTGCTTGAAGCATTGTTTGGGCAAAAGTTTTGGTGCGTCCCTTCTGCCTAAAAACTCTTTAAGCAGACCCTCATTTAAAATGTAAAGTACTGCTCATCCACCTCTCCCCCCCCCTCCCACTGTATTTAGTGTTTTTTTTTTGTCTTTTTCTGACAGTAAAAGGATTGCTGGAGCCCGCGGCCGCTGAGGAGCAATCGCGGGTTGCCGGCGGACCTCTCAGCCCCCAGCCACACGCCGCGGGTGTGCGTGCCTCCTAGAGCCCTTAAAGTGGCCACCATATAGTTGCAGCGATTTGTGCAGGAGAGCCAACCTGCCACCTACAGCTGGTCGGCAAGTAGTTAATATCAAGGTCAGTGTGTTTTAGGTAGGATAGAAAAAGCAAAATACACACTATTGTTTCTGGGCCCTACTACGGGTAAAAACAACAACATATACATATCTGGAATCACTGCATTCGTCAGGAAAGGGAAAATGTATTTTTTTTTTTTGGTTGTGGGGCATAGTAATAGCAATAAACATACAGCTAATTTTAAAAAAATATATATTTTTTTTTTTTTTTTTTAACTACTGCTGCTCATTTTTCTTTCTGTCAGGACCCATGAATCAGACTGAGACAGAATATTCAGCAAAATCACACCTTTAATAGTAATAGGGAAAATAGTACAGAGCAGGAATGTAGTCAAAACATAAGCCAGGGTTCGGAAGCCAAAACAGGTAATCAGACGAGCCGATAATCAGGAAGCCAGGAATCAGCATTGTCAGAAGCCGAAGATCAGGATCAGGAACCAGCAGGGACATCAGCCAGACAAAGTCTTTAACAGGAACTGAGCAGAGACACACAAGATATGTTGACCAAGGTGAAGGCGTGGAAGGAATGAACAAATAGCCAGAAGGGGCTGGCTGTAGGCTGGACTGATGAGCAGGTAATGGTAACCAGGTGACTCACTGAGGAAACATCGAGTGACTGGTAATTAACCAACAGCTGAGCAGCCTTGAGCACTGAGAAGAAAGCTAAAAGCCCAGCCCTGACACTTTGATAATATAAAAAAAATCAGGGGATATCCATTACCATTTACTAGACTTGTGCACAACGGAAAAATTGGTTTAGTTTCGGTTCGTTGTCACTCGTAAAATACATAATTTTGTTGTTATATTCGTTATCTTACGTTAATACTTTTTCGGATAATTTGTTATTTCTGAGTGTCGATATTCATTATACTGAATCTCGAATCATGTCAAATTCATTCGTTATATGCACTATAATTTTGTCCGTATTCGTTGAAATTCAGTATTTATGTATGTATATATTCGTGATAATGATTCGTAGTTTGGAAAGTTGTTTATTGAATCTTTTAACACACACAATGACAATCTCTTCTCCTCGGCTCAAATACAATACAACACCCTTCTCACTCAGTTCTCAGGAATGCACTTTGCCAGTAATCCAACCTCCAGCATAAGATGAATCAGCTAATTGGACTGTAAGATTTACTTTGAGTTAACCTTTTGTTTCATTAGATCTTTAACGAATTACCGAATCATGTCAAATTCATTCGTTATATCCGCTATAATTTCTTTTGTATTAGTTGAAATTCTGATTCAGATTTTTATTCGGACATTCGGATGCAAAGTTTAGCCGAATTTCGATTTGTTACAAATGAATTGCACAAGCCTACCATTTACCACCAAATGAAATCCCAATTTTTCTGGGTAAGGTATACCAACATAATCCACCTGTATACGCAAAGTAGTTGCGATGATATGTACAGTATTACTAACACATGCCAAAGTTGCAAAACTGCCTTTAGGCATTAAGATTTGATTTTTCCTCTCTGTTTTGAAGGGGTTAAGCATATAGAACAGCAAGCAGCTAAAAGTAGCTAAGAAGGAGCAAAATTCACAAAGCCATGTGATCATTATTTCCATGCTGACTTAACTGGCTTTGTCAATAAATAAAATCCATGTGATCATAACTTTATCAACAAACACATGTGATACCTAGGCCAGTAAGGACATAGTGATGACATGGCTTTGTTGGTAAACAAAGCCATGTCATTGAGATAGCTTTGTTAATGAACAAAGTCCTGTCACAGATCGACAGGATTTATAAAAATGGACGGAGACAGTACAGTTACAATGCAATTCAATCTAGAAGAAAGGGTCAGGTTATACAAAAGATAACTGTTAGAAATGAGCTGTTGAAGTACATTTTATTAGGTGGAGGTAGTATAGGCCTCTTTGGAGAGATGAGTTTTCAGGGATTACCTAATGGTGGACAAAGACATGCAGGTAGGTTAATTGTCTTCTGTCCAAAAATTAGCCCTAGTATATGACTGGGGACCTAGGATTGTGGGCTCCTTGAGGGTAGGGAACGATGTGAGTGTGCAATGTACAGGGATAGGGGCAATTGCAGACACTCACTCAGGTTGAACTGGATGGACTGATGTCTTTATTCAACCTTACTAACTATGAAAACTATGAAAGTAGTAGATAGCTGGGCAGATTGTGAGCTCTAGAGGATGGGAGAGGCTCTGGAGAAGTCTTATGCCGCGTACACACGATCGCACATTCCGACAACAAAATCCATGTTTTTTTTTTCCGACGGATGTTGACTCAAACTTGTCTTGCATACACACGGTCACACAAATGTTGTTGGAAATTCCGAACGTCAAGAACGCTTTGACATACGACGATACGAGGAAATTGAAGTTCAATAGCCAGTTCTTCTGCTTGATTCCGAGCATGCATGGAATTTTGTATGTCGGAATTGTGTACACACGATCAGAATTTCCGTATTTTGTTGTCAGAAAATTTGAGATCCAGATCTCAAATTTTGTTTGTCGGAAATTCAGACAGAAAATGTCCAATGGAGCCTACACATGGTCGGAATTTCCGACAACAAGCTCACATCAAACATTTGTTGTCGGAAACTCCAACCGTCTGTACGCGGCATTAAAAATGGGCATGGGAGGAGGTGACAAGGGAGCTAAAGAGTAGATCTTGGGAGGAGCAAAGAGGACGGTTTGGTTGGTATTTTGGGACAAGGTTGATGATGTAGCTGGGGGGCTGAGTTGTGGATGGCTTTGTAGGCTGTTGTTAGTATTTTGAACTTTATTCATTGGGTGAGAGGATGCCAAAGGAGAGATTGGCAGAGAAGGTTAGTGGACGTTAAACAGTTGCTAAGGTGGATGAGTCTGGCCGCAGCATTCATGATGGACTGAAGGGGGGTTAGCCTGTGTATAGGGAGGCCAAAGAGGAGGGAGGTGCAATAGTCAAGGTGACTATTCTTGTCAAATTTGTTTATTGATTTTGAAAATAAAAACATTGGTACAATTAACAAAATATTGATTATGGTACATTAAATGGTAGCATTAGTTGAACTTACATGTCAGATCTTAGTATTTCTTGTAGTTACAAGCATTTAAAGAGGGATTGTACCTGCAAAAATTTTTTTTAAAAGCCAGCAGCTACAAATACTGCAGCTGCTGACTTTTAATAAATGGACACCTACCTGTCTCCCAGTTCCAGCGATGTTGGCAGCAGAGGCCGATCAAACGCTCGGCTCTCTGCTGTTGCCGGAGCCATTCTCTGTGAGGGAATCAGGAAGTGTCGCCTTTGCGGCTTCACTTCCCGGTTTCCTACTGCGCATGCGCGAGTCGCGCTGCGCAATGAGAATCTTCTGCGCCGGGACAGGAAGTGACGTAAACTCCCGTGGGAGTTTATGCCCGGAAGTGGGTGCAGATACCTGTCTTAGACAGGTATCTGCACCCCCCTGAAAGGTGCCAAATGTGACACCGGAGGGGGGGAGGGTTCCGAAAAGCGGAAGTTCCACTTTAGGGTGGAATCCCGCTTTAAAGATTTAAGTAGGCTATATGTTTTTAGAAAGACTAATGCTGCGTACACACGTTCGGAATTCCGGACAGAAAAAGACAGATGAGAGCTTTTCATCGGAAAATGTGACTGAGTGTAGGCTCTATCGGAATTTTGCTGGCCGAGTTTCTGACAGCAAAGAATTGAGAGCATGTTCTCAATTTTTCCGACGGAAAAGGTTTCTATCGGAAATTCCGATCGTAAAATTCCTACGCATGCTCGGAAACAATTTGACGCATGCTCAGAAGCATTGAACTTGGCTCGTTGTAGTGTTGTACGTCACTGCTTGACGGTCGGAATTTGGTGTGCCCGTGTGTAGGCAAGACAGTTTGAGTGGAATTCCGTCGGGAAAACCCGCAGCGATTTTTCCGATGGGAATTCCGATCGTGTGTACGCGGCATTAGGTGTTACAATCAATTTTAACAATTATATAATCAAGAGCAAAAAAAATTAAAAAGTTATTTTAAGGTGACTATTCTTGGTCAATAGTGCCTGAAAACTTTTTGTGGAATAATAACTATTATTAAAACTATGTTAAAACTATAAATACACTAAAATCTCTGTATAAAAGACAAGAGCATTAGCTACCCATAACGAGTCCATCGCCAGCTAGTTCAGAATTGTCAGTGCACTGTCACCTGTTTGATCATTTAAACTTAATCCAATATCACACATCTTATGATCTTAAGGGTTTAAATATATTTCCCTTTAAATGTAAGAAATGTCTTCTAAAGAAAGCCAGAGAGATGGGAGAGAAAAAAAAAAAAACGTGTTAACAAACTGCGTTGTCAGTTGACAGCTCAAAAGAAAATTGTATGTTTGATTGCAACACATGGCAGGAACAGCAATATACATATATTGTGACAGATCCAACATTCTCACTGTTTGATCATTTCTAATTTGCATTTTAGTAGTGCCCATTAGACAGATTCTGAGCTAATTAGCCCAGCATCTGTAGTACATGGTTCCTGTTTTCTGAACTGAGAAAAAGTAATGGCTAAAGCTTAATTATTCAATAAGAAAAAACATCCTGTTAAGATCTACTATATAGAGCATCATAAACATCATTTCAAATGGCTCAGCTTTGGCAGAATGTTTAGTTAGCAGCAAAGATACTGTCTAATATTTCCAGTCTATCAAACAAGACTGATGCACTACAGTTTCTCTACATTAAAAGGTCAATCCACTTAAAATAACATTTTGGATTTTGGTGGAGTGCGGAGAGTTACAGTTTCAGTTTCTTATGTCTCCCCGTACACTTCGGCGGAGAGAGATCTGCTTCTTGAGTTGTTTATGAGACATTTGAGCATTTCTGTCCCTATGGGGTTTATTTACTAATACTGGCGAGTGCAAAATCTGGTGCATAGAAACCAATCATCTTCCAGGTTTTATTGCCAAAGCTGAATTGAGCAAGCTGAAGTTAGAAGCCGATTGGCTACCATGCACCACTGCACCAGATTTTCCACTCTCTGCTTTTAGTAAATGAACCCCCCTGTGTCTACATTCATTACTCCTTTGTATCTGTGCGGGCAACCATGGTTGTCACACAGACTGGGCTGACAACATGTCTGCCTTTGTTCATCTGCATTACCTGATGGATTAATAGATTTAGTGCAGAGGGATAGTGTCACAGGAGGGCCTGTGGAACACAGAATCCCTTGGACAGGTTGGGAAACCCTTGTTTCAGCTCCCCATACACCCCCTAAGTTACCATGTGTCCATTAAGGGCACAGGGTGACTGAGAAAATGTGGCTTGGATTACTTAAAATGGGACAGTAATGGCCAAATGGCCCACCCAATAAGTGTGTGCAAGAATAGCAAAAGTGATGTGACCTAGCGGCACTGAAACTCAGTGAGGTCCCAAACCTGTTGTGTTTTTCAAGCACCATTGGGACACCTCCACCAGGGGCACATCCTCAAGAGCTTCTGGATTTTCTCAGCCCCTCACCAGACAAATGCTGCAGCCATTCCTACCAGAAAGGCATCAGACGGTGGAGCAGGCCAATGGGGGGGGAGCCTTCGGGGCGAACAGAGCTTTTTAAAAGAAAATTGGTTCCGGTGATAAAGATGTCATTATTGATGATGGATCTACACTGGGGTACATTGTTTTTTTATTTTTTTAATAAAGGACTTGTCAAAAACTTGTGTAGTGTCTTTACTCACTTTTTACACTTTTTGGTGAATGGGTAGGGGTACTATGTGCCCCATACTTATTCACATTGGGGGCGGGATTTCGAGGCTCCCTTGTTAAAGTGGGCTTCCAGATTCCAAATAAGCCCCCTGCCCACAGACCCCCACAACCACCGGCCAGGATTGTGGGGAAGAGGCCCATCAACATGGGGGCAAGGTGCTTTCCCCCCTGCCCCAAAGCACCCCCTATGTTGAGGGCATGTGGCTTGATATGGTTCGGGGGGGGGGCTCATTTATCCCGAAGGGCCCAGTATGGACTGGGGGGCCTGCTGTTTTTGTGCCAATTTTTTTATTGCTGGCAATACTTGATTTTACATTCAGCCGTCAATGGGGGAAGCTCGCTGACAGCTGATGACAGCTAAGGACGCGGCGGCTGGCTTCCCAGTCCACTCATTAACAACCAGCTATACACTGTGTGTTACGCAGAAAAAAATGCAAACTGCAAAATGCATGTAAAAATACATCAAAAACGCAACACTTGCATTTTTGGCGTGGGTCCATTTAAGTTTTTTACACACAAAACGTAATCTTCTGCAGGAAAAAAGTCCCTGACCCTTTCCAAAAACGCAGCTGAAAAACACATAAATGTAAACGTATACCATAGGAAATCATGTTAACCTCCCCGGCAGTATGATTATGTCAGAATTTCTGCGTCTCAAAGTGGTACGCTATATTGAAGGCCTGTAATTCTTAGCAATAACACACTTAAATCTGTCCAAACAAGAGTCTAGTAGACATCCCGGATATGATGAATTTTGAAACACAAAATCATAAATCATAATATAATAAATAACTATAAATAATAATAAAAAAAAAATATATAATAATAATAAAGTGAATTTCCTCCCAATTCACTATCGCTCAATTCTGCAAGTGTTATAATTTACTATCGCTGTTTTCTAGCTGGTCTAAAACCACTTTTGACGTAAAGGGACACTTTTTGGTTGCTATGGACAATCTCAAGTTTCCAGGCAGAAAGAACAATATATTTAATATAAAACTGCATGCAGGGCACCAGACAAAGCAATGGGGACAAAAGGGATGTGAAATGATTTCATACATTAATGTCATCTGTAAGATTACAGTGTACTGTATGTATTATGCAGACCTCAAAAAATCCACTCTCCTGCTCGCATTTTGCGAGTGGATTTTGAGGTCTCGCGAATGTAGGATCGGAGGGGGGGGGGGGGGGGGAGAGCCGCCGCCGCTGCCTGTCTGATTAGAGCAGCAGGGGAACATAACAGCTTTTGTTTCAATAGCTGTGTGTTCCCTGCCGCGCGCCATCATATACAGCCCCTCCCTCTTGTCCGTGGAACTTTAATAGACAGATAGACAGATCACCTGACCCAGGATTGGACGGGTGATCCGTCTATCAAAGTGACTCGGACAAGGGGGGGGGGCTGTATATGACGATGCGTGGTGGCGGGAAACACACAGCTATTCTCCTCCCCTGCACAGGTAGGCTGCATTAGGGACACAAGCTGCACTGGGGGACACAGGGGACACAGGCTGCATTGGGGGGACACATGCTGCATTGGGGGGGGAAACATGCTGCACTGGGGGGGGCATGCTGCACTGGGGGGGACACATGCTGCACTGGGGGGGCACATGCTGCACTGGGGGGACACAGGCTGCACTGGGGGGGACACATGCTGCACTGGGGGGGACACATGCTGCACTGGGGGGGACACATGCTGCACTGGGGGGACACATGCTGCATTGGGGGGGGGGGGACACATGCTGCACTGGGGGGTCACATGATGCACTGGGGGGGACGCATGCTGCACTGGGGGGGACACATGCTGCACTGGGGGACACAGGCTGCACTGGGGGGCACATGCTGCACTGGGGGGACACATGCTGCACTGGGGGGACACATGCTGCACTGGGGGGGACACATGCTGCACTGGGGGGGACACATGCTGCACTGGGGGGGACACATGCTGTACTGGGGGGGGGACACATGCTGCACTGGGGGGACACATGCTTCACTGGGGGGACACAGGCTGCACTGGGGGAAACTGGGGACACATGCTGCACAGGGGGACACATGCGGCACAGGGGGACACATGCTGCACAGGGGGACACATGCGGCACTGGGGGGGATCACATGCTGCACTGGTGGGGTCACATGCTGCACTGGGGGGTCACATGCTGCACTGGGGGGTCACATGCTGCACTGGGGTCACATGCTGCACTGGGGGGGTCACATGCTGCACTGGGGGGGTCACACGCTGCACTGGGGACACATGTTGCACTGGGGGGGGGGCACTGGGGACACAGGCTGCACTGGGGGGGGGGGGGGCACAGGCTGGCTGCATTGGTGGACAACTTAATTCTGCATAAATCATTTAAGTATCATTTCATGAGATAATTTATGAGGGCGTGTTTAGGGGCGGGGTTAGGGGAGGGGCAGGGGTTGGGCAGGGCAACTGGTGGCGAGTAACCCTTGAGGCCTGGCTAGTAGCTCAGGACTTGGAATTTTGAGCCCTGTTTTATGAATTTGAATTTTTTTGAATTTGCCGCCAGGCTCCGGCCCCGTGCGTCACGACTCTCGCAGGGAATGAAGCCCGGCACACAGAGGCTTCGGGCGGAGGACACAGCCCGTAAACACAGCGGGGGGACATCGCAGGATCCTGGGGACAAGGTAAGTATACCGCACCAGAATCCTGCAATGCAATCCTGAGTGTGGCTCAGGGGGTTAACGCTAATGGTGCTGAAATTTAACCCCGAGCCACACTCGGGAAAACCACCAGGGAGGTTAAATGGACTGTAGCGTGTATCTTAAAAATGCACTAAAAAACGCATAGGTGCAAACCTAGGGTTAGCGAGAGTCCTACCTCTAACCAGGAACAAGCCTGATAAACCAAGTCAGAAGAATCAATCCTGGAGGAAAATGTTCCCTCCCACCAAACCCACATTATTACATCAGGAATTACTAACCGGGAGGGATCAGCTACTTGGAGACCACAGGCAATACTGATGAGTAATCTTTCTCCTGTGCTTACTTTTTTAGGGCAAAGCTTCCACAAGTCAAGTTCCTTTAACTTGCATTGGACAGAACTGAGATGGAAAACTTGCTCAGCGGGTTATCTGATTTGTAACCAATTGTCAAAGCCAATGAACCCTTGATTTGAACAGTGGCTCTCTCTCCATGCCACCCCCTATAGGAGTAAAGGATAGATTCATGCATAGCATGAATCTATCCATGGCCACCACCAACTCAGGCGTCCGGCCCCTTTCAGGATGCTGGGCGCCTGAATTACAGTGGCGGGGGTGTTTTTTTGAAGCACCTGATTAGAGTCATGGGGTCTAATAGGCTTCGAAATTGTGTGGGCTTGGAGAGCAGAGCATTGCGGTATGAGCCCACCCAGGTGTTACAACAGTGAATGAATATTCACTGTTGTAACACTGATCCTCAATCTGGCCAATCAGAAGCAGGTCTGGGACCCATTTTCCGATTGGCCGAAAAGAGAAGAGTCCAAATTGGCCGTCAAGGAGGAGGGAGGAAAGGGAAGCCGCCGATGCCCGTGTAGAGCAGGGGAAGGGAGAGCCGTCGCCGCCGAGGAGCAACGGAAGCTGCCGGTGAATCGTTACATAGATGGATAAGTGCACCTGACCCGTCCGTCGACCGCCGGGGTGGGGGGTCTTGCTGTTTGTCACTCCCCCACAAAAAATTACCACCAGCCGCCCCTGGATTTGAATACTTGGAATGGCCGGAGTAACACTCCTCAGGAAATTTTCAAACATCTTTATGATTCAAAAAAATCTACTTGTTCTTATTATTCAAAAATCAATTTGTTGCTGCAAACAGAGTCCTTGGCTTTTATTGTGTTTAATCGACTAAATTGAATAGAACCATTTCAAATCATCTTGAAATGTAATCCTATATTTACAAAGTTTAATCAAGTTCTCTCTAAATCCTTTTGTAATTGTTCCACCTTCTATCCCTGCTATTGTAATTCATCTTGGCTTCAGATTCAAGTCCAAATGGTACTTGTAAGTTTATCTTGACTCTTTGCCAAACACCGAAACACTAAACCGCACCACTTTGTTTACATCTACCAGTAAAGGGGATTGCAATGGATGCATTATTCAAAACTCAGGATACAATGAATACATAAATAAATAAGGTTACAAAGTTTCAGGTAGAATTTTTTTTTTTAGTCCTGATCTTATTAGGGTCAGCTGGTTTAACATTTGAAAACACCTAAAGCAATTAAAAATATCTTTGATATTTTAATCACATTGGCAAAAAAAAGTATGATTACTGGGAGTGAGATGCATTCCTCTCATGAATATTCATTTTTGTTGAAGTATCATATGTCAGGCAAGGAATATGAATAAATTACAGCTGGGCGATTTAACACTTCCAATCCTGGCACTGAAATGAGCACGTGAGCTGACAGGTGTGTGGGCTGCTTTGCTGCTGCAGATACTAATGTTCATATTTGGGAAATCAACACCAACAACACACTTAAGCCTCGTACACACCATCGGATTTTATGACGAGAAATATGTGATGACAGGCCGCGTGTACTCTTCGTCAGACAATTGTTGGATTTTCCACGGACAAATGTTGGATGGCAGGTGTTAAAATTTTCCGTGGACAAATGTGTGTTTTCGGATTTTCTGAGCGTGTGTACACAAGTCCGTCACACAAAAGTCCAAAGTACAAACACGCATGCTCGGATGCAAGGACAAGCCGGAAGCGGTCGGTCTTGTAAACTAGCGTTCGTAATGGAGAATTAACATTCGTGACGTGGCAATTTATAAAATCTCAAAATGCAGCGCACAATTCTCTTCTTCTATAATGGGATAATAATGAAGCTGCTTTGCTGGTGATACTGATGGAGTTATTGCAAATACATTTTTAAAGGCTTTTTTTTCTAGTGATATCAAGAATAATATTATTATGCTTTTTTTTTATTTGGGCAAGTTACCACAACACCATTATCCTGTAGTTTTTAAGATCAAAGATACAACTATGTTGGTGTCCCTTGTCAATTTTACATTGTACTTTTCTAAATATAACTGCCGACTCCCAAACTGTCATCGGAAGTAAAACACATAGCCAAGTATTATTCTACACAATTGATTTATTGTGCATTAAAAAAAAAAAACAAATAAAATTAGACATGCTATCTGCCAATAGAACTTAACCAAAAAGTGCGTTCTATGCATCCAAAAATATAGAAAATATAACAAATCAAATCATTATTATTCAACCCAAAAAATAATGTCAAAGCAATAACTCCAAGGCCAATAATAAATAACACGTTATCTCCTCCGATTCCGCAACATGGCTGGTTGACGAACGGCCGTTCAGAAACGAACTGAAAAGCGCGAAATGAAAAGCGCGAAATGAAAAGTGTGAAATTAAAAGTGCGAAATGAAAAGCATGAATCAACACTCACCAAACTTCTACTAATATGAAATAAGCAAAAGGAGCCCAAAGGGTGGCGCTAAAAAGCTGAAAAACAACGTATGTCAATACGTTCGTATTTGTTGGCCGACAATTCCTTGCCGTTTGAATGCAAGACAAGTTTGGGCAAACGCCATTCGGACAAAAGTCCACGGTTTTGTTGGGCAACAATCCAATCGTGTGTACGGGGCTTTAGAGGTAATAACACCAGGGGTAGTGGATCCATAGAATATATGATCGCCTTCTGGAGGATCAGAAAAAATTTTTCCCCCCACTTGAGCGAATTGGATCATGCTTTATTGTTTTTTTTTTTTTTTTTTCTTCCTCTAGATCAACTGTGGGTATAGGACTGGGCAAATGGAGTTTTTCTATTAGTTACGTTTTTTTTTTAGGCTGGGTTCAGACCATTGCCAATTAAATGCGGGATCCCTGCATCCAATTCGCAATAGCAGGAGATTTTGACTGGCTCTCTATGGAGCCGGTTCACATATTTCCGCAGCGGGTCCGGTGCATTTTGCACAAAAACGCTGTGTGAATCCAGCCCAAAATTCAGGCTGAAATCGGACCTGAACCGATTGAACCAGGACGCACTGGACCAATTCTGTGAGACGGATGCGGTGATGGTGTGAACCCAGTCTGAATTTGGTAGAACTTGATGGACTAGTGTCTTTTTTCAACCTGAATAACTATGTAACTATGTAACAAAATAAGTCAATGACCTTGGGGCAGTGGTTGTCAACTTGGAAAGTACGGTACACAATATTGTCAAAAGCATTGGGACGCCTGCCTTTACACGCACATGAACTTTAATGGCATCCCAGTCTTAGTCCATAGGGTTGAATATTGAGTTGGCCCACCCTTTGCAGCTATAACAGCTTCAACTCTTCTGGGAAGGCTGTCCACAAGGTTTAGGAGTGTGTCTATGGGAATGTTTGACCATTCTTCCAGAAGTACATTTGTGAAGTCAGGCACTGATATTGGACGAGAAGGCCTGGCTCACGGTCTCCACTCTAATTCATCCCAAAGATGTTCTATCAGGTTGAGGTCAGGACTCTGTGCAGGCCAGTCAAGTTCCTCCACCCCAAACTCGCTCATCCATGTCTTTATGGACCTTGCTTTGTGCACTGGTGCGCAGCCCTGTTGGAACAAGAAGGGGCCATCCCCAAACTGTTCCCACAAATTTGGGAGCGTGAAATTGTACAAAATGTCTTGGTATGCTGACGCAATAAGAGTTCCCTTCACTGGTACTTATGTAAATAACAAATTGAAACAAAAGGAAACTAAACAATTTTTTTTTCATTCTGCACATGTCTACCACCTAATACCTACCTGAGCCCAATCTCGATCCAACAGTGTGCATGAGAGCAGCTGCTGTCCAGGCTCTCTGCCTCCTCATTGGCTCAGACCACTGCTGTCAGTCAGTAAAGATGAAGTGGGGGGGGGGGGTGAGCCCCATTCTATTTGTCTTATGGACACACAGAAGGGCGCTCAAGAGGGACCATGTACGAGTACCCCCATAGCAAGTGGTTTGCTATGGGGGCACTCAGCGGGGGGGGGGGGGGGGGGAGCCCAGAGAGAAGAGAAGTGGAGTATTAGGGCTACTCAGCGCAAAAATATTGCACAGAGCAGGTAAGTATAACAAGTAAAAAGATAAAACATTTAAGCTTTAGTACCCTTTTAAGGTTTGGGCTGAACCCAGTTTGACCTGAACCTCCTGGGAGCTGTCCCGTGATAGTCAAAAAGCTGCACGTAGGGAATTCCCCACCTCCCAGACACATTTTACAAAATGACGGGTGTGCTGCTAACATAGTTGACCTAATGGGGTTGATTTACTAAAGATAAATAGACTGTGCACTTTGCAAAGTGCAGTTGCTCCAGAGCTTAGTAAATGAGCAGAAGCTCTGCTGACTTCCATCATCCAATCATGTGCAAGCAAAAATGCTGTTATTTTTTCCTTGGTCGTGATTGGGTATTATTTGCCAAGTGAAGCTTTACCTTATTTACTAAATCCTGGAGCAACTGTCTATTTGCCTTTCGTCAATCAACCCCAATATGTCCACATGGTCAAATTTGGATAATGGATGTATTAAAAAAAACACCTGCGCCAACATGGGTACCTAAAACTGTGAGGTTAACAAAGAATTGCAGCTGCTGTATGTTGCCTCTATCTAGAGGTTTACATATGGACAAATAATATCTAAACAGCCCTTGCTGTGAAATGTGAGATATAACGCTCCTTATAAAAACTGCTAGCCAACCATGTGATTCACTCAAAGTATATAAAACTGGTGTAATGATAAAACACATAAAATAGACATAAATGGTCCATAAGAAAGTCTTTATCAATGTGCAAATCAAACTGCTTAGTGCCTCAAATCAATCTTGAAGGTGGTTATCCACCACATGCTCTTGTAATAGGAACCGCACTCACCGGATACCAGTAACCCCCTTAAGCCCCTTTCACATGGACATACCGTTCAGATCCGCCTGTCAGTTTTGACGGCGGATCTGAACGGGCGCTCCATGTTAGCCTATGGAGCGTCGGATGTCAGCGGAGAAATGTCCGCTGACATCCGACCCGGTCCGATCCGCCAAAAGCAGACGTATGGCCCCACGTCCAGATCCGTCGCTGGCGGATCGGATCGGGTGAGATCTGATGAAAACGGACACACTGTCCATTTTCATCCGATCTCTCCATAGAGACCAGCGACGCTCGCAAGCCCCTCCCCGCTCAGTGAGTGAGTGGAGATCAACGGAGAGATCTCCCGCTGAGCCGACGGACAGAGGCGGGCTCCGTGCAAGCGGAGTCCGCCTCGTGTGAAAGGGGCCTTACTGTTCAGAAAGAGGAGTCAATAGCGCTTGTTTGGTCACTATGGGACCTTATCCTGATGTCTCTATCTGCCTATATCCTGGATCCAGTCCCCTTCTGAAGAGGTCACGCATTGATGACAAAACGCGTTAAGTGGTAATTTTCTAGTGCGCCACTTCTGGTCCGTAAGTGATACTCATGCCTGATCATAGGCGGCTTTGTAATATAGCAGACCAAGGACATTACTATATTTGGCTTTTCACTATTTTTTTATATATTCCTAAACTCTATCACCCCATGAGAGGATTCCTTTCTTTTTCATGTTATTCCCTGACATTTAATTTGAGTGAAGTAACCCCAGGACTACACCTTGAAGGGGACTGGATCCAGGACGAGGCAGTATAAGGTCCCATAGTGACCAAACAAGCGCTATTGACTCCTCTTACTGTACAGTAAGAGGGTTACTGGCATCCGGTGAGTGCAGTTCCTATCACAAGAGCATGTGGTGGATAAGCACCTTCAAGATTGATTTGGGAGAGGCACCAAGCTGTTTGATTTGCACACTGATTAAGACTTTCTTATGGAACATTTATGTCTATTGTATGTGTTTTATCATTACACCAGTTTTATATACTTTGAGGGAATCACATGGTTGGCTAGCAGTTTTTATAAACACATTTCTTTTTTAAGAAGTGTAAATATCTTACATTTCAAAGCAAGCGCTGTTAAGATATTATTTGTAGACATGTGCATGATGAAAAAAATTGTTTCATTTAATTTTTTTTTGATTCGTTAATCTAGTTACAGGGGGTCCCCTACTTACAAACATCCGACTTACAAACGACTCCTACTTACAAACGGAAGGAGACAACAGGAAGTGAGAGGAAATCCACCCCTAGGAAGGGAAATTCACTCCTGTAAGAGTTAATTAGGGAAAAAGGTGTCTCCACTGATGCTTTATCACCAGTCCATGTTTCCCTAACAACCCAAAATTTTCAAAATCCAATTGTCATTGGGACAGAAGGTTAGGTGAAATCTTCTGAACAGGGACACAGACAGCAAAACAAATGTTACGGGGGTGATAACCCTTCTCTATGTTATCTAAAAAACGTAAAAATAGATTTTTTGGCTGGAGCTACACTTAAAAAATATACCTGTTCCGACTTACAAACAGATTCAACTTAAGAACAAACCTACAGTCCCTATCTTGTTTGTAACCCGGGGACCCCCTGTACAGTATTTTGTTTAGTTAAATTTGGTTGATTCATTCAATTCGTATTCAGAATTCGTATTCGCAATTCATATTCAGAATTCGTATTCGCAATTTGTATTTGGAATTTGTATTCGTAATTTTCAAATATTCTTTGAATTTACGATTTTTTTTTTCGATTCGAAATGCTCAAATCGATAAATTTTCGATTCATTTAAAACAAAAATGTTATATTGTTTTCGATTCGAATGCAACTAAGTGAACGAACAAAAGAAAAATCTTCATCAAATGATTACAATGACTCTTTATATCACCTTTAGCTTAACAAAAACAGCATTATTTCAAAATGGTTCTCTAATAACACAGACAAGTCTTTGATTTCAGCGTTATGTGTAGTTAGAATTCGACTGAAGTTCAATGTAAAATTAGATTAGAATTTCAGTCCGAATTTTCGAAATTAGGACGAATTTCGTTACGTTATTTGGAGCATTCAGTAACATTTGGTTATATTGTAATTTGGGTATTCGGATATATCGGAATCTCCAAATAACGAAAAATTTGTCAGAATATTAATTCGGAACGAAACAAACTGCATAAACTGTCTAATTATTTGTTCATATTTGGATAATGACATCAACCAGCATCTCTGCCCTATGTTATGTATCAACTGGGCTGAACCCAGTTGGGGCCAAACTTTATGTCATCGCTAATTCCCAGCCTCCCCCAGAAAAGGTGCTGAGGGTCATATGACAGCAGATTTAGCTAAGGTTTTCAAGGTTTTAACCACTTCAGCCATGGACGAAATGCGCCCCCTTAATAACCAGGCCATTTTTTGTGATACGGCACTGTGTCGCTTTAACTGATAATTGCGCGGCCGTGCGATGCTAAACCCAAACAAAATTTATGTACTTTTTTTAAAGGAATTTATTTATCAGTTTAGGCTGATATTTATTCTTTTACATATTTTTTGGTAAAAAAAAAAATGCATATATTGATTGGTTTGCACAAAAGTTATCACATCTACAAACTATGGGATAGATTTAGAGACTTGTATTTATTGTTTTATTGTTTTTACTAGTAATGGTGGCGATCTGCGATTTTTAGCGCATTGTGACATTGCGGTGGACACATCTGACCCCAAATGACACTTTTTGGGGACCAGTGACATTATTACATTGATCAGTGCTATGAAAATGCACTGATCAATGTAAAAATTACACTGGCATGGAAGGGGTTTACACTAGGGGGCGATAAAGGGGTTAAGTGTGTTCCCTTGGTGTGTTCTAACTGTAGGTGGGATGGGCTGCCAGGAAAATGACAGAGATCACTGTTCCCGATCACTGGGAACAGAAGATCTCAGACATGTCATTAGGCAGAAGGGGGAATTGCCTTGTTTGCAGTTCCCCGTTCTTCCACTGTATACATCGATCGCGGGTCACCGGCGGACATCGAGTCTGCGGGACCCGCAGACACGCTCCTTGCTATCCTCCTTGCACGAACCGACGTACAGGTATGCCGGTTTGCACAGGAGAGCCAGCCCGCCACAGTAAATGTACGTAAACTGGTCGGCAAGTGGTTAAAAGCTTTTAAAGAAAATACACATTAGGTAGGTACAGCTGGACGTAAGCTGGTGTTGTTTGCCCATATTTGTGCTTTGAAGCGGACCTAAACCCAATCACTAAAATCTTATTTTAGTGTAGCACCCTGGTCCTTAACAGGGCTGCTAACAAATCTAATTGTGCTAGGTGGTAACTAGCCACGCTAATTGGTAGGTTGATCCACTGATTCCTGAGTTTGGGGTAGTCTCACTCTTCTGTCAATAGGTGGCACTGTTGCTTTTGGCATTAGAATGATGGATTGCCATAAATTCAGGTAATAGTCAGCCAATCAGCAGGAGTTTTTTTTTAACCGCTGTGTATGCTGGGATAGGCTATTTATTTGTGAGGAGTCAGGTGATCAGGGTTCTTCCTGTCCGAGGCTGCGGCCTGGGTGGGTGTGTGTTGAGAAGCTCCTGGTGGCTAGGCCTGAAGCCTGAGGCCTATCCAGGAGGCATGCTGGCTGCTAGGTCGACTTAAGACCTATCAAGCATGTTCAGGGTTCCACAAAGGAGGAACAGCCAAGGTTAAGCCTGAAGCTTGAGCCACGTGTGTTAGAGGCTTGGCCTGAGGGGAGCCTGATCGTTGTCGAAGGTAAAGAAAAAGCAGTTGTCACAAACGGATGACCACTCCGGTTACCAGAGGCAAGTTTGGAAAGGATGAAGTTCTGAAGGAGTACCAGAGCAGACGCTTCACTAGCCGGTTACAGTGAAGTGATGGAAAAGCTTCAGTAGAGACTCATCCAGGAAGGCAGCGGGTAGCTGTGAGTAAAGCTTGAAAGAGTACAGCGGCTAGCTGTAAGTAAAGCTTGAAGATAAAGTACAGCGTAGCTGTGGGTGAAGCTCGGGGAATCCAGCGGGTGGGTGAGAGTCCAAGAAGTCTAGTGAGAGAGACGTTGAGCTGAGCTTAAGGATCTACAGTGGGATACTGTGAGTTAAGCTGGAAGATCTTCAGTAGGATCCTGTGAGAGAATGTCTTGCCATAGGAGACAGCGGTTGCTACAAGATACAGATCGCTGCATTCAGCATAAAGGCCGTCGTTCTGTATTGCTGTCTGCCTAGTTCTATTTTTGTCTGTGGAGTTTGCCTTAATTGCTATTGCATTTGCCTAAGGGTGTCTTGTGCCCTAAACCATCTCTCCCCAATGTTCCTGTCAAGAGAAATAAAACTCTCTCTTTGTTAATTTTTACAAAAATTGACTGGAGCCCAATCTTTTCACCTTGCACCGCACCCACTATGCTTAGTGCCCTGCACCCTGAGGAGGAATGTCAGTTCTCCCTGACTCTGGGGGTCACCACCAGGCCCTTGCAAGTCGGGGAGACCGCTACATACGTTTCGGCATGCTAATGTCATTTGAAACCTAATTTTCATTGTTTTTTAAATCTACACCTTTCTTTGAAATGATCCTGCTATGTAGGTCTTCCACCTTGTCAAGCCTACTCTCAATTGATACTATAAGTGCCCACTGGGGAGGTACAGTATTTCCACTGTTTCTCTCCGTCAGAAACCTATCCTGGAACAATGTTGTAGAGCCATCTCTACTGCACATTCCTGTGACTGTACATAGGCATAGAGGATCAGCAGTGATAGGATACAAAAACTGAATTTTTTTTTTTCCTTGTCAAATTTGTTTATTGAATTTTAACAATTAGTATACATAAGTGCATATGGTGGCAGCAAAAGAAAAGATCACATATATGGTAATAATATTGAATTGTAGTTCCAAAATAAACTAAAAGCAGTTTGACTAATACAATTTTAGCATGGATCTAACTACTCAAAAGATTGCGTCATACATTGTATAAGGGAGGATAAAACCAACATAGACCAGGTTAATAAAAGATGGCCTCAGATAAAAAAAAAAGGTCTTAATTATTATCAAGAGTATAGTTTTTAACCACTTCAATACAGGGCACCTATACACCTTCCTGCCCAGACCAATTTTCAGCTTTCAGTGCTGTTGCACTTCGAAGGACAATTGCGCGGTCATGCAACACTGTACCCATTAAATTGTTATAATTTTGTTCCCACAAATAGAGCTTTCTTTTTTTGGTGGTATTTGATCATCTCTGGGATTTTTATTTTCTGCTAAACAAATAAAAAAAGACCGAAAATTTTGAGAAAAATATGTTTTTTTTGTTTCTGTTACAAAACTTTGTAAATAAGTAAGTTTTCTCCTTCACTGGTGGGCACTGATGGGGCTGCACTGACAGACACTGATAAGGTGGCACTGATGGGCACTGATGAGGTGGCACTGATGGGCACTGATGATGGGCACTAATATGCAGCACTGATGGGGCACTGATAGGTGACACTGGTGGGCACTGATGAGGTGGCACTGATGGGCACTGATGATGGGCACTAATATGCAGCACTGATGGGGCACTGATAGGCGACACTGATGGGCACTGATAGGCAGTGTTGGTCATCTTACTTTAAAAAAGTAATTAGTTAAGTTACAAATTACTTCTCCTAAAAAGTAATTGCGTTAGTAACTCAGTTACTACATTGGAAAAGTAATTAGTTACGCAGCAAAGTAACTGTGACTTTTTTTTTTAATATTCTATACGTGCAACTAAGGGTTGGGTCTAGTATTACTGTAAGCAAGGGGCGCATTTATTATTATTGTTATATATCGTGTAACCAAGGGGCTGCTCTATTATTACTCTAAGCAAGGGGCAGATCTGTTATAGCGTGTAAGCAAGGGGCGGGTCTATTATTATTTTATCGTGTAAGGGGCGGATGGCTACAGAAGAGGGCGAATGTTAAATTAATGGGCAGAGCTCGATATATAACAATAATAATAAATGCGCTCCTTGGTTACAGTAATAGTAGACCCGCCCCTTAGTTACAAGATAGACGCCCCTTGCAGAGTAGCACGAGCATCAGGAGCGTGCGGCATCGCCTCGTACAATTACATGTTAACTGTACCTGCTCGGTGTAGAGTTCACTCAAAGCTGTTTAGGTTTGGCAATAAGCTCCGTAGTCCTTCGTACTGCGCAAGCGCTGCGCCTGCGCAGTACAGGGGGTCCTTATCCGGCGGGGGGACTTTTTCAGCAGGACACCGGAATTACACTACTGCCATCTAGTGGCGGTAGATGTAATTGCGGTAACGCTGCTCAAGTAATGGGAACTGCGTTACCATGAGGGGAAAAGTAATCAGTTAGATTACTCGTTACCCTCTAAAGTAACTGCGTTAAGTAACTCTGTTTATTTTAATTCAGTTACTTACATCACTGCTGATAGGTGGCACTGATATGCAGCACTGATGGGTACACATAGGTGGCACTGATAGGCTCTGATAGGCAGCACAGATGGGCACTGATAGGCGGCACGGATAAGCACTGATAGGTGGCACGGGTGGGCAATGATAGGTGGCACTGATGTACACTAATGGATGGTACTGATGGATGCCAAACAGTGCCAAATAATAATGCCTGCCAATCAGTGATGCTCATTGTTGGCACTGATTGGCATCCATTGTGGGCACTGATTGGCATCCATTGTGGGGACTGATTGGCATTCCTGGTGGTCTAGCGTGGCATACTTGGTGGTGACTAATGATGGCATCCCTGGTGGTCCTGGCAGCATCCTGGTGGTCCAGTGTGGGCATCCTCGGGGGGGGGGGCTGCACTGATAATCAATCAGCGCAGACCCCCCTGTCAGACGAGCAGCCGATCGGCTCTCCTCTACTCACGTCTGACAGACGCGAGTGAGGAAAAGCCGATCAACGGCTCTTCCTGTTTACATAATGATCAGCTGTGATTGGAGTCTCTGACAGAGTCTCTGTCAGAGACTCTTTACCTGGATCGCCGCGATGCGCAACCACTTTGCCGACATGATATTGCTATATGGCGGGCGGCAAGTGGTTAAATAAAAATTCAAAAGAAATAAATAATTTATTATAGAATCTAAAATCCTATACTACATATTGGAACGATGTACAATTGGTATAATGATAACCAAGGAAATAAAAGTTCTGCTACCAGAACTATATAAAGAGTAAACTGAAAGAGGTGAGAGAGAGAATAGGGGGAAAAAGTAGAAGAGAGAAAGAAGATAAAAGAAAAAGTCATCTTAGGTTGGAGAAAAAAATAG
The DNA here is from genome assembly GCA_028564925.1 of Lithobates sylvaticus. Lineage (NCBI taxonomy): Eukaryota > Metazoa > Chordata > Amphibia > Anura > Ranidae > Lithobates > Lithobates sylvaticus. The sequence continues at coordinate 37,242,067 of CM053026.1, read as the reverse complement.
ATAGGGAAGAAAGAAATGAGAGGTAGTCGGGGTCCCCGGGGTAGTACATGGTAATAAAAACACATACCATGAATGCAGAGAATGGAAGTATAAATCGAGATTACCAAGGTCTTAGTAGGGAAGCATCAAAATTGGAAGGCAAAAGTGAGTCACCCAGGGATTCCATATATTCTCAAAGTTGCATATTTTATCTTGAGTTATAGCCTCTGTTTTGGCATGGATCATTGCTTGATTGACTGTATTTTTAGTTTAAGCAATTATTAAGGACGGGGATTTCCAAGCTTTGGTAATTGTTTGTTTCGCAGGCTGTAGTGATCTGTAATAGGAGTTTGAATTGGCAGTAGGAGAGAGTGGCCGGTTTTTAAGTTTAAAAGTGCTATTGTAGGGTCAGGATTGATAGGGCTTTCAAACAGTGTTGAAATCATAAGAAATACATCTTTCCAGAAATGTTTTGCTACCAGGCAATCCCACCAAGTATGAAGATGTGATCCAAGATCACCACGGCCACGAAAACAAGACAGGGAATCATTTGGAGCATATTTCGCAATTCTGACCGGGACCAAATACCACCGTGTGAGTACTTTGTAATTATTCTTTAAGGCAGCTATGTTTTGTGAAGATGACTTATGCCGCGTACATACGACCGGACTTTTCGACCAAACTGGCTCTGACGGTACAAATCCGTCTGACAATTCGACCATGTGTGGGCTTCATCGGACCTTCAGCAGATCTTTTATGTCGAAAAATCAGACGGCATTTAGATTTAGAACATGTTTCAAATCTTTCTGACGGACTTGAGTCCTGTCGAAAAATCCGTTCATCTGTATGCTAGTCCGACGGACGAAAACCGACGCTAGGGCAGCTATTGGCTACTGGCTATGAACTTCCTTATTCTAGTCCGGACGTACATCATCACGGTCGAATCCTTCGGACTTTGGTGTGATTGTGTGTAGACAAGTCCGATTCGACGGAAGTTCGTCGAAGGTCCGTCGAAAAGTCTGATGGAATTCAGTCCGTCGAAAAAGTCCGGTCTTGTGTACACAGCATAAGTTGTGATCCAAATCTTATCCCAATCGGCTGCTTCCAGCGAAAACCCAAGATCCATCTCCCACTAAGCCACATATGATGGTTGGTCTGAGTTGGGTTTAGTAATAAGTTGAGTGTAAAGAGTTGAAATAAGTCCCTTAGTGTGTGGGTCACGTTTACATATATTTTCAAAGCACGTTAATTTATCTAAAATAAATTTGGGGAATAATTTGGAGCATATTTCGCAAATTCTGACAGGAACCAAATACCACCATGTGAGTACTTTGGAATTGCAAAAACAGCATTTTAACAGCATATTAGAAACATGGGAACAGTTTAGGATACAAAATGTTTTATCAAACTAAATGTAATCCAGTTACAATATTTTAAATCTACACATTGATCAAAGCTGCGTATTAATGTACATAATCAAGCAAAGTACATTGGTCCTAGAGATACTTGCCAATGGTGACTAATAATAATCTATAACCAGCCCAGAAATGTGCTCTTAGTTTGCATTTTCTAGCATAGAAGTCATAAGCTGATGGTTGGATGGTCTCAGTAGGAGGTCTTCAGACCACAGCAATGGAACCGGTACACATTAGCGCTTACACCTCCTGGGAGATTTGAATGGATTAAACATTCTCGTATTGAATTCTGTGTTTTGATTAACCTTTCTATAGCCTCCCAGGTTAAGGCAATTTTGCAAAATGCTGCTTTTCATTTGTTTAGCTAGATCTTATGATGCATGAAAAATAAAATGCATGCCTGTTGTTCCATGAATTAATTACAAGCATGTGGACAGAATATGTTGGCAAACATGGGGAAACTGGATTTGCTCACATCTGGTCTATAAACACACGACAAAGGGTGTGAAAAAATTAGGTAGTTAAAGGTACGCTTTTGTCTACACGCCTTATTTGTATTGAAAACCTAAACACATTCTTAGCTTGCAAAAGCGAGTCCAGAAGTAGTCATGGCACGTTGTAAGTATTATTTATGAAAACCAGTTTAGTATTCTCCCAATTCTATATTAAAATTAACTTAGTGTACAAGTCATTCTGAACATTCAACATATAAATATATATAAAGCGATAATTCTCGCGCTCTACAAGACTCTGGTCCGGCCGCACCTAGAGTATGCTGTCCAGTTCTGGGCACCAGTCCTCAGGAAGGATGTACTGGAAATAGAGTGAGTACAAAGAAGGGCAACAAAGCTAATAAAGGGTCTGGAGGATATTAGTTATGAGGAAAGGTTGCGAGCACTGAACTTATTCTCTCTGGAGAAGAGACGCTTGAGAGGGGATATGATTTCAATTTATAAATACCGTACTCGTGACCCCACAATAGGGATAAAACTTTTTCGCAGAAGGGAGTTTAACCACTTAAGCCCCGGACCATTTTGCTGGCCAAAGACCAGAGCACTTTTTGCGATTCGGCACTGCGTCGCTTTAAAGTGGTTGTATACCCTTACAAACCACTATGAACTACAGGTAAGCCTAGATTAAGGCTTACCTGTAGGTCCAATAAATATCTCCTGAACCTACATGGTTTAGGAGATATTTTCCAAAAGACAGGCACCACTGTCTACGGCGCATGCTCCGTAGACAGCGGTGCACAGGAGCACTGAGCGCGCTGCTGATAACGGCGATATGCCGCGAGTGGCGGCTCCCGTTCGCATCCGCGGGAGTGACGTCATCGCAGGTCTGTCGAATGACAGCGCCGGAGCCGCGATGTCCACCAAGAAGATGGAGGCTCCGTACACAAGGGGACAGCGGTGACTTCGCTGGCTCCTGTGTCAGGTAAGTGACACATAATGGGGTATTATGCAATGCATAGTAGTCCATTATGCTTTACCTTTGCATAGAAACAAAGAGGAAGTAAACCCATCAGGGTTTACGTCCTCTTCAAGGATCGACAAGTTAAAAACAGTTTTTTTTTTTTGCTAGAAATAGGCAGCGTTTAAAAAATTATACAGGTTGCATGTTTTGAGTTACAGAGGTGATCTAGGGCTAGAATTATTGCTCTCGCTCTACAGATAGCAGCGATACCTCACATGTGTGGTTTGAACACCGTTTCCATATGCAGGCGCTACTCATGTATACTTTCGCTTCTGCAAGCGAGCTCGGCGGCACGGGGCGCGTTTACATTTTTTAAAAAATTTTTCTTATTTATTTTACCTTTTATTTTTTTTATTTGTACACTGCTCTTTTAATAAAAAAAAATGTGTCACTTTTATTCCTATTACAAGGAATGTAAACATCCCTTGTAACAGAAAAAAAGCATGACAGGACCTCTTAAATATGAGATCTGGAGTCCAAAAGACCCCAGAGCTCATATTTACACTAAAATGCAATAAAAAAATGCAATTACATTTTTTTTTTTACACTAAAATGCAATAAAAAATAGTTTTTGTCATTTAAATTTTTTTTTTTTTTAATTTCCCTTTAAGAGTTATGGGCGGAAGTGACATTTTGACGTTGTTTCCGCCCTGCAATGGTATGAAGACGGGTGGGGTCCATCTTCCCCTCACTCATCTCCAAGCCACTGATGTGAGAGTATCGGTTCGCCTCCGCCGCTGCCAATGGCTCCGGTAAGCGGCAGGGGGGCACCGGAGCGTGGCGGGAGGAGGGCCCCTGCCCCTGCAAATCTGCCGCAGGGACCACTAAAGGTGGTAAAGGGGCCGGCCAAAGAAGAGGATACCAGGGTTATGGCAGCTAGCTTCTATCATAACAAAGATATCTCTCTTCAAAGTTAGGACGTATATCGGCGTGTGGAGGTCCGGATGTGGTTAAAATCTAAAAAGGAGGATCAAGTGATACAAAAGGTAATAAATGAGTGGGGAAAGGTTAAAGGAGAAAGAAAATGTTCAATTGTTAGGTAAAGATAAGGAGATGAATTTTCAGGGACCGCTTAAAGAGATATTAAAGGCAGAATTTTAAGAAAAAATGAAAACATGTCATACTTACCTGCTCTGTGCAGTAGTTTTTCAGAGAGCAGCCCTTATCCTCCTCATCCTGGGTCCCCAGCTGACGCTCCTGGCACTTCCTTCCTGCCAAGTGCACCCCAGAGCAAGCAGCTTGTATATACAATCATGTATAAATATTGCATTTTTATTGAATGTCCCTATGGTATTTTTATTAAGATGTCAGCTCATTATATATGGCTGTGTTTTATATTATATATGTTGTAAACTGTATCATGCATTTCTAGACCAGGGAACTGCGTTTGATAAATTTAAAGTGGTAGTAAACCCGTTTTTTTTTTTCTTTAACCATTTCAGCACCGGGCCATTTTACACCCTTCCTTACCAGAGCACTTTTTGCGATTCGGCACTGCGTCGCTTTAACTAACAATTGCGCGGTCGTGCGACGTTACACCCAAACAAAATTGACGTCCTTTTTTTCCCACAAATAGAGCTTTCTTTTGGTGGTATTTGATCGCCCCTGCGGTTTTTATTTTTTGCGCTATAAACAAAAGAAGAGCGACAATTTTGAAAAAAACACAATATTTTTTACTTTTTGCTATAATAAATATTAAAATTTTCTTTAAAAAAAACTATTTTTTTACTCAGTTTAGGCCGATACGTATTCTTCTACATATTTTTGGTAAAAAAAATCGCAATAAGCGTATTTTGATCGGTTTGCGCAAAAGTTATAGCGTCTACAAAATAGGGATAGATTTATTGCATTTTTTTTTTTTTTTTTTACTAGTAATGGCGGCGATCTGCGATTTTTTTTTTTCGTGACTGCGACATTGCGGCGGACACTTCGGACACTTTTGACACATTTTTGGAACCATTCACATTTACACAGCGATCATTGCTATAAAATTGCATTGATTACTGTGTAAATGTGACTGGCAGGGAAGGGGTTAACACTAGGGGGCGCTGCAGGGGTTAATGTGTTCCCTATAGGAGTGATTCTAACTGTGGGGGGAGGGACTCAAGGGGAGGAGACCGATCATGTGTTCCTCCGTACTGGGATCACATGATCGATCTCCTCTCCGCTGACAGGATGTGGAGCTGTGTGTTTACACACACAGCTCCACGGTCCCGCACGGTCCCGTTGTTTTAACGGCCAATCGCGGGTGCCCGGCGGACATCGCGTCCGCCAGGCACTCGCACCAGGTCCCGAGCGACGCGCCCCCCAGGCGGCCGGGAATGGGAGGACGTCATATGACGCCCACCCAGGATGGGAGATCCACCTTGTGGGCGTCATATGACAATACGCGGGTAGGAAAGTGGTTAAACCACCTGCAAGACAAAGCCATAATGAGCTAGTATGACTAGCATACTAGCTCATTATGCATCACTTACCTTAGATCGGGCCCCCCGATGCCGTCCTCGTCTCCCCCTCTAGCCGCAGCCATCTCTCCACAGATACCCGGAAGGTTTCTTGAGGGTATCGCCGCTCCAGCCAATCACAGCGCTGCTGCAGAGCTGTGATTGGCCACAGCAGCGAAGACGCCGCTCCGTGCATGGAAGCCGGATTTGTGAATGGGGATTAACCCTGTGAATTCACCGTTGTCTATGGCGCGCATGCGCTGTAGACAACGTTGTAAAACTTTTCGGCAAATATCTCCTAAACCGTGTAGGTTTAGGAGATATTCCTTGTACCTACAGGTAAGCCTTATGCCGCGTACACACGAACGGACTTTGTCCGCCGGACCTAGTCCAGCGGACAAACCGCCGGACTTTCCAGCTGGGCTTCGCCGGACTTGAAAGCGAACGGACTTGACCACACACGATCACGCTAAAAGTCCGTCGGTTCACGCGATGACGTACAGCACGTACGACGGGACTCGAACACTAGACTAGAGTCCGTGACATACTTGCTACTGAGCATGCGTCCTTTTTGGTCCACCGGACCATACTACAGACGGCCGTATTGTCCGCCGGACTGCCAAGTCCAGCGGATAATTTTAAAACAAAACTTAAAACCTAGTCCGCCGGACTTTTGGGAAAAAAAGTCAGTCGAAGGCCCACACACGATCGGACTGTCCGGCGGACTCGAGTCCAGCGGACAATCCCGCGGGAATGTCCCTTCGTGTGTACGCGGCATTAATCTAGGCTTACCTGTAGGTGCACGTTGTACTGGAGGGTATACAACCACTTTAAGTTTCAATTATATGTATACACACTTTATAAACACTGCCTGGTCCGGAGCTGAGGCAGGATATACCCAAACCAGATCATGGGAACCGCCAGCATGTCAGCCCGGTGACCAAACCACAATTTGCGAGAGAGAAGTGGTGTTTACGCAAAGGACCACCGGGATGTCAGCCCGGTGACCAAACCACAATCTGAATCAAAAAAAAATATGAAAACGAGTGTATAATATACATATATATATATATATATATATATATATATATATATGGATATCTATATATAAAAAATATGAAAATAAACTGGGATAACCCAGTATGATGGTGAATAGATAAAACGAATGTAGTAGGAACAGTTGGCTTTCAATCTTATATAGTAAAGTCTCTAATTGGTATCAGCTACTCATTTGTGTGTATATACAATCATGTATGAATATTGCATTTTTATTGAATGTCCCTATGGTTTCTTTATTAAGATGTCAGCTCATTATATATGGCTGAGTTTTATATATATATGTTGTAAACTGTATCATGCATTTCTAGACCACGGAACTGCGTTTAATAAATAAAAGTTTCAATTAAATGTATACACACTTTATATTATTTGTTTGCAGCAACATATATCATTTAAAGTCCCACTGTCTATTCCTTTTTTTTTTTATACATGTGTAGCGCTGGCTCCTGACGAGCAGGCGCTATTGTTTTTTTTTTTCAAATTAAGTTGCCTGAAGCCACAGTTGGGTTTCAGGCTAATTTCTCTAAATTACTGGTTTCTGTACCAGTCCAGCTGGGTTGCATTGGGTTCTCCTTGACCGCAGGTGTCGCTGTCATCGCCAGCAAGAGTGGAAACGCAGCTTAGCTGGATGCATTGAATGTCACCTATTGCTCGAAACCAGCCCAGTGGGAGTGTTTTCCTGCTGTGCATTCTGGTGGTGGTATTTAAGGTACCGACGCCATGTTGGCAGGGAGTTTTTCGTTAGCTTTGTTCCACGGGTCCCTCCTGACCCAAACTCCATGGCCCTCCTGGCCTGGGGTGTGGAGCTATGCATCCTGGCTGGCTCGCCCGAGGCAACGCAACTGAGAGGATAGGCCCAAGAGGATCTTGGAGCCTATTGATCCAGGGATGGTCCGGTGCCGTCTCATCTGAAGGGAGAGGCCCAGCAACTGGAGGACCCAGGGGAGGACTCTTTCAGGAGAAAACCATGCGCAAGGCTGGTTTCTCTGAAGGAGCCCAGATCACTATACCTACAGTACCGCCGGTTTGGCTGAAAGAGACTGGTATTGTATGGAAATATTCTTCAATCTCTCAGTGACGCTTAAGTATAAATTCACACGTCTGTGGCAGAGACTGTGTCAAATACCCCACCGGCTGCTAGGTCCAGTGAGAGGGGCTTATCCAGTAGTGGCTGGATCTAGTGAGAGGAACTATTGTCTTCTGGATCTTAAAAGAGAACTTGAACCCGCATTATCAAGTGCCTGAACTCACCACTAACCCTCTACCTTTTATTGAGAGACTCAATAAACCCAAAAGAGGATTCAGTGTCAGTTTCAACATTCTTTGGGCCATTCTTCCACGGGACCCTCAAGACGGAGACACAAGCAGATGAGGTAACGGTAAGCCCAAATAAAACCAGTAGCTCCTTCGGGGGTTAGTTCTACACATGTTTATAGGGATGGAGGCTTTGCTGCTGGGGCTATACTCTCAGCGCCCCCCCTCCAGGGGTAAACTCTGCACATATGTCCTTGTCAGGGCTTGGCTCCTGTTACTTAACGAACAGCTTGTTACTTTAAGCTACTCAGCTGCTGATTAATTACCAGCTACTCATTATTACCACAGTGACTCACATGGTTACCATTAACCTGCCTTATTAGTCGAGCCTACAACAAGCCCCTTTTTGCTATTTAAGTAGCTTAGCTCATTTCCTCCTTGCCCTTGCGTGGTCTATGATCTCCAGTCCATTCCTTCCTGTGTTCCTGTGTTCCTGTGTATGACTTGACGTGGCTGACTTCTCTTCTGATACCTGTTCCTGATTTTTGCTCCTGACTATGCTGACTTCTGGTTTCCTGACCCCTCGTCTGCTTATCCACTCTGGAATCCAAACCTTGGCTTCTGTTTCTTGCCTATGTTCCTGAACTGTGTTATTTTTGCTATTTCATTAAAGGTGTGGTTTTAACTGCACTCTATGTGTCTCCATCTGGTTCATAGTTCCTGACAGTCCTGTAGAGAAATACGAGGTAAGAGATACCATAGCTGCCAGCAGGGGAGCAAGAATTCTACACACTAATTCCGCGTACACACGAAGGGACTTTTGCCGGCGGACCTAAGTCCAGCGGACAATCCGCTGGACTTTGCAGCTGAGTCCGCTGGACTAAAAAGCGAACGCACTTGACCACACACGATCACGCAAAAAGTCCGGCGGTTCACGCGATGACGTACAGCACGTACGACGGGACTAGAAAAAGGAAGCTCGAGATCCCAAACGACACCCTTTGGGCACCGTCAGCTGATCTCGTGTGTATCGCGTGTTAGTTGACGTTTGGTTAGAGACGATTCGCGCTTCTCAGACTTCTGCTTAATTCGCTCGCTTCTGCCGTTCAGTTTGTGCTTGTGAGGTTTGTATCTGGCTTTCAGTGCGTGTGGATCAGTTCCTACCTGTTCTCAGGCCGTTCTGGTCCGCTCGTTCCTGTTTTTCAGGTCGTTCTTCATAGGCCTTGCTGTTCTTCAGTGCGTTCGGTTAAGTTGTTTGTTTGATCAGCCGACCGTTTTGAAGCCATGGAGTGTGGACATACTCGGGAACGAGTTCGTGCTGTGCAGGGGCTCGGTGTTGCGGTTAACACCTTGGCCCGAGCCCAGTCCATGAACAGGGTGAGGAGGAGTTCATGGACCAAGAATTGGTTGCGCCAGCGTGACCAATTCTCGCATATGCCTTTGCTCCGTGAGATCCGTGAGAATAATCCTGATGATTTCAGGAATTATCTCCGGATGACGGACCCCATTTTTCACCGTCTGTTGGCTTCGCTGTCCCCTTATATTACCAGGCAGAATACCTGCATGCGGCAAGCCATCAGTGCGGAGCAGAGGCTAGTCGCCACGTTGCGTTACTTGGCGACGGGGAGAAGCTTGCAGGACCTCAAGTTCACGACAGGCATCTCCCCCCAGGCTCTGGGGCTCATTATTCCAGAGACCTGTTCTGCCATTATCCACGTCCTGCAGGAGGAATACATTAAGGTAAGTCTTCTCTTTTAAAATTACCTATGTCTTGTATGTTTGCTAATGTAGTGCATCAATGTCATCATTAGCTAATTACCATGATAGGACTATTCTATGAATGTCCCCTATTCCTGTATTTTTTTAAATTTTTGTTTTTTGTCTAGTATTTTATGGTTGACTTATCGAAATAGCTTGAAGAATGTATTATTTAGTGGGTCACATGCATATTTCCTTGCACCAACCTCCCCAGCATGGAATCTTGGCCCCCTAAACACCCCTAGCCTAGTCACTTTCTTTGGTTAAAAATGTATATTACCAGCTCCATTGTACTGCTTTACTCACCCCCCCTTTCACCCCCCTTGCCCCTCACCCCTTTCACCCCCCTTGACCCTCATTTTTAAATTGATTGCATGTGGTTTGGGTCAGCTTGTAATTAACCCCCCCCCCCACACACACACCCCTTTAATTAATTGCTAGTGGTTTGGGTCAGCTTGTAATTAAAACCCCCCCACACACACACACACCCTCTTTAATTAATTGCATGTGGTTTGGGTCAGCTTGTAATTAACCCCCCCCCACACACACACACCCCTCTTTAATTAATTGCATGTGGTTTGGGTCAGCTTGTAATTAACCCCCCCCCACACACACACACCTCTTTAATTAATTGCATGTGGTTTGGGTCAGCTTGTAATTAACCCCCCCCCCCACACACACACACCCTCTTTAATTAATTGCATGTGGTTTGGGTCAGCTTGTAATTAACCCCCCCCCCACACACACACACACCCCTTTAATTAATTGCATGTGGTTTGGGTCAGCTTGTAATTAACCCCCCCCCCCCCACACACACACACCCTCTTTAATTAATTGCATGTGGTTTGGGTCAGCTTGTAATTAACCCCCCCCACACACACACACCCCTTTAATTAATTGCATGTGGTTTGGGTCAGCTTGTAATTAACCCCCCCCCCCCCCACACACACACACCCTCTTTAATTAATTGCATGTGGTTTGGGTCAGCTTGTAATTAACCCCCCCCCCCACACACACACACACCCCTTTAATTAATTGCATGTGGTTTGGGTCAGCTTGTAATTAACCCCCCCCCCCACACACACACACCCCCTTTAATTAATTGCATGTGTATTGTGTGACCTTACAATTAATTACTCCCCACCCACATCCCCATTATTATGTTCTCTGGGCCATCAGAGGGGTCATCAATCAGAGATTTGTCCCTTATCCTTAATCTTTTGGCTTTATTTCAAGGACTTACAAAATAAATACATATGTTGTTCCAAATTGTTTGTTAATTTGTTGGATTTAGTTTGGTGTTTTGCCTGGTTTTTAATTCAAATTGTATCTTTCTGTTTGACTTCACAGTGTCCTTCCACGCCACAGGAATGGCAGACTGTGGCTTCCCAGTTTGCTGCCCGTTGGGACTTTCCCAACTGCGGAGGGGCGATTGACGGCAAACATGTGCGAATTGTGCCCCCACCCCATTCGGGGTCTTACTATTGGAATTATAAGGGGTTCCATAGTATAGTGTTGATGGCGGTGGTGTCGGCACAATATGACTTTCTTTATGTGGATGTGGGGAAAAACGACCGGATGTCGGATGGAGGAGTCTTCAACCACACGGAGTTCGGCCATCGTCTCCAGACTGGTGGCCTGGAGCTGCCACCAGATGAAGATAATGTGGAGGGACTCCCGTTCGTTTTCATTGCCGACGAGGCGTTCGGTCTGGGTGACCACCTGATGAGGCCATTTCCACAAAGATCCCTCACCCCTGAGAGGAGGATTTTTAATTTTCGGTTGGCCAGAGCAAGAAGGGTTGTGGAAAATGCCTTTGGTATTATGGCCAACCGTTTCAGATTGCTGCTTACATCCATACATCTGGCAGAGTACAAACTGAATACTATTATTCTTGCATGCTGTGTAATGCACAATTATTTACGCAAACATTCTGAAAGCTACACATTACCAATGGGGCCTGAGGCCGGAGTGGAAGGCGACATGACAGGGCTGGATAATCGCCGTCTTGGTTTGGCCCCACAATCAGCCCAGCAAGTGCGGGACCGTTATTTAAATTATTTTAATGGTAGGGGGGCCATTGCAATGGCAGCAGACCCTTAAAACCTCTATTTTTTTGAAAGAATAAATACAGTTATTTATGTTTGAAAGATTGGTTTTTTCGTATTGTTTTGCTTTTAATTTTGCCTGTTTTATATGTTGTCCTAGTGCACTTCTTAATAGTGGCAAACTTGGTTTGCGTTTAGTAAATAAGCCCCTTTGTCAATGAACCACAACATGTTTTGGTCAAACTGGTAGTATTTAAAAAGAAGAAGCCACACATTGTTTAATTTGTGCAAACATTTTTTTTTTATTCTAGTGCACATCCAAACCTTTTTATTTATTGATTTTTTTTGGTTGTTTTTTTTTTTTTTTTGGTCTTTTTTGTTAATATGTTTTATTTTTAATTTTTTTTTTTTTTTTTTAACAACATTTAACAACAAAAAAAATTTGGTCTTTTTCTCACAACATATTTTTTTTTTTTTTGTGATTTATTTTTTTAAACAAACATAAAAACATGTTTTAAAATTGTAAAAATTTTTGGGTTAGCATTTGAAAATATTTACACAATGTAAAAGTCGAGAACTTACAAAGTTCAACAGGTAACCCATGAACAGTAGAAGCCAAATTTAGAATATGCACACTAATTTAACAGGAAAATGGGTAATGTCAACATGTGCTATGTTCCATCATGGGGAATCAATGGACGTGTTTTGTGTGTGAAACCCCTTCCCTCTCACCTACTAGCATTAGGGGTTGCAAACACCAAATGCGTCCATTGAGATCCCCTGATGGCACATAGCACATGTTGACACACCGTGTGCATATTAAAAATTTGGCCTCTAAAATTTAAAAAAAATAGCGCATCAAAAGGGGAATGAAGGACATGATTGATGTTAGGAAATGGAAAAGGGGTCTTTAGATTCTCCCCAAAACATCAATCATGTCCTTCATTCCCTGCTGCATGGTGGCCATCTCCTTCTGCATATTTTCCAGCTGCAGATTCCAGGCCATGATCTGGCCAATAAGCCTGTGGGCACTGTCTGTGGAAAATGGCTCCGCAGCTTGTCCTTCCACAAACAGATCAGCATCACCTAAAAGTTGGGTAGATAAAACACAAGAAAAAAAAGTGTCAAAAACATGCAGACCTTAATTTATTAGCTCAATCTGTGTTCTGAGACACTCACTTGGTGGGGTGCAGATTTGATCCACTTCAACCACCTCTTCCTCCACATCCACGCGTGGGCTTGGGCTAACTGCCCAATTAGTCTGGTGAGGCCGGGAGGTCCTCGTAGGTTCTGATTGACGTCTGAGTCTTTTGCCCCCTATGGTAATGGAACACAAAAAGGTACACTTTTAATCACACTGATATTTGAGTGCCAAAATATGATTATTAAACATTGTTTAAAAGTGTTGTCCAATTATTAGCAGTTTGTTAGAAGATCCTACTTGAAGACAGAATTGAAATGTCTATCTAATGAAACTCCAATACTTAAACCGCCCTTCAACCCTAAAGTTAAACTTCCGCTCATTGTATCCCTGCACCCCTGTGGTGTCTTATTTGGAACCTTTTAGGGGGGAGGGGTTGCAGATACCTGTGTAAGGCAGGTATTTGCACACACATCCGGCCCTAGACTCCCACAGAAGTATACGCCACATCCCGTCCCACCGTGCTGTCTGCTGGGACACACAGGGGTCCCCGAGCTCGCGCGGACCAGTCCTATTGCATTGCGCAACTGGCACATGGCCAATAGTGACCCGGGAAGTGAAGCCGCAAAGATTAATTTCATGATTGCAAGATCAGAGATTGTAGCTGCACCATCCAAGGGACAGGTGAGTGTACTTCTTTAGAAAAGTCACCACCTACAGTATTTGTAGATGATGAGCATTTTTCGGGAATTTGGAGCTTGACACCCTGCTTAACATATTTATCCCCCCCCCCAAAACAGCTTCTGGAGTCCCTGTGTAAGTTACCCCTAAAACCCTTACTACAGCAGTAATTGTATAGATAGTGACAATAATAAACAAACTTACAACTCCAACAACCCAAAGCCAGGTAAACAGAATAAACGTTATGAAGACAAAGGGAACTTTCATCAAGTCTGCGCAAGTTTCACGTACGAATGCTAATAACATGTGCGCAAGTTTCACGTACGAATGGTAATAACATGTGCGCAAGTTTCACGTACGAATGCTACGAACATCAGCGCAAGTTTCACGTACGAAATGTAATAACATGTGCGCAAGTTTCACGTACGAATGCTAAGAACATCTGCGCAAGTTTCACGTACGAATGGTAATAACATGTGCGCAAGTTTCACGTACGAATGCTAAGAACATCTGCGCAAGTTTCACGTACGAATGCTAAGAACATCTGCGCAAGTTTCACGTACGAATGGTAATAACATGTGCGCAAGTTTCACGTACGAATGCTAAGAACATCTGCGCAAGTTTCACGTACGAATGGTAATAACATGTGCGCAAGTTTCACGTACGAATGCTAAGAACATCTGCGCAAGATTAGACATATCAAGTATAACCATAGTAGCGCACGTGCTTGACTTACTTTTTTTGATGGCTTTTCGAATTCTCCTGTACTGATCGTGCTCCCTGGATTTGATGTCGGACCATCGCTTGCGCAGTTGATCCTTGCCCCTTCGTACGCCGAATTTATGATCCAGGGTGCTGACGACTGTAGTGAGAATCTTGTTCTTGCGCAAGTTGGGTCGAGGGTACGGGCCATTTTCCCCGTCGTAATCTTCCCTTTGGAGGATGTCCACCATCTCCACCATCTCTTCAAAGGCCATATTGGTGGCCTTATATCTGCTGCTGGATGCAGATGTGTTCGCTTCTGGGCTTTCCTCCGCGCTACTGGCTGAGAATGTGTCCGCCATCTTCATGAATTTATTCACCCACAATGCAACGAGGGGAAGCGGGGCGGGGTATACTCGTCAGGAGGAACGTCATGGGCAGGCGACGCGGAGGACGCAGGCGGACTTCGACGCGTGCGCAGTGTATATAAGGCTGTTTGAGGGCCCCACGTGTTCCCGAACGGAAGTAGCGAGCGCTCTGTATGAAGGTAAGTGTTTTCTAGGATGCATTACTGTGGTTTATTGGGTTTTGGGCCTGCATTTTTTAAGGATATGTGTGTGTTGCTGCCTGTGTGTAGGGGTTGCTGCCTGTGTGGGTGTGTTGCTGCCTGTGTGTAGGGGTTGCTGCCTGTGTGGGTGTGTTGCTGCCTGTGTGTAGGGGTTGCTGCCTGTGTGGGGGGGTTGCTGCCTGTGTGTAGGGGTTGCTGCCTGTGTGGGGGGGGTTGCTGCCTGTGTGTAGGGTTGCTGCCTGTGTGGGTGTGTTGCTGCCTGTGTGTAGGGGTTGCTGCCTGTGTGGGGGGGTTGCTGCCTGTGTGGGTGTGTTGCTGCCTGTGTGTAGGGGTTGCTGCCTGTGTGTAGGGGTTGCTGCCTGTGTGGGTGTGTTGCTGCCTGTGTGTGGGTGTGTTGTGTAATGTTTTGTTTGAAAAACTGGATGTGCGTTTTTAGTAACATTTGTGTTTTTGGTCTTTTGTATTGCCATTACTAACAAAACAGAAACAAACATGTCATCAGCCCAGTTTAATCCACTTAAGGACCAGGAGTTCATGTCGGAATTCATTGCGCTGTACCGTAAAAATGCCAACCTGTGGCAGCTCAAGAACCCTTTATATGGAAATAGGGATGTCCGGAAGGTAACACTGGGGCCACTTTTGGATTTTGTGAAGACTCAAGTCCCCAACGCAGACATCAAGTTTGTTGAAGCCAGAATTTCAAGTTTAAGGCACATGTACAAGCGGGAGCGCAAGAAGATTGAGGAATCAGTCAGATCAGGAGCAGCAGCAGAGAATGTTTATGTACCCAAGCTGTGGTACTACAACCAACTGGCTTTTCTAGGTGACCAGATGGAACCCAGGCAATCACTGTCCACTCTTCCCTCCACCCTTCCCTCCACTCTTCCCTCCACTCTTCCCTCCACCCCAGCTGAGGCTTCCACGGAAGGAGAAGACCCCTCCACCTTGGAGCAGGCTGATGCGCCCAGCTGGAGCCAGGTATATATTTTGTAGCCTAAATAGTGATTGGGTGAATATTAATGATGTCAACGTAAAAATGTGAAACAATTAACACCCTGAACTCAGAATTGGGAAAAAAACAGCCAAAAATTGCGCACACTTCGAAAAAGTGTTGGTGCTACATATCGATACATATATAGTGTATACATACATCCAGTAGTGGCAAAAAATGCCTTATACAACATTGGTGATCTGCTTGGAAAATGCAGGGGTCCAAATGATAGCCTTTTGTATCTTTTTTTAAATGTATCTGCTCGTTCCTAAGTTTACAATTGGATGATTGAGGAGGCCATAAACCAAAAAACAGGTGTTTGATTTTTGTTTTCATTTCCACACAGGATGAGCTGACCCAGGATGATGCCGGGACAAGTGGTATGGAGGAGGAGGACATGACCAGCGAGAGCCAGGAGGTGGCTGGGCCCAGCACGAGCCAGACTGTCAGCCAGACTGTAAGAAGTCTACCTCCACCCCTGCGCTTACCCCCAAGAAGGCCCAGGAGGATGACCATAGTTGAGGAGGAATCACTCAACCTTATTCGGCAGGCGAGTGCGATTCTCCAAAGACCCCCCATTCCAGAAGAGGCCTATGCCACCTACTTGGCCAGCAGGTTGCTGGAAATGGAGAAGGGCCAACGGCACCTGTGCGAGGGCCTCATTTTTGAAGCTATTAAGGGGGGTTTGAGGGGTCAATTAAGAGAATCCACCCGCCTGACACATGAAGGCCCGACAGCAACTTCTCCTCCTCCTCCTCCTCCTCGTCTTCCTTCTTCTCCTCCTCCTCCTCCTCCTACCACAAGTCAGCCTCCAAGGAAGCGTGCAGGGAAGACTGCAGGGAAGAGTGCAGGGCAGCGTGGTGGGAAGAGTCGTCAGTGATTGCCTGGCTTCAGTCTGGTCTCACAGAAGACACAGGCTGTTGTAGTGCCACAGCTTGGGGACATAGATGTCATCTGCTGCTGTTCCTGGTCTGTGTGATTCCTGGTCAATCTTCTTGTGCTCCCTATATTGGATCAAATATGCCCAAGCTTAATTTTTGGCTTCACAAACTTGATGTCTGCCGTTGGGGCAAAAAGTCTTCTCAAAATCTCAAAGTGGCTCCAGTGTTGCCTTCCTATTTTGTTTTGCCTTGTTTGTTTAAACCACAATAAATGGTAATTTGATTTCAAGAAAATAATGATATACGTGCTTGTTATTCAAAAACATAGTTTATTTAGGAGTAGGCAGGTACATGTCTAAATTATATGGAGGGCATTTCCTAAACGCACATTCATTTGACAATACAAGTGTAAAGTGCAACTTCAATGGAACTGCAAGTGCAGTCGCTGGAAAGGTGAGGGTTAAGATCTGAATTAAGGGCAAGCTCTGCTGACTCCACAATTGTATCATGTGTAATAACAAATCCTTTTGATAACCAACAAATAATAAAATATATCTAAATAGAGATATATGTACATATATATATATATATATATATATATATATATATATACATATACATATATTTCTATATATCTATATATATATATATATGTATATATAGATATATATATTTTGTTTACTATTGAGATATATAGATATATTTTTAATTTGGTGATTTGGATATATATCTATATCTAGATATATATATATATATATATATATATATATATATAGAGAGATATAGATATATATATACAAATATATAACTTCACTAAACAATGCTGAAGAAAAAACTTTCGGGAGTACTCTGCGTGAATATACAAGTAGCAAGGCAAAATCATTCTTCAAGTACGATAACATACAAATTCCGCTGTCAGAAAATACCAAAAAAAAGATCAGCAGCGTGACGATTGTGCTAGCTTCAAAACGAAGGCTAGTTTTACCAGACCGAGCGAGTCCGTGACATACTTGCTACTGAGCATGCGTCCTTTTTGGTACGCCGGACCATACTACACACGGCGGGATTGTCCGCCGGACTGCCAAGTCCAGCGGATAATTTTAAAACAAAACTTAAAACTTTAGTCCGCCGTACTTTGGCCAAAAAAAGTCCGCCGGCGCCCACACACGAGGGGATTATCCGCTGGACTTCGGTCCAGCGGATAATCCCGCGGAATAGTCCCTTCGTGTGTACGCGGCATTACACGCATCAGCTTGGAAGTGGAGAAATATTGCATTTTCAATGCACAGCCAACCAGAAAGGTAAGTATATCCACACTTCTTTTACCAATGAGCTATTGAGTAAAAGTGACCCTGTGGTGACAAGGTCATTTTTAAAAGCTGTCGGCAACCTTATTTTCCAAACACCCCCCCCAAAAAAAAAACAGTCACCTTGCTGTCATGTTGATAAAAGAGCTTTGATATTTACTGAGTCACAGTCTAGGAAAACGGTTTCAGCAATTGAAGTCAACAACAAGCTTGCTTCGGTGTTAGGCAAATAGCATTTTTGGGTTAAAAGGTCAGAAACAGCATCTTATGTAATATTACAAACTTTATATAATTGTGTTTGTTTCATTTGCTTATTGAGGAGCACATAGAACATATGGATGCCAAAGATCTTTACATTTCTCTAAAGAGTCTTGTTTAGCTAATACATTGGCACACTAGTTTCATCTGCCTCCCACTGAATGTCATCATCTTGAAGTATTTTAAGAACAAGTTAACAAACATCAGAACATCTAATCCACAAAATGCAGCATTACTGTGTGACCAGTTTTTGCAGCACGTGTACCCGATATAGTGATTATTATGTGATCAAAGATGCTAGAAAAGTTACACGGATGGCAGAAAATTTTAAAATAAACAAAAAAATATTAATAACTCTAATTCTCTCATATACACATGATTTCTTGGCCATTTTCCAGAGAATATGAATGATAACACAAAAACTTTTCTTTCACTCATGGTTAGTGTTTAGCTGAAGCCATTTATTATCAATCAACTGTGTTTAATCTTTTTAAATCATAATGACAACAGAAACTACCGAAATGACCCTGATCAAAAGTTTACATACCCCAGGTCTTAATACCGCGTATTGCCCCCTTTGACATCAAAGAGAGCTTGAAGTCTTTTGTGGTATTTGTGGATGAAGCTCTTTATCTTCTCAGATGGTAAAGCTGCCCATTCCTCTTGGCAAAAAGCCTCCAGTTCCTGTAAATTCTTGGGCTGTCTTGTATGAACGGCACGTTTTGAGATCTCCCCAGAGGGACTCAATGATATTGAGGTCAGGAGACTGAGATGGCCACTCCAGAACCTTCACTTTATTCTGCTGTAGCAAATGACAGGTCGGCTTGGCCTTGTGTTTTGGATCATTGTCATGTTGGAATGTCCAAGTACGTCCCATGCGCAGCTTCCTGGCCAGTATTTTTTGATAACATACTGTATTTATCTTGCCATCAATTTTGACCAAATTTCCTGTGCCTTTTGTAGCTAACACATCCCCAAAACATCGTGTTTCACAGTAGGAATGGTGTACCTTTCATCATAGGCCTTGTTGACTCCTCTCCAAATGTAGTGTTTATGGTTGTGGCCAAAAAGCAAAATTTTGGTCTCATCACTCCAAATGACTTTGTGCCAGAAGGTTTGAGGCTTTTCTCTGTGCTGTTTGGCATATTGTAAGCGGGATATTTGCGTAGTAATGGCTTTCTTCTGGCGACTCGACCATGCAGCCCATCTTTTTTCAAGTGCCTCCTTATTGTGCATCTTGAAACAGCCACACCACATGTTTTCAGAAGTTATTTGTGGGTTTTTCTTTGCATCCCAAATAATTTTCCTGGCAGTTGTGGCTGAAATTTTAGTTGGTCTACCTGACCATGGTTTCGTTTCAACAGAACCCCTCATTTTCCACTTCTGGATTAGAGTTTGAACACTGCTAAATGGGGTTCTCGATTCCTTGGATATTTTTTTTATATCCCTTTCCTGTTTTATACAGTTCAACTACCTTTTCCCGCAGATCCTTTGACAATCCTTTTGCTTTCCCCCATGACTCAGAATCCAGAAATGTCAGTGCAGCACTGGATGAAAGATGCAAGGGTCTGTCAGGAGCCCAGAAACTCATTGACCTTTTATACACACACACACTAATTACAAGCAAACAGATCACAGGTGAGGATAGTTATCTTTATTAGCCATTCAAACCCCTTTGTATCAACTTGGGTAAGGCCAAAATCACCAGGGTATGTAAACTTTTGATCAGGGTCATTTGGGTAGTTTCTGTTGTGATTATGATTTAAAAAGAGTAAACACAGTTGATTGATAATAAATAGCTTCAGCCAAACACTAACCATGAGTGAAAGAAAAGTTTGTGTGTTATCATTCATATTCTCTGAAAAATGGCCAAGAAATCATAAATTCTGCCAGGGTATGTAAACTTCTGAACCCAACTGTAAAAGCCCAACTGCTACAACCCGTTGTGTCAGGGTGCAACCGTTTAGACTACCAGAATAGCACCACTAATGCCCCATACACACGGTCGGATTTTCCGACGGAAAATGTCCTATCGGACAATGTTGTCGGAAATTCCGACCGCGTGTAGGGGACTTTTTCCGTCGGATTTTCCGACGGACAAAGTTTTATCTCCTGCTCTCAAATTTTCAGACAACAAAGTCCTATCGGACTTTTTCCGATCGTGTCTAGCGAATTCCGACGGACAAAGTGCCACGCATGCTCAGATCACATTACAAGACCAAAGCTATTGGCTACTAGCCTCTACGTAGTCCCGTCATACGCAATGAACGTCACCACGTTCAGGATGATCGGATTTTCCGACAACTTTGTCCGACCGTGTGTATGCAACACCAGTGTCGGACAAAATCCGACGGATTTAGTGGTCGGAATTTCCAACCGTGTGTACGGGGCATAAGGTGCACGAGCTACATGTTCCAAAGTTCAGGAGCCACAACCAGCAGAAAAAAAGCACACAAACAGCAATTGTTGTGGCATATGTTTTTATTTTTATTTTAAATCAATACGGCTCAAACTCCTAAAACTATCAACAAAAAAAAATATACAAAAGCAGAACTCTAGTCAAAAATAGCAATGAAAAAAAAAAAGATTTGCTCATTAACCCCTTTGCTTACCAGAGCCTTTTTTATTTTTTGCATAGATGTTTAACTGCTTCCTGCCCACGCTATAGTGGATAGACTGCTACAGCGTTACTCTCCAGTTCTGGGAAGATGTCCCTGGACCGCCTCCCATGTGTGCAACTCCCATGCCCCCCTCCTCCTAGCGCGCTTTGTGACCACTGTCTGCTTTGGACATACAGTATCTATTTAGTAGTTATTTGATTATATCTATTTGATTATATCTTTTCATGTGACAAAACTGAAAAAAATACACTTTGCTACAATGTAAAGTAGTGAGTGTACAGCTTGTATAACAGTGTAAATTTGCTGTCCCCACAAAATATCTCAACACACAGCCATTAAACCGTTGGCAACAAAAGTGAGTACACCCCTAAGTGAAAATGTCCAAATTGGGCCCAATTAGCCATTTTCCCTCCCCGGTGTCATGTGACTCGTTAGTGTTACAAAGTCTCAGGTGTGAATGGAGAGCAGGTGTGTTAAATTTGGTGTTATCGCTCTCACTCTCTCTCATACTGGTCACTGGAAGTTCAGCATGGCACCTCATGGCAAAGAACTCTCTGAGGATCTGAAAAAAAAAAAGAATTGTTGCTCTACATAAAGATGGCCTAGGCTATAGGAAGATTGCCAAGACCCTGAAACTGAGCTGCAGCACGGTGGCCAAGATCATACAGAGGTTTAACAGGACAGGTTCCACTCAGTACAGGCCTCACCATGGTCGACCAAAAAAGTTGAGTGCATGTGCTCAGCGTCATATCCAGAGGTTGTCTTTGGGAAATAGACATATAAGTGTTGCCAGCATTGCTGCAGAGGTTGAAGGGGTGGGGGGTCAGCCTGTCAGTGCTCAGACCATACGCCACACACTGCATCAAATTGGTCTGCATGGCTGTCATCCCAGAAGGAAGCCTCTTTTAAAGATGATGCACAAGAAAGCCTCCAAACAGTTTGCTGAAGACAAGCAGACTAAGGACATGGATTACTGGAACCATGTCCTGTGGTCTGACGAGACCAAGAAAAACGTATTTGGTTCAGATGGTGTCAAGCGTGTGTGGCGGCAACCAGGTGAGGAGTACAAAGATAAGTGTGTCTTACCTACAGTCAAGCATGGTGGTGGGAGTGTCATGGTCTGGGGCTGCATGAGTCCTGCCGGCACTGGGGAGCTACAGTTCATTGAGGGAACCACGAATGCCAACATGTACTGTGACATACTGAAGCAGAGCATGATCCCCTCCCTTCAGGGCAGTATTCCAACATGATAACAACCCTAAACACACCACCAAGACGACCACTGCCTTGCTAAAGAAGCTGAGGGTAAAGGTGATGGACTGGCCAAGCATGTCTCCAGACCTAAACCCTATTGAGCATCTGTGGGACATCCTCAAACAGAAGGTGGAGGAACGCAAGGTCTCTAACATCCACCAGCTCCGTGACTTCGTCATGGAGGAATGGTAGAGGACTCCAGTGGCAACCTGTGAAGCTCTGGTGAACTCCATGCGCAAGAGGGTTAAGGCAGTGCTGGAAAATAATGGTGGCCCCCACCAAATTGGGACACTTTGGGCCCAATTTGGACATTTTCACTTAGGGGTGTACTCACTTTTGTTGCCAGCAGTTCAGACATTAATGGCTGTGTGTTGAGTTATTTTGAGGGGACAGCAAATGTACACTGTTATACAAGCTGTACACTCAATAGTTTACATTGTAGCAAAGTGTAATTTCTTCAGTGCTGTCACATGAAAAGATGTAATAAAATGTCTGTTGTCGGATTTTCCGAGAGTGTGTACACAAGTCCGTCAGACAAACGTCCAAAGTAAAAACACGCATGCTCGGAAGCAAGGACGAGCTGGAAGCAGTCGGTCTTGTAAACTAGCGCTCATAATGGAGAATTAACATTCGTGACGTGGCAAATTATGAAATCTCTAAATGCAGCGCACAATTCTCTTCTTCTTTAATGGGATAATAATGAAGCTGCTTTGCAGGTGATACTGATGGAGTTATTGCAAACAAATTTTACCACAAAAAGTTACCACAACAGCATTATCCCGCAGTTTTTATGATCAAAGATACAACTATGTTGGTGTCCCTTGAAATTTTACATTGTATTTTTTTTAAATGTAACTGCCGACTCCCAAACTGTCATTTGAAGTAAAACACATAGCCAAGTATTATTCTACACAATTTATTTTATTGTGCATTAAAAAAAAGAAAACAAATAAAATTAGACATGCTATCTGCCAATAGAACTTAACCAATAAGTGCATTCTATGCATCCAAAAATATAGAAAATATACCAAATTAAATCATTATTATTCAACCAAAAAATTGAATAAAAGCCTCATGTATGTGTCCTGCTTCTTAAAATAGAGGGTCAACAATGCCAAGAGTTGATGAAAGCAGGGGTCCGTCATCCGGAGATAATTCCAAAAATCATCCAGATTATTCTCCTGGAGCTCCCGCAGCAAAGGCATACAAAAAGATGGGTAAATTTGGCGCATTCAGGAAAAGGGTACAAAATTAAAGAGTTGACTGTGAATCAGGGCTATTCTGAACAAGGGCATAAGTCCATGACCATTAGTCCATAAAACAACTAAAAACAAATGCTCATGTCAAAGAAGGCTGCCAGCTGACAGAAAGAAGGTGATCTGGAACATATAAAAAGACAAAAAGCAGCGCCTTCTAATGCCCCGTAAACACGGTCGGAAATTCCGACCTCAAAATCCGTCAGATTTTTTCCGACGGATTTTGTCTGACACTGGCGTTGCATACACACGGTCGGACAAAGTTGTCGGAAAATCCGATCATCCTGAACGTGGTGACGTTCGTTGCGTACGACGGGACTACGTAGAGGCTAGTAGCCAATAGCTTTGGTCTTGTAATTTGATCTGAGCATGCGTGGCACTTTGTCTGTCGGAATTCTCTACACACGATTGGAAAAAGTCCGATAGGACTTTGTTGTCGGAAAATTTGAGAGCAGGAGATAAAACTTTTTCCGTCTGAAATTCCAACGGAAAAAGTCCGATGGAGCCTACACATGGTCGGAATTTCCGACAACATGGTCCGATAGGACATTTTCCGTCTGAAAATCCGACCGTGTGTACGGGGCATTAGCGTAGCAATTAAAACTGTTTAATTTAGAAAATAAACAGGTGAAAACACACTCACAAACAAGAGATGGATTTGGGCATGTCTTATAATAACATCATCCACGCTGTCCCGGAGGGGAGAGCTGTCTGGTGTCTGATGTAGGTGGCTGGGATGTCTGTGTGTCCTCCCTTGGGCCGATCACAGCAGTGGAACTCACGTTCAGGGTCGTCGGGGATGAAATTCAGCACACACAGGAACACAGCTACAGCATTGTCATCACTTCCGGGTACAGGGTCAGCGGGGCGGTGAACGCCTTCGAAGTATGCATGCTTCTTCCTCAGGCTCTTATAAGACATGGCCAAATCCATCACTTGTTTGTGAGTGTGTTCTCACCTATTTATTTTCTAAATTAAACAGTTTTAATTGCTACGCTTAGAAGGCGCTGCTTTTTGTCTTTTTATATGTTCCAGATCACCTTCTATCTGTCAGCTGGCAGCCTTCTTTGACATGAGCATTTGTTTTTAGTTGTTTTATGGACTAATGGCCATGGACTTATGCCCTTGTTCAGGATAGCCCTGATTCACAGTCACCTCTTTAATTTTGTACCCTTAACCTGAGTGCGCCGAATTTACCCATCTTTTTGTATGCCTTTGCTGTGGGAGCTCCAGGAGAATAATCCAAATGATTTTTGGAATTATCTCCAGATGACGGCATATGACATTATTGGTCACAATTAATAAAGCAACCAATATTTGGTCCAAGAACTCCTCCTCCTCCTGTTCCTGGACTGGACTTGGGTCAATGCAATAACTCCAAGGTCAATAATAAATAACACGTTATCTCCTCCGATTCTGCAACATGTCTGATTGACGAACGGGCGTTCAGAAACTAACTCAAAATCACAAAATGAAAATAGCAAACTGAAAAGCGCTACATGAAAAGCACGAAATGCTTCTACTAACATGAAATTAGCAGAAGGAGCCCAAAGGGTGGGGCTAAAGAGCTGAAAAAAGAGGTAGTACGTCACTACGTTCGTGTTTGTTGGCCGACGATTCCTTGCCGTTTGTATGCAAGACAAAATCCAGGCATGCGCCTTCGGACAAAAGTCTGAGGTTTTGTCTGTGGAAAATCCGACCGTGTGTACGAGGCTTTAGAGCCAAGCAACTCGATTTTTCATAAAGTAGAGTTTAGACACAGCAGACAGTTCTCAATACTGGTTTCCTAGAAATACATAAAATAAATTAATATATTTCCGACAATTTATTATTTAAAGCGTTTTCTGGCTGCGGGAAGCACCTCATATATGATCTCTTACACATCTATATGTTTAATAGATGCATCTCACACAGATTATCCAAATAAATGCTTTATTTAATAGTCTCTCCAACTCGTTCTTTGCTGGAGTGAAAACAATTTATTTATTGTCTTGGTGTAAGGCTATCCTTCTCCCCCTCCCCCCCCCCCGGTACAATAGTCTCTGTGGATTTAATGGGAAATTTCCCAGAGCATTTATTTTCCTCACATGCTACGTACTTATTTAAATTCACAGTGGTTGGCAGCCCTAATATGAATTGGTAGAAATTATAAAGACATTACATATCGTAAAAAAACACAAATGAAATAAAACGCATGTATTATTTCCGATACCAGCGTCAGCCGCGGTGATATTTCATGGGATTATTAAGGATTATTTATGTTGCCCTCGTTGAAAGTATTTATTGAAGGACGTTTGATTAACTTTCCCCCATTGTGGAGTGGGATTGCTGCCCGCAGGCTTCATTCAATGGCATTAAAATATATCAGGCTGGTATTTGTGGGAGATTTTTTTTTCTCTGTTTAAAAAAAAAAAAAAAATACATTTGTGAGGTTTGCAATGAAAGTGATTGGGCTGGAAGCTTAGAGTTAACCAGTTAGTTTTTTATTTTTTATTTATTTATTTATATTTCAGTAACAAAAAAATTGTGCCTATGAGACTACAATGTATTCAAGGCCAGGTTAGAGTGTTTTTATTGGATAGAGAGGTTGTGTGGGATGAGCTTGCAGGCAGGTGCAGGCATTCTTGTTTTCTTTAGGTGGCGCTGTTCCAATGCTACTGGGAAAGAAAGTCTGTTAAGGGAATTATGCCCTTAAAGCGGAAGTAAACCCATCGATTTAACAGTTTTAAAAAAAAAGGCATGCCGGGAATGCTAACTGCACATTGGCTGTGCTCTCAACCAAACAGTCAAACCATCCAATGGCTGGTGTCATAACGTATCACATGTGCAGCACCGTGGCAGTTGAAGATTAAACAGAGGAAAAGATGGCAGCTTCCTTGGCTGAAAACGATAGGGGGGTTTACTTCCACTTTAAAGTGGTGTTTCCACCAAAAAAAAATGCCTTAAAATTCCTAAAAAAAAAAAAAAAAAAAAAAAAATTGGAAACATTTTTTTTTCACTCACCTCTAAATGCCTGTTGTTAGGGGGTCCCTCGGAAAAGTCTGCCGGAAAAGTCCGTTTGTGTGTGGACGTGTGTGGGCAAGTTCGGAAAGTCCGGCGGACCTCCGTTGGAAAGTCCGGCGGACCTCCGCTGGAAAGTCCGGCGGATTGTCAGCCGGACTAAGTCCGCCGGATAGTCTGATCGCGTGTACGCGGCATTACAGACCGGAAGATCTTCCCTCTTAACGACCAGGCCATATTTTGCGATACGGCACTGCGTCGCTTTAACTGACATTTGCGTGGTCGTGCGACCCTGCACCCAAACAAAATTGGTATCCTTTTTTTCACCACAAATAGAGCTTTCTTTTGGTGGCATTTGATCACCTCTGCAGTTTTTCTTTTTTGAGCTATAAACAAAAAAAAGCTCCAATTTTGAAAAAAATAAATAAAAATGTTTTAATTTTGCTATAATAAATATCCCAAAAAAAAAAAATTGTTTTCATCAGTTTAAGCCAATATGTATTCTTCTAGAAATTCTTGGTAAAAAAAATCGCAATAAGCGTATATTTATTGGTTTGCGCAAAAGTTATAGCTTCTACAAAATAGGGGATAGATTAATAGCATTTTTATTTTTTACTAGTAATGGTGGCGATCTGCAATATTTAGTGGGACTGCGAAAATTGTGGCAGACAGATCAGACACTTTTGACACTTTTTTGGGACCATTGACATTTATACAGCGATCAGTGCTATAAAAATGCACTGATTACTGTGTAAATGCCATCGGCATAGAAGAGGTTAACACTAGGGTGCAATCAAGGGGTTAAATGTGTTACCTGGGAGGTTTTTCTAACTGTGAGGGGATGGGACTGACTGGAGGAGGAGAGAGAACGCTGTTCCTAATCACTAGAAACAGCAGATCTCGCTCTCCTCCCCTGTCAAGAACGGGTATCTGTCTGTTTACATTGACAGATACCTTTCCGTATTTGGAGATGAAATCTCTTTTCCTCTAGACGTAAAGAGTGCCCCCTTGTCCTCTGTGTTGACCGTAAAGTGAATAACTCAACACCAAGTTCACTATATGGACCCCTTATATATTTATACATGTTGATCATATCCCCCCTTAATCTCCTCTTATCAAGGGTGAATAAATTCCCATTCTGGCTTTCTTTCCCGCGATCGTTGGTGGCCAAGCGCGGGTGGCCGGCGCACATCGCGGCTGCCGTCCATGCGCATCGTGTTCCCCGGCCGTGCAGCGGGCGTGCTCGCTTGCCTGCTATGGCTGTTAAAGGAGCTGACATACAGCTACGGCGATTCATGGGAAGGAGCCGACCTGCCGCAGGATAATGACTGCGGCTGGTCGGCAAGTGGTTAATGTGTGTTTTTTGTATATACATTCTTTTATACCAGAATGCACTGCAATGCCTTTGAACTATGGCCAACGGATGTAGTAAGGCCAAGATGGAGACTTTTGGATAATCCAGCCCATTCGCTATTAAAGGGGGAGGGGGTTAAGGACATCCATAATTTGTATTATTTTTATTATATATTATATTAGTAGGACCTTTTTAATGTTTAGGGTGCTCAAAAGAATTTACTAATTGGATTTCCTTTCTTCATTGAGGTGCTTTTGTTCTCAGATTTCCTGCTAAAATTAAATTCTCCACATTTCAACAGAGATTGGCAAACCCTTGGCAAATAAAACCGTAGTAGATTTGCTCATCCCTAATTCTGATGACTCTTGCCATTATTAACAAAAAAACTCTCCCTCTCCCTGGTGGTCAATAAGGGTGTTTCCACTGGAAAGAGTGTTGGTATGTGGGTTGACCTTAATTAGCCCTATCATACAAGTTAAGCCTTTCCTCCACTCCTTTAAAAAATGTAAATACATTTAAAAAAAATATGTGTACATTATTAATTATCCACCTCATAAATCATTATCTACTAAATTCACTTTAACCACTTTGCCCCAGTAGGACGTCCAGGGACATCCTTGACTTCCAGGGGGTATATCTGAATGATGCCTGCAGCTACAGACATCATTCAGTTATTGCCGTTTTCAGCCGGCGATTCTCTGCACCATAAGAATGATCATATTGGCTGTTCTGCCGCTTGATCGTTCTTACGGGCAGCGGGAGGGGACATCCCCCCTCCCGATGTCCTCCGGTGCTTCTTCCGACTCACCGCTTCCATAGGTGAGTCGGACATAGGATCCGCTGGCCCCCGGATGGTGACCATAGAGATTTCCAGCGGACCAGATGGTCGCCGGAGTCTCTATGATTGTTCGGAGGCCGGGCGCGATGTTATGACGTCACGCCCGGCCTCTGCATTCAAATAACGGCGCCACCTCGGCTGGGAAGCGGTGATCGTTTTTTTATCTTTTTTATTTTAGGCTTCCCAGCCTAGAGGTGAGATGTGGGGTCTTATTGACCCCCATATCTCACTGTAAATAGGTCCGATCGTGCCATATTCGTATTACAAGGGATGTTTACATTCCTTGTAATAGGAATAAAAGTAATCAATATTTTTTTTTTTTTTTTTAAAGTGTCAAATAAAAAAAATAAAAGTAAAATTAACAATAAGAAAAAAAAAAAAAAATTTTTAAAGCGCCCTGTCCCCGTGAGCTTGTACGCAGAAGTGAACGCATACGTAAGCCCCGCCCACATATAAAAACGGTGTTCAAACCACACATGTGAGGTATAGCCGCGTATCTTCATCTTTCACATTATGCAAAAAAATTGGGCTAACTTTACTGTTTTTTTTTTTTTTAAGCATGAAATCGTTTTTTTTCTGAAAAAAACGTGTTCGAAAAATTGCTGCGCAAATACTGTGCGAGAAAAAACGTTGCAACGACCGCCTAGAATACCTCTAGGGTCTTTGCTAAAAAAACATATATAATGTTTGGGGGTTCTATGTAATTTCCGAGCAAAAAAATTATGAATTTTACATGTAGGAGAGAAATGTCAGAATTGGCCTGGATGGGAAGTGGTTAAGGGTTTTAAGGGCAGTCACATTGGATAATGGATAGGGCTTGTCTTTGGGGATGAGGCTTAGCCTTAAAGGATAAGTGCACTTTAAATCAATGTGTGTGGTATCATCCTGTAAGGAAAAAAAATATATATATTTATTTGTCTGGAATACATAGGTGGAAAACTTTGCAGAAGTTTGAAGGATATTTTAATATTTCACACACCATAACTAAACAGCACAGTTCTAATAAAACCCAACGTATCTGGCAGAGAGTGTTGTGTTACTGGAGTATTATGGCAAACTTCCACTTCTCAGCTCCTGTCTGTAGAAGATCTGAATATTTTATGCACTGTGCATTTGATGGGCTCTAATTAGCTGTTGGCACTTATCTCTTTCAATGTGTTGAGGATGAAATCTTAAATATGGCATAAGAAAGGGACAAACATAACTTTATAGCCGCCAATTATTCTATGGTACCTGCGTCTAATTATTTGTGTTTAATTGTGGTAAAACGGAAGACTTCCGGAAGGTTAATACTATAGAGTGACAGAAAGACTAAATATAGGATGGAACACTGTCAAAAGAAATTTATCGGAGATGCATTTTGCCAATACTATTGTTAAATGTATAAATGCTTTATGAATTATAAGTCGTATGAAAGAACAAAACATTTCCTTTCCTCTCCTCTCCACTCCTCCCCTCTTCTCTTTCTGCTCCTCTCATCTCCATCTTCCACTCCCCTTTCCATCTTCCTCTCTAATTCCCCTTTTCATCTTCCTCTCCTTTCCCCTTCTCATCTTCCTCTCCTTTCCCCTTTCTCTCTTCCTCTCCTTTCCATCTTTCTCTCCTTTCCATCTTCCTCTTCTTGCCATCTTCCTTTCTTTCCCCCTTTCCATCTTCCTCTCCTTTCCCCTTTCTATCTTCCTTTGTGATCTTCCTCTCCTTTCTACTTTCCATCTTCCTCTCTTTTCCCCTTTCCATCTTCCTCTATTTTCCCCTTTCCATCTTCCTCTCCTTTCCCCTTTCCATCTTTCTCTCCTTTCATTACCTTTATCTTCTCTAATTTCCTCTCCTAGCTTCTACTAAGATAGTCACATGACACAAGAGGTGGAGCTTGCTCTCCTTTCCGCTTTCCATCTTCCTTTCCGCTTTCCATCTTCCTCTCCTTTCGCCCTTTCCATCTTCGTCTCCTTTCTACTTTACATATTCCTATCCTTTCCCCTTTCCATCCTCCTCTAATTTCCCCTTTCCATCTTCCTCTCCTTTCCCCTTCCCATCTTTCTCTCCTTTCCCCTTTCCTTCTTCTTCTCCTTTCCATCTTCTTCTCCTTTCCCCTTTCCATCTTCCTCTTCTTGCCATCTTCCTTTCTTCCCCCCTGTCCATCTTCCTCTCCTTTCCTCTTTCTATCTCCCTCTCCTTTCCCCTTGACATCTTTATCTCCTTTATACTTTCCATCTTCCTCACTTTTACCCTTTCCATCTTCCTCTATTTTTACCCTTTCCATCTTCCTCTATTTTTACCCTTTCCATCTTCCTCTATTTTCCCCTTTCCATCTTCCTCTATTTTCCCTTTTCCATCTTCCTCTATTTTCCCTTTTCCATCTTCCTCTATTTTACCCTTTCCATCTTCCTCTATTTTCCCCTTTCCATCTTCCTCTCCTTTCCCCTTTCCATCTTCCTCTATTTTCCCCTTTCAATCTTTCTCTCCTTTCATTACCTTTATCTTCTCTCTTTTCCTCTCCTAGCTTGTACTAAGATAGTCACATGACACAAGAGGTGGAGCTTGCTCTCCTTTCCCCTTTTCATCTTCCTCTTCTTGCCATCTTCCTTTCTTTCCCCCTGTCCATCTTCCTCTCCTTTCCCTTTTCTATCTTCCCCTCCTTTCCCCTTGACATCTTCATCTCCTTTATACTTTCCATCTTCCTCTCTTTTCCCCTTTCCATCTTCCTCTATTTTCCCCTTTCCATCTTCCTCTATTTTCCCCTTTCCATCTTCCTCTCTTTTCCCCTTTCCATCTTCCTCTCTTTTCCCCTTTCCATCTTCCTCTATTTTCCCCTTTCCATCTTCCTCTATTTTCCCCTTTCCATCTTCCTCTATTTTACCCTTTCCATCTTCCTCTCATTTCCCCTTTCCATCTTCCTCTATTTTCCCCTTTCCATATTCCTCTATTTTCCCCTTTCCATCTTTCTCTCCTTTCATTACCTTTATCTTCTCTCTTTTCCTCTCCTCGCTTGTGCTAAGATAGTCACATGACACAAGAGGCGGAGCTTGCTCTTCTTTCCGCTTTCCATCTTCCTCTCCTTTCTACTTTACAGATTCCTCTCTTTTCCCCTTTCCATCCTCCTCTAATTTCCCCTTTCCATCTTCCTCTCCTTTCCCCTTCCCATCTTTCTCTCATTTTCCCTTTCTTTACCTTTATTTTCCTTCCCCCTTTCTATCTTGATCTTCTCTCTTTTCCTCTCTTCGCTTGTACTAAGATAGTCACATGACACAAGAGGTGGATCTTGCTCTCCTTTCCGCTTTTCATTTTCCTCTCCTTTCTACTTTCCATAATCCTCTTATTTCCCCTTTCCATCCTCCTCTCTTTTCCCCTTTCCAACTTCCTCTCTTTTCAAATTTCCACCGTTCTCTATTTTTCCCTTTACATCTTCCTCTCCTCTCCTTTTATTTTCTTTTTTTTCCTTTCCCCTTTCCATCTCCGCTCCTCTCCTCCTTCCTTCCCATATTCTTCTCCTCTCAATCTTCCTCTGATCGCTTGTACTAAGAGTCACATGACACAAGAGGCGGAGCCTGCTCTTGTCTGTAAATTAGAGAAGAGTGAAGTGATTTTGGTGATTTTAAAGATTACGGATTTAGTGATGAAATTTCAGTGACCTGGAAACTCTCTATTTCCTTTGCTGAGATTCCCTTCCCTTTCCCTTTGCCTCTCTAGTCCTCTACTTTCCTGTGACATGAGATAGGAAGCTTAGATGAGACAACTCAAGGAACGATGAAGTCAGAACAAAGTCAAGCTATAGGAAACCCTGTAATGGAGTGAAAGGTAGAGAGGAGTTGGTAAGATCTTGAGTGATATTTTTGCCTTAGCACATGAACCTGTGTTTTTTTTTCCGAAAAGGGTGAGCAGAAATTAGAACGTTTATTTCCCTGACTTTTCAGCAAAAACAGGAGGTTTTGACATCTTGGTGAAATGCGTTAGCCTCAATAGGAAAGGTGAAATTAAGGTGGCTTTTGTTTTTTTTTAATGGGTTATCATTGGCTACAAGAAGCTACAGAAGTGTCTTCCGTCTCAGAACAGTTCTTGTGCGAAACAAATGGCCCCTCATTAGCCTCATTAACAGTGGAAAGCAAAACATTTAAGGAAACAATACACAAAACCTGAAAACGTACAAACACAAAAAAGGTATAACTACTAGACATGTGCACAAGAAAAAAAATCGTTTATTTTCTTTTCGTTTTTTTCATTTCCGAAAAAAAATTGTTTATTTTCGTTTTGTTTTTTTCGTTTCCGTTGATTCGTAACAATTCGTAAATTCGTAAGTCGTCTGTGTTCGTATTCGTAACGATTCGTACATTCGTAAGTCGTCGGTGTTCGTATTCGTAACGATTCATACATTCGTAAGAGTTATTTTTTCGTTGATTCGTTTTTCGTTCATTCGTTTATTCGAAATTCGGACGCATTCGTAGTTATTCGTACATTCGTAACATTCGTAACATTCGTAGATTCGTAATCGGAGCATAATTCATAATTTTATGTAATGTGTATGCTATTATTACATTTTAAGAGACACGGAAAATTACGAATCGAAAAAAAAAGTTACGAATGTACGAATTTTTTTGTTCAATCTATTCGAAGCACGTTAAGCAGCGCCATTGTAAGGGACACAAAAAATTACCAATTCAACAAAAAAAAAAATGTTACGAATGTACGAATTTTTTTCGTTCATTTTCATTTTCGTTGTTACTGTTTTCGTTTTTCGGATTTTCTTCATTCGTACATTCGTTGTTTCTAGTTTGTTTTTTTCGGATTTTCGTTATTTTCGGATTCGTTCGATTACAACGATTCGCTATTCCTTAAAAATTATAGCGAATCGTTCGTTCATTCGTACGAAAACGAGCAAACGAAAATAACGAAAAAAAACGAAAAACGAAAGAAAAACGAAACGAATTGCACATGTCTAATAACTACTTGCCGCCCGTAGGACCTCAATGGACCTCCTCGGTTTGCAGTGGATATACCAGGATGATGCCTGTGCCTACAGGCATTCATCTCAGTATTACATTTTTCAGCCGGCAATTCGCAATGTAGCAGAAGTGATTTCAGTGGCTAAATAGCCACTCGATCACTTCTGTGGGTGGCGGAAGGGGATCCCACCCCCCTACTACCATTGCCACCTTTCCCGGGCTCCACGACTGGTGGCATCAGCTGCCCTGTACAGAAAGAGAGGAACTGACATTGTTCCTCTCTCTGTGACCCCAGAAACCGGGAGCGACGACTACCGTCATCGTCACTTCTGGTTCTACCTCTTTGTTTAACTGGCCACTAGTGGCCAGGAAAGCAGCCGATCAGACCGATCTGTGTCTGATCGGCTGCATAGAGGCCAGGGGAGAGATTTAGGGTCTAATAGACCCCAGATCTTTCCATAAAAAGGATCTGTCATGGCCCATGCTGTCACAAGGGATTTTGTCCATCCCTTGTGAAAGCAATAAAGTTAATCCAAAAAAAAAAATATATATAAAAAAAGTTTTGTATAAAATAAATAATAAATAATAAAACAATTAAGCACCCCCACCACCCTGTGTTTACACACAAATGTGAATCAAAGTGCCAATCAGTGTCCATGAATGTGCCAATCAGTGCCCATAAAATAATGCCTGTCAGTGCCCTTCAGATGCCACTCTGTAATTCCATCAGTAGTTCCTTATCAGTGCTGCCTATCCAGTGCCATCTATCAGTGCCCATCAGTGCCACCTATCAGTGGCCATCAGTTTTTTTTTATTTAGCAAAAAATCTAAACTCCAGAGGTGATCAAATACCACCAGAAGAAAGCTCTCTTTGTGAGAAGAAAATTATAAAAATGTTGTTTGGGTACAGTGTTGCATGACTGCGCAATTGTCATTCAAAATGCGACAGCGATGAAAGCTGAAAATTGTCCTGGGCAGGAAGGGGCGAAAAAGTGCCCGGTATTGAAGTGGTTAAATGAGGCAGGTCACTTATTAAACAGAGTAAAAAGTAATAATTTATTAAACACCTCAGTACAAAAAATGCATGAGATCGATGTCCAAATATATTACAGACATAAATACACCAGGCTGACATGTAACATTCATGTAATAGTACAGTTCATATTATGGAGGTTGAATTATATTCCCTGATGTATTAAATTGTATTAAAATGCAAAAATCTCAAATATATTGAAAGAGAAAAAAAAAAAAAAAAAAGGGGGTAATCTTGTCACTTACATGTCAGCTTGAGAAATAGTAAAGCCAGGATCTCAGGGGAAAGCGAGGGCACCAAAACGAACGACTGGCCCGGGGCCATGGCGCAGATGAACCGCCCAGTTCAGAGAAGGAGGGGGGGGGGAAAGCTGACCAAAGGCATACCGGAACATCAAAATGCCATAATGTGAAATGTGCAGACACATGTGGATCAAATTCATCTGAAAAACAAGGGGGTATATATAATATATACTTTGTAGAGTGTCAATTAGTGGATAAAAAGATGAATGACTGGTGATGTCAATTAATGTGTCCAACAGATCAGAAAAAAGGGATTGGAATGAGCACCTGCAGATTCATTATAGCGCCACCATGTCACCAATCAGTGCCAGCATTTAGTGCCCACCAGTGCCAGCAATCAGAGCCCACCAGCGCCCACAAGTGCCACCAATCAGTGCCCATTAGTGATGCCAGTCAGTGCTGGCTATTAGTGCCGCATATCAATGCTGCCCATCAATGCCCATTCCTGCTGTCCATCAATGCCAATCAGTGC
Source organism: Lithobates sylvaticus (assembly GCA_028564925.1). NCBI lineage: Eukaryota > Metazoa > Chordata > Amphibia > Anura > Ranidae > Lithobates > Lithobates sylvaticus. Next base: position 37,207,041 of record CM053026.1, on the reverse strand, counting down.
CACCCATCAACGCTTATCAGTGCCCATCAGTGCCACCTATCAGTGCCCACCAGTGCCGCCTATCAGTGAAAATTAGTGTCACCTATCAGTGCCCATCAGTGCCCATCAGTGCCGCCTATCAGTGCTCATCAGTGCCACATATCAGTGCCACTTATTAGTGCCCATAAGTGCGGCATTTTAGTACCACCTAATCAGTTCCCATAAGTGCCACATCATCAGTGCCCACCAGTTCAGCCTATCAGTGCCCATCAGTGCCACCTCATCAGTGCACATCAGTGAAGGTGAAAATTACTTAATTAAAAAATGTACTAACAGAAACTACGTAAAACATTATTTTTTCAAAATTTGGGGTCTTTTTTTTTTTTGGTAAAAAATAAAAAAACAAGCAGTGATTCAATACCACCAAAAGAAAGCTCTATTTGTGTGAAGAAAATTATAAAAAATGTCATATGGGTACAGTGTAGCATGACTGCACAATTGTCATTCAAAGTGCGACAGTGCTGAAAGCTAAAAAATGGCCTGGGCAGCAAGGGGGTGTAAGTGCCCGGTAGGCAAGTGGTCAAAGTTCATGTGCGTATAAAGGCAGGTGTCCTAATACTTTTGACAATATAATGTATAAAGGTCCTTGTGACTCCTCTTACTATCCCCTGCACCCCTTTAAACCTACTATACTCTGGCTAAATGTAGACATAAATATTCCGAGGTGGACAGAGGAGAGAAACAATTTGTAAAGTTTGAAGCTTGGTGCATTTTCCTCCAATCCTGCTGCCCTAGGCACTGCCCCAATTGCGTATCATAGCCACCCGCTGCTGCTTGATAAAGATCACCTCATCAGAACCAGGTAAGACACAATACAGCATCATTGCCTTCATCTTAATGTTGAAGTAATGTTTCACTTACAAACATTAGGGCAGTTAGCTAGTTGTTTAATGAGCCTGAGATATCAAATTGGATACTCCAGTGGACTGGAATAAAGTTTTCAAGAAATGTTTATTTTCTGCCACTCAGAGAACTAAAGTGGCATCTGGAGAATTATTTCATACAATGAGACGTGTACCATCGTGCCGACACAAGGACTGTCACAGAGACGTTTGAATTTAGAAAACAATAAAGGAAGCAATATTGGGAGATTTCACTTCACCAAAATTTCAGCAAAAATTTGGACATGAAATAAATTACCATTTCAGCCAAGTATATTGAAGTCATTAGGGAAGGCAAATGGAATGTTTTGGTGTTTTTTAAGGTTGCGATAATGTCTCCTGAGGGTTGGGAAGTTCTTTTAAGCTTTTCTGGATTCTAACCCTAACCTCTAATAAGGATGGGCCGAACACCCCCTTGTTTGGTTCGGAAAAAGATTCCAAGACCTGCAGGATCAGATGTTTGAGGTCACCACATCCCAAAATGTTGTAGGAAAAACACTGAAAAACAGTTTTCGGTCACTTAAAAAGTCCCACCTACCAAAGGGGGATTCAGTGTTTTGCCCTGTTTGGTTTGCAGCAGAACTCCCGAACAGGGGTAATGTTCTAACCCAAACGGCGTACCCCATTGAAGTCTATGGGAGCCGAACTGGAAAAATCGAAAGTGCCCATTTTGAAGGCTTATATGCAAGAATTTGCCATAAATGGGGTAAGGGGGTTTAGGTACTGCCTTGGGGACGTGTATCATTAACATTTTTTTTTTTTAAACAATCGTATTTGCAGGAACAGTTATTTTAATTATGCAACAATAAAAATGAAAAATGCCTTTAAATATAGTGATTGGGGGGTCCCCGTAATGTGCATGTAAAGTAGCGCATCTGTAGCATGCATAAAAACATCCTGCAGCAAAAATGAAATTTCTAAAGAAAAGAAAAATCCCATTTAAAAAGACTTGCGGTTACAATTGGAGAATGCCTCCTCTCGTTTGACATTTCCTTAATAGGTAAGGGGCAGAAACACCTAGCTATGTTACCCAGTGGCACCACCATGTTGAGGGCTTGTGGGCTTGTATGGTTTGGGGTGGGGGGTTCCTTTCCTGACCTGACAGGCCGCATGCCCAAATAAGGGTCTGGTATGGATTTTGGGGGGAACCCCACGCCATTTTTTTCTTTATTTTACTATTCAGCTGTCAGCGGGGAAGCCCATTGACAGCTGATGACTCATCGGTTGTTAAGGACGCCTCGGCCGGCTTCCCGATCCCACTCCTTAACCACTTGCCGACCGCCCCATGTAGATATACGTCGGCAGAATGGCACGTACAGGCAGAACCACGTACCTGTACGTGCCATTCTTCAGGCGGTTGGGGGGTCCGATCGGACCCCCCTCCGCCGGCGGGGACGGTCGGCATCGCTTCAGGAGCGATCCGGGACGAGGGGACGGCCAGTGGTTTCTGGCCACCCCCTCGCGATCGCTCCTGGCCAATGAAAAGCTTCCCCTTCCTGTCTATTGTATAGACAGGAAGGCGGAAGTGATGTCACGCTCGGTGCGCCGGTCTATGTGACCGGAACGCCGAGCAGAGAAGATGTAAAGGTTAGTGCACAAACAGTACACTGACACCAGTACACATAGGCACACAATCCACCCCCCGGTCACCCCCAGATCACCCCCCAGATCACCCCCTCCCCCCCCCAGTCACAGTGTCACTAATTGCAGTGATCATTTATTTACTGATCACTGCATTTAGTGTCAGTGTGACTGTAATAACTGTCAGGGCAGTTAGTTTTAGGTCCTAGGTAGCCCCCTACCCCCCCCTAATAAAGGTTTAACCCCTTGATTGCCCCTAGTTAACCCCTTCACCCCCTTTTGCCAGTGTCACTAAGCGATCGTTTTTCTGATCGCTGCATTGTGTCGCTAGGTAACCATTTTTTTTTTATTTTAACCGCCATGTTTTATATAGGTTCATAAATAGTTTTATAGGTCAGGTACCTCCATATTACAACCTAAATAAAGGTTTTAACCCCCTGATTGCCCCTAGAGTTAACCCTTTCACCAGTAATCACCGTATAACTGTCACTGGTGACGCTGGTTAGCCAGTTAGTTATTTCGTTATTTAGGTTCCCCGTCAGGTTTTTATATAGCGTCAGGTACCCCCATATATTACCTAATAAAGGTTTAACCCCCTGATTGCCCCTAGTTAACCCTTTCACCCCCTTTTGCCAGTGTCACTAAGCGATCGTTTTTCTGATCGCTGCATTAGTGTCGCTAGGTAACCAGTTTTTTTTTAGGTTAACCGCCATGTTTATATAGGTTCATAAATAGGTTTATAGGTCAGGTACCCCCATATTACAACCTAAATAAAGGTTTTAACCCCCTGATTGCCCCTAGAGTTAACCCTTTCACCAGTGATCACCGTATAAAATGTCACTGGTGACGCTGGTTAGCCAGTTAGTTATTTCGTTATTTAGGTTCCCCGTCAGGTTTTTATATAGCGTCAGGTACCCCCATATATTACCTAATAAAGGTTTAACCCCCTGATTGCCCCTAGTTAACCCTTTCACCCCCTTTTGCCAGTGTCACTAAGCGATCGTTTTTCTGATCGCTGCATTAGTGTCGCTAGGTAACCAGTTTTTTTTTTGTATTACTGTTACGGGTGACGCTGGTTAGTTAGCTTGTTTTTTATACTGTCAGGGCACCCGCCATTTATTACCCAATAACGGTTTAACCCCCTGATCGCCCGGCGGGTGATATCAATTAGGTTTTAGGGTCAAATAAGGTCTGCGTCGCCCCAGGTTAGTGCCAGTACCGCAAACACCCACGCGCAAAGCATACACCTCCCTTAGTGGTATAGTATCTGAACAGATCAATATCTGATCTGATCAGATCTATACTAGCGTCCCAGCAGTTTAGGGTTCCAAAAAAACGCATTGTTAGCGGGATCAGCCCAGATACCTGCTAGCACCTGCGTTTTCCCCCTCCGCCCAGCCCAGCCCAGCCCACCCAAGTGCAGTATCGATCGATCACTGTCACTTACAAAACACTAAGCACACATAACTGCAGCGTTCGCAGAGTCAGGCCTGATCCCTGCGATCGCTAACATTTTTTTTGTGGTAGCGTTTTGATTCAGTCGCTAACAGTCAGGAGCTTTTTTACCTGTGAATCTCAAAAAAATAAAAAAAACAAAAATAGTTGTCGTTTTATTGTTCTCTCTCTCTCTCTATTGTTGCTCTTTTTTTACTCCATTCTATTCTGCAATGTTTTATTATGTTTTATCATGTTTTATCATGCTTGCTTTTCAGGTATGTAATTTTGTTTACTGTGTTTTAGTGTTAAGCATTTTTTTGTTTTCAGGTGCGCCATTCAGTTGCAGCGCGGATTTATTTATCTTGACAGCAACAGCGTTTGCTCCCACGATACATAAAGCCGCGACTCCAACGCTGTAGGAGGTGATTTCACCACCACAGTTAAAAAAAAGAGCATATGTGCCGAAGCATGGGGGCAGCAGGGGGGGGGGGGAGGAGCGATTGGCTCCTAATGCCACGTACATACGGTCGAAATTCCGACCGTGTGTACACGGCATAACTTTTGCGGGAGGATGCCCCCATGCATCGGCATATATAAATGGTGCATGTATGCCCATCATTAGAAGTGGGTGGATGAAGGGAGGTATTCTAATGGTGGGCATACCCACCAATCAATCTCTTTTTTTCGTTCAGCCAAGAGGCTGCATGAAAAAAAAAAAGATTACAATATATGTATGTTGCTGGACTTTGAATGGTTATACCAGATGATGCCTGCAGGTTTAGGTATCATCTTGGTATCATTCTTTTCAGCCAGTGATCGGCTTTCATGTAAAAGCAATTCTAGCGGGTAATTAGCCTCTAGACTGCTTTTACAAGCAGTAGGAGGGAATGTCCCCCCTCCCGGATATAAACCGCGCCATTGGGAAATTGGGAAAGCATTTTATCACACCAATCTTGGTGTGGTCAGATGCTTTGAGGGCAGAGGAAAGATCTAGGGTCTAATAGACCCCAATTTTTTCAAAAAAAGAGTACCTGTCACTGCCTATTGCTATCATAGGGGATATTTACATTCCCTGAGATAACAATAAAAATCATAACAAAGAAAAAAAATGGAAGGAACAGTTTAAAAATAGAATAAAAAAGCTAAATAAATAAAAAAAAAAAAACTAAAAAAAAAAAAAAAAAAAGCACCCCTGCCCCCCCTTCTCTTGCGCAAAGGCGTACACAAGCGTTGGTCTGGCGTCATATGTAAACAGCAATTGCAGCATGCATGTGAGGTATCACCGCGAAGGTCAGATCGAGGGCAGTAATTTTAGCAGTAGACCTCCTCCGTGAATCTAATGTGGTATCATGTAAAGGCTTTTAAAGGCTTTTAAAAATGTATGTAGTTTGTCGCCACTGCGTGTTTGTGCGCAATTTTAAAGCATGTCGTGTTTGGTATCCATGTACTCGGCCTAAGATCATATTTTTTATTTCATCAAAAATTTGAGCAATATAGTGTGTTTTAGTGCATTAAAATAAAAAAAAGTGTATTTTTTCCACAAAAAATGCGTTTGAAAAATCGCTGCGCAAATACTGTGTGGAAAAAAAAAAAATGCAACACCCACCATTTTAATCTGTAGGGCCTTTGCTTTAACAATATATATAGTGTTTGGGGGTTCAACGTAATTTTCTTGCAAAAAAAAAATATGTTTTCATGTAAACAAAAAGTGTCAGAAAGGGCTTTATCTTCAAGTGGTTAGAAGAGTGGGTGACGTGTGACATAGGCTTCTAAATGTTGTGCATAAAATGCCAGGACAGTTCAAACCCCCCCCAAATGACCCCATTTTGGAAAGTAGACACCCCAAGCTATTTGCTGAGAGCAATGTTGAGCCCATTAAATATTTTTTTTTTTTTGTCCCAAGAGATTGAATAATGAAAAAAAAAAAATATATATATTTTTTTTTTACAAAAAGTTGTCACTAAATGATATATTGCTCAAACATGTCATGGGCATATGTGGAAATACACCCCAAAATACATTCTGTTGCTTCTCCTGAGTACGGGGATACCACATGTCTTTTTGGGAGCCTAGCTGCGTACGGAACCCCAAAAACCAAGCACCGCCTTCAGGCTTTCTAAGGGAGTAATTTTTTTATTTCACTTCTCACTGCCAATCACAGTTTCGGAGGCCATGGAATGCCCAGATGGCATAAAACCCCCCAAAATGACCCCATTTTGGAAAGTAGACACCCCAAGCTATTTGCTGAGAGGTATTGTGAGTATTTTGCAGATGTCGCTTTTTGTCACAAAGTTTTGAAAATTGAAAAAAAAAAAAAAAAAATTTTTTTTTCTTTACTTTCTTCATTTTCAAAAACAAATGAGAGCTGTAAAATACTCACCATGCCTCTCAACAAATAGCTTGGGGTGTCTACTTTCCAAAATGGGGTCATTTGGGGGGGTTTTGTGCTATTTTGGCATTTTATGGCCTTCGAAACTGTGATAGGTAGTGAGGAGTGAAATCAAAAATTTGCACCCTTAGAAATCCTGAAGGCGGTGCTTGGGTTTCGGGGCCCCGTACGCGGCTAGGCTCCCAAAAAGTCCCACACATGTGGTATCCCCATACTCAGGAGAAGCAGCAAAATGTATTTTGGGGTGCAATTCCACATATAACTATGGCATGTGTGAGCAATATATCATTTAGTGACAACTTTTTGAAGAAAAAAAAAATTATTTTTTATTTTTGTCTTTATTCAATCACTTGGGACTAAAAAAAAAAAATATTCAATGGGCTCAACATGCCTCTCAGCAAATAGCTTGGGGTGTCTACTTTCCAAAATGGGGTCATTTGGGGGGGTTTTGTACTTCTCTGCCATTTTAGCACCTCAAGAAATGAAATAGGCAGTCATAAATTAAAAGCGGTGTAAATTCCAGAAAATGTACTCTAGTTTGTAGACGCTATAACTTTTGCGCAAACCAATAAATATACGCTTATTGGCATTTTTTTTTACTAAAGACATGTGGCTGAATACATTTTGGCCCAAATGTTTGACTAAAATTGAGTTTATTAGATTTTTCTTATAACAAAAAGTAGAAAATCTCTTTTTTTTTCAAAATTTTCGCTCTTTTTCCGTTTATATCGCAAAAAATAAAAATCACAGAGGCAATCAAATACCATCAAAAGAAAGCTCTATTTGTGGGAAGAAAAGGACGCAAATTTCGTTTCGTTACAAAATTGCATGACCGCACAATTACCAGTTAAAGTAGTGCAGTGCGAAATTGAAAAAAGACCTCTGGTCCTTAAGCTGACAATTGGTCCGGGGCTGAAGTGGTTAACCATCAACTTACACTTTGTACAACTTACAAAGCTTTGCCCAATCAGGGTGCAGAATGCCCTGTGCATTGCAGGGTGTTCGTTGGGGAAAAACCCAGGCGAACACCCTGTAAATGTGGGTTTTTCGGCAAACAGCTGAATGGGCAAATGTTTGGCCCGAACTGTTCGGGCTGAGGAGAGGATATGGACCCCGTGGGGATAAACATGGCAATTATATTCCAACGCTGGAGGAACTTGTCCCACATGCGTGTCTATGGCAGTCAAATTTTTCAAGGCCAGTTTGCATGAACTTGTTCAAAAGGGCATATGTAATTGAGCAACACCATGGGGAACTCTAATGCCACGTACACACGGTTGGATTTTCCGACGAGAAATGTTGGATGTAAGCTTGTTGGCTTAAAGTCCGACCGTGTGTATGCTCCATCGAACATTTGTTGTCGGACTTCCCGCCAACAAATGTTGGCTAGCAGGTTCTCAAATTTTCCGCCAACAAAACTTTGTTGTTGGACTTTCTGATCATGTGTACACAAGTCGGTCGCATAAAAGTTCACGCATGCTCGGAATCAAGTACGGGCCGGAAGCGCTCAGTCTTGTAAAACTAGCATTCGTAATGGAGATATCACATCTGCTCGCTGTACGTCTTGTACGGGGCATTACAGTAATGCTAATCCTAACAATAACTCTAGTGCTAACTCTACCAGTAACCCTAACTATAGCACTAACCTTAATACTAACCCCAACAATAAACTTCATTCTTTGTTTATAAAAGAAGGTCATATGATCACCATGCCATCCTGTCAACACATTTTGGGGGCAGCACGCTGTAACTTACCCTCTGACAGTAGGGTACCAGTGAAGATTCCCTATTGAGTAGAATGACAGTTGATGTATGACATAATGTTGTCAGCAAAATAATCACATTGACATTTTGGGGAGAATTACTAAAACTGGAGTTTGACAAATCTGGTGCAGCTCTCCACAGAAACCAATCAGCTTTCAAGTTTCATTGTCAAATCTTAACTGAACAAGCTGAAGTTAGAAGCTGATTGGCTACCATGCACAGCTGCACCAGATTCTGAGTGATCCCATTTTAGTAAATCTCCCCATTGGCTTCACAAACCAATATCAAATTCTAGTTTCAGGCTGGGTTCACACTGTAACCCGCTGTGGATCGCACAGGAGCGCTGTGCGTCCCTGTTCCCGTTTCTGGGACGAATCAGGGCCAATTCTATGCCTGAATTCGGCCCTGAAACGGAGCCAAAGATGCACAGTGGTTTACATCCGCTTTAAAGGCCCCTGTCAACAAGGTCATATGTAAATCCTTTACATGCCACCCTTCAATCTAAAAAATAAAGAATCCCTACTCGATCTCTCACTTTCTGCCTAGGATGCTTTTACTATAGATCAACTGAGTTATCCAGTAAGCCGTCTAAATTACTATTTTACTAGTTTACTTAAAGTCAAATAAAATTTTACACTTTTTCATCTTTTCATAGTCTTATCGTTATAATTCGTGACAGATTTTTCCATGAAAATGCCTTAAATTACCATTTTCTTTCAATAAAAAGGCTGTTTCCTGCCCTTTCATGTCAATATTCTGTGCTGGCAGAACTAAGTAACAGCCACAAATCTTAGCACAAGTGTCCTCACACAGACTTGTATTGCAGAGAAGGGGGGTGGGGGCATGTCTTACAATATCTGTGTAAAGAACTGAAAGTACTGGGTCTGTTCGATTGCACAGACATATTTAGCCTCTCTGTCCAATTGCTGTAACAGGAAAATGAGGATAACACTTTCAAAATGGAGGTTGCTTTTACAACGTCAACTTTGAGGGCACCCACTACAATTGGTTGGGATGGGTGATGTCTTGTTCCTCTGCAGGGTTTTGCCATTCTCTTGACCAGTTGTGTTATTGCCCTCTCGTGAGGTCACAACACCCGTCCTTGAGGACGTGAGGATCTAGGTCAGTAGCTCCCAACCTCACTCCTCAAGTACCCTCCACAAGTCATGTTTTTAGGATTTCCTTTGCCTTGCACACCAATTTTATCTTAGGGAAATTCCCAGAACATGGTCTGTTGGGGGCACTTGAGGACTGATGCCACGTACACATGAAAGTTTAAATTTTTTTCCGTAGGAATAAACTCTGACGGTTTTTCCGACAGAGTTCCGAAGGAGTTCGGATGGAGTTCCGATGAAACTGACTTGCCTATACAAGATCACACCAAAGTCCGATCGTCTAGAACGCGGTGAAGTACAGCACGTATGACGGGACTAGAAAAAGGAAGTTCAATAGCCAGTAGCCAATAGCTGCCGTCTCGTACTTGCTTCAGGGCATGCATAGTTTTTGGTCTGTCGGAACAGCATAGAGACGAGCGGTTTTCCCGATAGGAATTGATTCTGTCGGAAATATTTAAAACATGTTCTATTTCTAGGTCCGTCAGAATATTTCTAAAAAAAAAGTCAGATCAGGCCCACACACGATCGGAATGTCCGATGAAAAGATTCTGTCAGACTTTTTCTGCCGGAAATTCCGAACCACTATTTTAGGTGATGGACAACTATAGCAGCCAATTGTGAATGCTAGCCTCACCTGTAATGCCGCGTACACACGATCGGAAATTCTCGTTTAGAAAAAGCTCTGAAGGTTTTCCCGACGGAATTCCGCTCAAACTGTCTTGCCTACACACGGTCACACCAAATTCCGACCGTCAAGAACGCGGTGACCGAGTTCAATGCTTCCGAGCGTGCATTGAATTGTTTCCGAGCATGCGTAGGAATTTTGCGCATCAGAATTGCTACAAGCGATCGGAATTTCCAAAAGAAACCTTTTCCATCGGAAAAAATTGAGAACATGCTCTCAATTCTTTGCTGTCGGAAATTCGGCCAGCAAAATTCCGATGGAGACTACACACGGTGGCATTTTCCGATGAAAACCTCTCATCTGTCTTTTTCTGGCCGGAATTCCGATTGTGTGTATGCGGCATTAGATACTGTACACTGGAAGAATGGCCCTCCAGAACTGCAGAGAAGAAAGAAGAAATTTGACCAATGCTGTCACATGACTTCCATTTCAGGTAAGTATTTCGTTTCTTTAGTTTGAATTTATTCATTAAAAGTTTTTATTTATTAGTAGGTATTTAATAGTATTAGCGGGTAGTGTAGGAGGGGAAGAAGTATAAGCTTTAGGGACAATAGTGGAGCAAGTGGACATACCAAGCAGACCAAACTGCTTTGCCTGACCTGGCATGAGTATCAGTTCTGATGGATTGATTTACTCCTCTCTAGGGAGGACATGAATCTGTAAACTCATTTAGTGGCAGGGACTGTTCTAAATGCTTTTCAGGGGGTTTTTCTTTTTTTCTTTTTTGTCACTATATGAACGAATTAAATAAACCGAGGGAAAGTTGTTCAAGCTTTTTTTTTTTCTTTTTTTGGAATTGTATTTCCTATCACAACCTTCCAAAACTGCTAATTTTGTCTTGGTCCTGCCTAGACATGCTTTAATCCTTAAAAAAAAAAAAAAAAAAAATTACAAACAATTTTAAATGGGATTACAATCTGGCATAGAGACAAGCCTCCACCAGGCTTACGCCTAGTTCCAACAACATTTTTTTTCCTTTCTTTTTTGCCAAGACATTCCCTATGATTGATGCCTGTATATCAGTTTAAATGAAAACATTCCGAAAGAAGACACAATGTTTAATTTGCTTGATTTGTTCAACACATAGAAACGTCGGTCTTTTCTTGTGTGGCAAGAGGAACACGATGGCAGGCATCCACTTTCTGGTTCCTCATGCAAGAAAAACTGCATTTTTAATATGATGCTCCTTTGATGGCTTCTAATTAGCAGCTGGCATGGAGGAAGACAAAAGCCCATCATAAAACTGACAAAAAACAGCCCAATTCCAAGAAACTGTACACATATTTCCTGACATACGGCCTAATTCATAAGGTTCGCAGATGGCTTGAATTCACTAGGGATGGGTGAGCAAAGTCTGGTTTTAGTTCTTTTCAGTAGAAGATGGAAGTTTTAAAAAAAAAATTCACTTGGAAATGTGTACATCAAAATGCACTCAAGTCAGTCAGACGTATTTTACATTTAAACATATTCAGATACACAGCATGTAAAGGGTGTTTACTTAATGTGGCTCCATTCTTGTCATAGTTGAGAGCAACAAAGGTCCTGCTCTATATCTGGGGAGGTCTTCTTCCAATCAAGAGTAAGGAAACACGTTGGCGGGAGATGGAGGTCTATCTGCCAAAGTTTTGGAGGACAAAACAAGATAACTAGGCCCCACATTTGATTGCTCAGGGGACCTCGATGTTCTAGGGGGGAATATGGGTCAAGGGCCTTGTTCTCCCAGGAAACCTCAATGCTTTATGATATTGAAGGAGACACTTGTGTTGGAAAAACAGATGCAACAACCAAAGTTTGGTAAGGTTGTTTCTGTTGTTTCAATGTGTGCTTGATCTGCTTAACACGATGTTGTGCTCCATGTTGAGAAGTCATCATTAAAGTTCCACGTTGAGAAGTCATAATTAAAGTTCCACAGCTAAAAGGGGTCTGTTTGTGCATCTGCTGAATTCAACGGTGTTCTAGAGGTACATTGCCCCATTGGAAGCTGGGCCAAAGCTAATGAGTTGTTTGCCACCAAAGACTGGTGTGGTAGCTACACTGAAAAAAGGGTGATCATTTTCTTGGGTCTGGAGCCTGCATAAAAAGCGCCACTGTGTCTAGAGCTTATAAATAAATCCATCTCTTTATAAATCCATATACTGTTCATAGATTACCATATTAGAATATCCAGGTGTGAAGACAAATCAGATACTTACAATTACTTATTAAAATAAATGCAAAAATGGACCATATACCAATTTTTTGAACTGAGTAATAGCTATGGGTCTGTAGACATATAAGTCCGTGTAAACTCTTATGTCGCGTACATACGCTCGGAATTTCCAACAACAAATGTTTGATGTGAGCTTGTTGTCGGAAATTCCGACCGCGTGTAGGCTCCATCGGACATTTGTCCGACAACAAAAATTTGAGAGCTGGTTCTCAATTTTTCCGACAACAAGATCAAGAATTGTTGTAAATTCCGAGCGTGTGTAGACAATTCCGACGCACAAAATTCCATGCATGCTCGGAATCAAGCAGAAGAGCCTTACTGGCTATTGAACTTCATTTTTCTCGGCTCGTCGTACGTGTTGTACGTCACCACGTTCTTAAGATTCGGAATTATCGACAACATTTGTGCGACCGGGTGTATGCAAGACAAGTTTGAGCCAACATCCCTCGGAAATAAATCCAGGATTTTGTTGTTGGAATGTCCGAGCGTGTGTACGCGGCATAACAAGGAATGTCTATTATTTGTCACTTTTGACCTGGTAGCACTGTAGTTTTATTCCCGCATGGGCCACTGATTTTAACTGGTTCTTATTTATCAGCTTCCCCAGCCACCTATCTGGGCACACCACCCAAGGAATTGGCTAGGTCCTGATAAAAGTTCAGCTAGAAACTGTGGAGTTGTTGAGGTGAGTAGCCAAAGATCAATGTTGGGGGTAATATGGGCTAGATGTCTAAACCAGAGGGTGATCAGAGGCGGGTCAATAACACAACCAAGGTCAACGCAGGTATCTTCTAGCATGGTTAGTTCATGCAAGCAACCATCTCCAATATCCAACAGATCAGAGGTAGTAGTTAGTAAAATCAGGGGCAACAGGCAAAGGAGGCAACAGGGTTTAAAGGCAGACAGAAACAAGAAGCCAACAAACTAGGCAACAGAATATAGCATATAGAAACAGGAACTTGACAATAACCGGGGAACTAGGAACAATCTCTGAGGACAGATCCCCAGACAGTACAGGAAGTCAAGAGAAATCTCCCCAATGGAATACATACAGCACATACAGCCTTTACCCCTCCCTACTCAATTTTAACTGAAAAAGAAAAGTTTTGTTTTCAGATATTCTTCAAGTGGTTGTAAAGCCTCAAGTTCTTTCACCTTAACCACTTGCCGATCGCTGCACGCCGATATACGTCGGCACAATGGCAGCGGTGAGCAAATGGGCGTACCTGCATGTCCCCTTTAAATGGCGGGGCTAGCGGGTGCGCGCCTGTCACATACAGCGTGACCGTGCCCGCAGGACCCGCAGACTCGATGTCCGGCGGTCTCCCGGCGATCGTGTCACGGAGCTGCTGAACGGGGAAGTGCCTATGTAAACAAGGCATTTCCCCATTCTGGCTTGTGTCATGACAGAGATCACTGCTCTCTGTCATCGGGAGCAGCGATCGCTGTCGTGTGAGTGGAAGCCCATCCCCCAAAGTTAGAATCACTCCCTAGGACACACTTAACCCCTTCATCGCCCCCTAGTGTTTAACCCCTTCCCTGCCAGTGTCATTTACACAGTAATCAGTGCATTTTTATAGCATTGATCGCTGTATTAATGCCAATGGTCCCAAAATAGTGTCAAAAGTGTCCAGTGTGTCCACCATAATGTCGCAGTCCCGATAAAAATCGCAGATCACCGCCATTACTAATAAAAAATAATTAATAATAAAAATGCCATAAAACTATCCCCTATTTTGAAGACGCTATAACTTTTGCGCAAACCAATCAATATACGCTTATTGCAATTTTTTTTTACCAAAAATATGTAGAAGAATACATATCGGCCTAAACTGGGGAAAAATGTTTTATTATTATATATTTTTGGGGGATATTTATTATAGCAAAAAGTAAAAAATATAGCTTTTTTTTCAAAATTGACGTTCTTTTTTTGTTTATAGCGCAAAAAATAAAAACCGCAGAGGTGATCAAATACCACCAAAAGAAAGCTCTATTTGTGGGTAAATAAGGACATTAATTTTGTTTGGGTGCAACGTCGCACGGCCATGCAATTGTCAGTTAAAGTGATGCAGTGCCAAAGTGCTCTGGTCAGGAAGGGGGTAAAAATCTTCCGGGGCTGAAGCAGTTAATGCATTCTATGCACTAAGGTGAAAAACCTTCTGTGCTGCAGCTGCCCCCCCCCCTTTTTTTTTTTTACCTGAGCCCGATCCAAACCAGCGATGTGCAGCCGCTCCAGCTGCTGTCTCTCTCCTCATTGTACAGATTGATAGCAGCAGGAGCCATTGGCTCCCACTGCTGTCGATTAAATCCTGTGACACGGAGACGGGGCCGAGTCTCGCTGTATGTGTCCATGGACACAGGCAGCTGGACTCGGGAGTGAGCCCGCACGTCTGCCCCCCAAGGAAAGTGGCTTTCCGTCGGGGGCACCCGATGTAGAGGAGGGGCCTGGAGCACCGACGTGGGACCCCAGAAGAAGAAGATTGGGGCTGCTCGGTGCAAAATTATTGCACAGAGCAGGTAGGTATTGGCATGTTTGTTATTTTTATTTAAAAAAACAAAACAAAAAAAATGAAGGTTTACAAACACTTTAAACTGAATGCTCCTTTTTAAAAACAATTGAATTCTGTCTTCCATTTTGCCAAGGTAAGTGTTGAATGCTTTCCTCACTAACAAAAATTGCTTTGTTGCATAAACAAACAGTAAAGTAGCGGAATGTTGCCATAAGCATAAAACTTTTTTTTTTTTTTTTTTTTCATCAGTATCATTTTGTAAAAATAATTATGGAAAAATGTAATCTCGTTACTAGAGAAATTTATTATAATGCTAGATCTTTTATAATTCTTTCAATTAACAGTAGACACATCTTGATTACTTTCTAATTAAATCATTTCACTCAAAGACTTTGTAATTACAACAAGAAGTTATTAAAATTAGGAGGCATTTGCAAGCTCAGGACTTTTGATTATTAAGTCTTTGCCATATTATAGTCCAAATATTCTATATAGACATCTGGAGAAGTGTATATTTAAGCAAAGATTAGACAGGAACACTAGGAAAAACAGTAAAAAAAAAAAAAAAAAGTCATAAACTTGGAGATATAGGTACCACATTTTCATTTTATTTCCTATTTGCCTGCAAATGAAAATTAGAATAAAATTGGCTTTATTGAACTTTATTAGCACAATTTCAAGGCCTTGAACATTTCCTTTGTATGTTAACAGGGGCTAGACTTTTCCGCTGAGACTTCAGAGGGAAAGAAATCTGATTTTAAAATAAAACTGCAGCCAATTTATTTTTTCAGCTTTTGGGGAAAGGAAAAATAAACTTTTTTATTTTTTTTTGGAATTTCCTCTTACTTCCAGTGTAATAGCAATGAATTATGTCTAGGGTAACCTTAAGGCTGGACCAGCCTTATACCTTGTACACACGGTCAGAATTTCAGACGGAAAAAGTCTGATCGGATTATGTTGTCGGAAAATCCTATCGTGTGTGGGCTCTATCGGACTTTTTCCAACGGAAAAAGTTTGAGAGCTGGATCTAAAATTTTCCAACAACAAAATCCGATCGGACTTTTTCCGATCGTGTGTCGTGAATTCCGACGCACAAAGTGCCACACATGCTCAGAAAAAAATTGGAGACGAAAGCTATTGGCTACTGGCCTCTACGTAGTCCCGTCGTACGTTTTGTACGTCACCTCGTTCCAAACAATGGGATTTTCGGACAACTTTGTGCGACCGTGTGTATACAAGACAAGTTTCGGCCAAAATTTGTCAGAAAAAATCTGTTGGATTTTGTGGTCAGAATGTCCGACCGTGTGTACAAGGCATTAGTGGATAGTTAACTACTTTTTACATATTTTTAAGTAATAAAAAAAGCCTTCTACTGACTTCTTTACCTGCACGTACTGTGATGTAATTTATCTTCAAATATCATTGTCCTAGATCATGTTGTTCATATGCAAAAAAAAAGGGTGGGGATCTTGACAAATTACTAGTACCACTACCATTAGAATGCAATGGATATGTAGGCTTAAGGTGATCTAAGATGCAAGTTTAACCACTTGGCGACCGCCCCATGCCAATATACATCGGCACAATGGCAGCGGTGGGCAAATGGGCGTACAGGTACGTCCCCTTTAATTTGCGGGCTAGCGGGCACTCGCACGCCCACTGTGTACTGCGTGCCCGTGACCACAGGTCCCGTGGACTCAATGTTTGCCGGTGTCCCGTGATCGTGTCACGGAGCAGCAGAACGGAGAGATGTAAACAAAGAATTTCCCTGTTCTGCCTAGCAACATGACAGAGATCTACTGCTCCCTGTCATCGGGAGCAGTGATCTCTGTCATGTTGTAGTGAGCCCATCCCCCCCCCCCCCCAAAGTCATAATCACTCCCTAGGACACACTTAACCCCTTGATCGCCCCCTAGTGTTTAACCCCTTCCCTGCCATTGTCACTTACACAGTAATCAGTGCATTTTTATAGCACTAATCGCTGTATAAATGGCAATGGTCCCAAAATTGTGTCAAAAGTGTCCGATGTGTTCGCCGCAATGCCGCAGTCATGATAAAAATCGCAGATTTCTGCCAATACTAATAAAAAAAATAATATTATTAAAAATGGCATAAATCTATCCCCTATTTTGTAGATGCTGAAACTTTTACGCGTATACACGTATTGCGATTTTCTTTACCAAAAATATGTAGAAGAATACATATCAGTCTAAACTGAAGAAAAAAAATTATTTTTTTTATTTTTTTGGGGGATATTTATTATAGCAAAAAGTTAAAAATATTGTTATTTTTTTCAAAATTGTCGCTCTTTTTTTGTTCATAGCGCAAAAAATAAAAACCGCAGAGGTGATCAAATATCACCAAAAGAGCTCTATTTTTGGGAAAAAAAGGACGTCTATTTGTTTTGCGTACAGTGTCGCATGACCACGCAATTGTCAGTTAAAGCAACGCAGTGCCGTATCGCAAAAAATTGCCTGGTCATTAAGGAGGCGGGCATTCGGGTCATGTGACCGCTGTGATTGGCTGTCACAGCAGTCACATGATCGAAAAGCTCTCAATTACAAGTATGCATCGGGAGCTTACCAATCCCTGCCGGCTACCATGCTGAGAACATGCAGGGAGTGCTCTCTCAGCACGGTAAGTTGTTTACACAGGGATGCATATATGCGGCTGCTCGCCATTTAGGCCCACCCACCGAGTTGCCACATATATGCATACGGCCGGCGTTAAAGCGTTTTTTTTTTTTTTTTTTTACAAGGTAAAGCCATAATGTGCTAATATGCATCACATACTAGCACATTATGATAAACTTACCTTAAAACAAAGCCCTCCAATGCCGAGATGTCAGAGCTGGCGTCTGCTTCCATCTTCACCCATCTTGCTTCTGTGTTTGCAGACTCCGGCTCTATGACTGGCCAGAGCCGTGCTGACATCACTACTGCGCATGTGCGCGAGAACTGTTGGTCACGGCACGTGGCTCTGAAGGAATGCCACGGGCGGCTGTTCCTTCAGAGCACATGCGCATGATGTCACTGGCTGCATGTACAGTAAATATCTCCTAAACTGCGCACGTTTAAGAGATATTTACACTACCTATACTGCCTTATTATAGGCTTACCTACAGGTGAAAGTCAGTGATGGAAGTTACCCTCCATTTTAGGAGGTTAAATACCCAATCATGTTAAAATGGAAGTTTAAGTGTCTGTAATGGCTCAAAGCATAGAATGCATGAAGGTAAAAAAAACCTTCCCTGTGTAGCAGCCCCCCCTTCCCCGAAACTTACCTGATCCCTATTACCATCCAGGATAGTCTTGGCTCTCTGGGGACTCTTACTCCTCATTGGCAGCAGCAGGAGCCATTGGTTGTCAATCATAACCAGGGCTGGTGCAAGGATTTTTGACACCCTAGCCGAAACCTAATTTTGCCGCCTACCCCCTTGGCTCCACCCCTGACTCAACCCCCTTTGCCCTGCCCATGTATACCCCACCTTTTTAATGAAACGCCCATCAAATGCAGCCTACCAGCACCCATCAATGCAGCCTACCAGCACCTATCAATGCAGCCTACCAGTGCCCATCAAAACAGCCTGCTTCCAGCACCTATCAATGCAGCTTTACCAGTGCCCATGAATTCAGCCTACCAGCGCCTATCAATGCAGCCTACTAGCGCCCAACAATGCAGCCTACCTGTGCCCATCAGTGCAGCCTACCAGCACCTATCGATGCACCCTACCAGCACCCAACAATGCAGCCTACCAGTGCCCAACAATGCAGCCTACCAGTGCCCATCAATGCAGCCTAACAGCACCTATCAATGCAGCCTACCAGCGCCCAACAATTCAGCCTATCAGTGCCCATCAATGCAGCCTACTAGTGCCCAACAATGCAGCCTACCGGTGCCCATCAATGCAGCCTAACAGCACCTATCAATGCAGCCTACCAGCGCCCAACAATGCAGCCTATCAGTGCCCATCAATGCAGTCTACCAGTGCCCAACAATGAAGCCTACCAGTACACATCAATGCAGCCTAACAGCACCTATGAATGCAGCCTATCAGTGCCCATCAATGCAGCCTATCAGTGCCCATCAATGCAGCCTATCAGTGCCTATCAATGCAGCCTACCAGTGCCAAACAATGCAGCATAACAGCACCTATCAATGCAGCCTACCAGCGACCAACAATGCAGCCTATCAGTGCCCATCAATGCAGCTTACCAACGCCCAACAATTCAGCCTACCAGTGCACATCAATGCAGCCTAACAGCACCTATCAATGTAGCCTACCAGTGCCCATCAATGCAGCCTAACAGCAGCTATAAATGCAGCCTACCAGCGCCCAACAATTCAGCCTACCAGTGCACATCAATGAATGTTTGCTTGCTTCCATTAATTCGGGAGCCGGGACACAGACCCAGTCCTCCGCCGCCTCTGTGCCTCTGACACTATGTCTGAATGTAGAAGCGGTTGCCTGATGATGCTGAGACTTTGCTGCAGAGAGAAGAGGAACACCAATTGCCAGGCACCCTAGGCAGAAGTGCACCCTTGGTGGCTGCCTAGTTTGCCTAGTGGTAGCACCGGCCCTGATCATAGCCAGTGATCCAAGGTGGAGAGAAAGGGGCACACAGAGCAGTGGCTTGGCTCGGGTGCCCCCACAGCAAGCTGCTTGCTGTCGGGGCACTGGGCAGGATAGAGGGGCCAGGAGCACCGGCGGGGGACCCAAGAAGGAGGAGGGTTTGGGCTGCTTTGTGCAAAACCAACTGCATGGAGCAGGTGAGTATAACATGTTTGTTATAAACAAAAACAAAAAAGGACAACAACCCTTTAAATAGCAAGAACAAAAAACAAAAAAAACAAAAGGATTTTAGCATATTATAGCATCATAACATATGATTGAAGTGTACTTTGCTAACATGCTTTATTTCTTTAGTAAATCAACCCCAAAGTATCCAAAGAATTAGGTAGCCCTTGTATAGCTTATCAAGGCCTAAAATAATATCCCTAATCCGGCCTGACAGCCATATTGAAAGCATCAGATCTAGTCTGCTGTTTAACCCTAACAAATGATGTCTTTCTCTTGTGCTGACAAATTGAATTTCTTGGTTATTTCGGTATTTTTTTTCCCCTTATCTAATGCTGTTTTCGGCTTGAGACAATTACAAAAGTCCCTGAGCTAATGTCCATTTTTATTGAGAATAAGATTCAGCGAACATAAAAGGACCAAGGCAATACGATTTAGATTGTGGAATGCATTTGAAATCATATTAGGAATAATGTATGTAGTCATCATTACAGCAAATGTTTACATTAGTATTCATTATAAAAAAAATGGAGCTCAAGTTCTAAAATCCCATAACAGTATTATAAAGATTTGAGCACTGGCTAATGGATTAAACCAAGTATGGTTTACTGCGTGTATATATGCAGGAGAGTGACATTTGGAGCATGATAAAGTGGAACTAAAGTCATTCAAATATACAGTGCCGCCCTTGAAAAAGTATTTATACCCCTTGACATTTTCCACATTTTGTCATGTTACAACCAAAAACGTAAATATATTTTATTGGGATTTTATTTGATACACCAACACAAAGTGGCACATAATTGTCAAATGGAAGGGAAATTATAAATGGTTTTCAATTTTTTTTTACAAATTAATATGTGAAATGTGTAGCATGCATTTGTATTCAGCCCCCTTTACTCTGATACCCCTAACTAGAATCTAGTGGAACCAATTGCTTTCAGACATCACCTAATTAGTAAAGAGAGTCCTCCTGTGTGTAATTTCATCTCAGTATAAATACAGCTGTTCTGTGAAGCCCTCAGAGGTTTGTTAGAGAACCTTAGTGAACAAACAGCATCATGAAGGCAGAGGAACACACCAGACAGGTCAGGGATAAAGATGTGGAAAAGTTTAAAGCAGGATTAGGTTATAAAAAAAAAATATCCCAAGCTTTGAACATCTCACGGAGCTCTGTTCAATCCATCATCGGAAAATGGAAAGAGTATGGCACAACTGCAAACCTACCAAGACATGGCCGTCCACCTAAACTGACCGGCCGGGAAAGGAGAGCATTAATCAGAGAAGCAGCCAAGAGGCCCATGGGAACTCTGGAGGAGCTGCAGAGATCCACAGCTCAGGTGGGAGAATCTGTCCACAGGACAACTATTAGTTGTGTTCTCCACAAATCTGGTCTTTATGGAAGAGTGACAAGAAGAAAGACATTGTTAAAAGAAAGTCATAAGAAGTCCCATTTACAGTTTGTGAGAAGACATGTGGGGGACACAGCAAACATGTGGAAGAAGGTGCTCTGGTCAGATGAGACCAAAATTGAACTTTTTGGCTTAAAAACCAAACGCTATGTGTGTACATCACCCTGAACACACCATCCCCACCGTGAAACATGGTGATGGCAGCATTATGTTGTGGGGAATGCTTTTCTTCAGCAGGGACAGGGAAGCTGGTCAGCTAAGGGCTTCACAGAACAGCTGTATTTATACTGAGATTAAATTACACACAGGTTGACTCTTTTTACTAATTAGGTGACTTCTGAAGGCAATTGGTTCAACTATATTTTAGTTAGGGGTATCAGAGTAAAGGCGGCTGAATACAAATGCAAGTCACACTTTTCACATATGTGTTTGTAAAAAAAAAATTGAAAACCATTTATCATTTTTCTTCCAATTCACAATAGTGTGCCAATTTGTGTTGGTTTATCACATAAAATCCCAATGAAATAATTGTGGAAAAAAATGTGGAAAAGTTAACGGGGTGTGAATACTTTTTCATGGCACTGTACTTGTACTTTTATTGAGAACAACAACTGTGTCTGCCATGGTGGGAGGCAGGACTTGTAGAATATTCATTTAGAGATCTCTGTGAATGAATGATATGACTATGGGGTGGAGGTCCGCACAGCCATGCCACGTCCACTTGACGCCCTAAACATGTAACATGGTCTTAAAAGTGGATTTAGCCTTTAAAGTTGTTTGAGGTTTTGAGAGAACACGTGTTTTTTTTCTAATACATTTATGGCCATATATCCAGCACAATTGGCTTCCAAGTCTTTATTAACCCCCACCCCTTGAACCTCAGACTGGGGCAAATTATTTGGATTTACAAACCTTTGCCCTTCTTCCTCTGCTCTGTGTAGCCCTTACAGGACAGGCCAGGTTGCACAAAGCAAGGTCTATAAAGACATAGATGAGCAAGTCCTGACCTAACTTTAAGGAACTAAGGGGCCAAGCCCAACCCCTGAAAAACAACTCCACACCATAATCCCCCCTCCACCAAATGATTTAGACCTGTGCACAAAGCAAGGTCCATAAAGACACAGATGAGCGCGTTTGGGGTGGAGGAACTTGACTGGCCTACACAGAGTCCTGACCTCAACCCGATAGAACACCTTTGGGATTAATTAGAGTGGAAACTGCAAGCCAGGTCTTCTTGTTCAACATCAGTGCCGACCTCACAAATCCACTTCTGGAAGAATGGTCAAACATTCCCATAGACACTCCTAAACCTTGTGGACGGCCTTCCCAGAAGAGCTGAAGCTGTTAGAGCTACAAAGGGTGGGCCAACTCAATATTGAACCCTACGGACTAATACCCCATATGCACGGTCGGAAATTCCGACCACAAAATCCGACGGATTTTTTCCGACCACAAAATCCGACGGATTTTGTCCGACACTGGTGTTGCATACACACGGTCGGACAAAGTTGTCAGAAAATCCGATCATTCTGAACGTGGTGACGTTTGTTGCATACGATGGAACTACGTAGAGGCTAGTAGCCAATAGCTTTGGTCTTGTAATTTGATCTGAGCATGCGTGGCACTTCGCTACACATGATCGGAAAAAGTCCGATAGGACTTTGTTGTCGGAAAATTTGAGAGCAGGATCTCAAATTTTTTCCAACGGAAAAAGTCCGATGGCGCCCACACACGGTCAGATTTTCCGACAACATGGTCCGATAGGACATTTTCCGTCGGAAATTCCGACTGTGTGTACGGGCATAAGACTGGAATGCCATTAAAGTTCACGCGTGTAAAGGCAGGCGTCCCAATACTTTTGGTAATATAGTATATGAATGTGTATATGTGTTTATATGTGTGTTTGAGTTTGGGAGTGCATTCCCTAATGCAATGGGCTGCACACACCTATGTCTATGATTTTGTTAATTAATTAATTTTCATTGCTTACAAAACTGTGTATGCCATTTTTTTTTCTTTTTTTGATCACCGATGTTTGTACCAATATGACTTGGACCTTGTTGTCTCATTGTACCGTTAAAAACTTTAGTAAAAAAAGATTTGAATCAAAATCCATTTTTCAGGTTGACTTGCTTGGGTAATGCCGCGTACACACGATTAGTCTTTCCGCCAACAAAACTGTGGATTTTTGTTCGAAGGATGTTGGTTCAAACTTGTCTTGCAGACACACGGTCACACAAATGTTGGCCAACAATTACGAACGTGGGATCGCGGTGACGTACAACACGTAACGACGAGCCGAGAAAAAGGAAGTTCAATAGCCAGTGCCGCTCCTTCTGCTTGATTCCAAGCATGTGTGAACTTTTGTGCGACGCACTTGCGTACACGCGATCAGACTTTCCAACAACAGCGGAAAATTTGTTGGCGGAAAGTCCGACAGCAAATGTTTGATGGAGCCTACACACGGTCGGACTTTCCGCCAACAAACTCACATCCAACATTTCGGAAAATCCGAACGTGTGTACGCGGCGTTAGAAGTTTGGATGTGGCACTCTGTACTTTCCAAAACAATTATTAAATAAAGGATATTGGCTAGACCGCCCTTATTGCAGAAAACCAAGACAACTTTAAACGGTTTTGTTTACTCAACAAGTTTCGCCGCTATAATTTTAAAAAGCCTCTCTTTTTTTTCGTAAATACAAGCTGACAGTGACATGAATCAACATGACTTAGTATTTTTTAATTAAGGTAATCAAATCCTTGAGCATTTCTTTTGTTGGACCACACGAAGAAGCCGGCTCGGTGTTTACTCGCCGTCCACTGACACCTGACAACAAAATGCTGTTTATTTTTCAAGATGGGAAAAATATTGAACGCCCTCCGGACGCTAAAGGCATTTTCTGGTGGGATTACAAGAGCAGAGATGAATTAGGTACACTTAGGATCAATATCTGTTTCTCTTCCCGGCTCAAGATAGGATTTGTCAAAATTTGAGAGCTGTTTCTATCGAGTGTCAGCCACAAATCCTTGTAGTTCTAAGTCATATTCTCAGCCCAGGGTAGGGGGATATTAATGGAAAGAGTTGGAGCCCTCTTGCATCATCGGAGGTCAGGACACTACATCACCTCCTTGCTTTCTCTTTTTAATGAGCTCGGCTATGATGAAGTGACCTTGCTAGAGACGATTTCTAGGAACCAGATAACCCTTTCGAGTACGTCTGCATTTTGTAATTACTTTTGATTGCCTTTCCGCGGCGCAAATAAATTGCTTTTAAATGAATCTGTTACTGTTGAAATAATGCCTCCGCCGGAAAGGTATACAAGCTGAAGAATTATCTGCAACGAGAAAAGTATTCGTGAACGTTCCGAAAGTGTGTGGCAAGGTATAGACGTGCCGTTTTGAACCACTCATGGCCAAAGGTCATTGAAGCCTTGATGCAGCACAGTGGCTTAGTGGTTAGCACTCTTGGGTCCTCAATTAGGCCCCTTTCACACTGGGGCGGGGAGCCGCGGTGACGGTAAAGCAGCGCTATATTTAGCGCTGCTTTACCGTAGTTTTAACCGCGGTTTTCGGCCGAAAAAGGGTTAAAGACCCCCCGCAGAGCGCCGCCGTAGCGGCGCTTTGCGGCGGTATTGCCGCGGTTTCACAGCGGTGTCCCATTCTAATCAATGGGAAGGAGCGGTATAGGAGCGGTGAACACACCGCTCCTATACCGCTCCAAAGTTGCTGCTAGCAGGACTTTTTTTGTCATCGTGCTAGCGCACCGCTCCAGTGTGAAAGCCCGCCGGCTTTGACACTGGAGTTAAAGGGGCCGGATTTTTTCATGTGGTGAACAGGGGCTATTTTTAGCGCTGCACCGCATGAAAAACGCCCCAGTGTGAAAGGGGCCTTAGGAACCTGGTCAGGACATAATCTGCATGAGGTTTGCATGCACTCCCAGTGCTTGCGTGGGTTTCCCCTGTGTACTCTGGCTTCCTCACACACTCCAGAGACATTAGACACGTGCAATTCGTTTCGTTTTTTTTCGTTTTTCGTTTTTTTTTCATTATTTTCGTTCGTTCATTTTCGTACGAATGAACGAACGATTCGCTAAAAATTTTAACGAATAACGAATCGTTCTGATCGAACGAATCCGAAAATAACGAAAATCCGAAAAAAACAAAAACAAAACGCTATGTGTGTACATCACCCTGAACACACCATCCCCACCGTGAAACATGGTGATGGCAGCATTATGTTGTGGGGAATGCTTTTCTTCAGCAGGGACAGGGAAGCTGGTCAGCTAAGGGCTTCACAGAACAGCTGTATTTATACTGAGATTAAATTACACACAGGTGGACTCTTTTTACTAATTAGGTGACTTCTGAAGGCAATTGGTTCAACTATATTTTAGTTAGGGGTATCAGAGTAAAGGTGACTGAATACAAATGCATGGCACACTTTTCACATATTTATTTGTAAAAAAAAAATTGAAAACCATTTATCATTTTCCTTCCAATTCACAATAGTGTGCCAATTTGTGTTGGTTTATCACATAAAATCCCAATGAAATAATTGTGGAGAAAAATGTGGAAATTGTAACGGGGTGTGAATACTTTTTCATGGCACTGTACTTGTACTTTTATTGAGAACAACAACTGTGTCTGCCATGGTGGGAGGCAGGACTTGTAGAATATTCATTTAGAGATCTCTGTGAATGAATGATATGACTATGGGGTGGAGGTCCGCACAGCCATGCCAATTTTTAGGGGTTGAGGGGTCCACTTGACGCCCTAAACATGTAACATGGTCTTAAAAGTGGACTTAGCCTTTAAAGTTGCTTGAGGTTTTGGGAGAACACGTGTTTTTTTTCTAATAAAGTTATGGCCTTGCCCATTCCAGCACAATTGGCTTCCAAGTCTTTATTAACCCCCACCCCTTGAACCTCAGACTGGGGCAAATTATTTGGATTTACAAACCTTTGCCCTTCTCCCTCTGCTCTGTGTAGCCCTTACAGGACAGGCCAGGTTGCACAAAGCAAGGTCTATAAAGACATAGATGAGCGAGTCCTGACCTAACCTTGAGGAACTAAGGGGCCAAGCCCAAGCCCTGAAAAACAACTATTTTTATAATCTGCATGGAGTTTGCATGCTCTCTCTGTGCTTGCGTGGGTTTCCCCTGTGTACTCTGGCTTCCTCACACACTCCAAAGACATTAGACATGTGCAATTCGTTTCGTTTTTTTTTCGTTTTTCGTTTTTTTCCGTTATTTTCGTTCGTTCGTTTTCGTACGAATGAACAAACGATTCGCTAAAATTTTTAACGAATAACGAATCGTTCGAATCGAACGAATCCGAAAATAACGAAAATCCGAAAAAAAAACAAATTAGAAACAATGAATGTACGAATGAAGAAAATCTGAAAAACGAAAACAGGAACAACGGAAATGAAAATGAACGAAAAAATTTGTACATTCGTAACTTTTTTTTTTTTGTTGAATTGGTAATTTTCCTTGTCCCTTACAATGGCGCTGCTTAACGTGCTTCGAATAGATTGAACGAAAAAAATTTGTACATTCGCAACTTTTTTTTTTTTTTTTTCGATTCGTAATTTTCCGTGTCTCTTACAATGGCGCTGCTTAACGTGCTTCGAATGGATTGAACGAAAAGATTCGTACATTCGTAACTTTTTTTTTTTTTTGAATTGGTAATTTTCCTTGTCCCTTACAATGGTGCTGCTTAACGTGCTTCAAATAGATTGAACGAAAAAATTCGTACATTCGCAACTTTTTTTTTTTTTTGATTCGTAATTTTCCGTGTCTCTTACAATGGCGTTGCTTAACGTGCTTCGAATGGATTGAACGAAAAGATTCGTACATTCGTAACTTTTTTTTTCGATTCGTAATTTTTTGTGTCTCTTAAAATGTAATAATAGCATACACATTACATAAAATTATGAATTATGCTCCGATTACAAATCTACGAATGTTACGAATGTTACGAATGTACGAATAAATACGAATGCGTCCGAATTTCGAACGAATAAACGAAAATTAAACTAACGGAAAAACGAATCAACGAAAAAATAACTCTTACGAAAATACGAATCGTTACGAATACGAACACCGACGACTTACGAATGTACGAATCGTTACGAATACGAACACCGACGACTTACGAATGTACGAATCGTTACGAATAAACGGAAACGAAAAAAACGAAACGAAAATAAACAAATTTTTTTGTTGTGCACATGTCTAAAAGACATGCTTGTAGGTTGTTTGGCTTCTGTCTAAATTGGCCTTAGTATTTGTGCATGTAAGATGGGGACCAGGGGCGAATCCAGAGTCTAGTCTCAGGAGGGGCACTGCCAGTAAATAAGGTTCTCACGGGCAATTTGTTGGGGCAATGGCTTGTTTTGGCGCTTCAATCATCCCGGCACCGTGGTTGTTATGATGTCAGGATGATTGAAGCACATTATTTCTATTATTACATTGTAATATAAAATGAAATAGTTCAACTTACCATAATGCAGTGGGAGCCCTGAGTGTGTGTCACTTGGCACCGTCACCAGATGTGGATTGTCACTTGCCACATTCCCTGCCACCAGGTGCAGCTTGTTTCTTACCACGTCACCTGCCTTCAGATGCAGCTGGTCACTTGCCACGTTAATTGCCATGTTACTTGCCACCGGATGCGGACTGTCACTTGCCACATTGCCTGCCACCAGATGCAGCTTGTAACTTGCCATGTTAATTGCCACCAGATGCAGCTTGTCACTTGCCACGTTAATTGCCACCAGATGTAGCTTGTTACATGCCACGTCACCTGCCTTCAGATGCAGCTGGTCACTAGCCACGTCACCTGTTGCCAGATGCGGATTCTCTCTTGCTACCAGTTGCAGATTGTCACTTGCCACATCAACTGGCACCAGATGCGGATTCTCACTTGCCACCATTGCCTGCCACCAGATGCAGCTTGTAACTTGCCACATTAATTGCCATGTTACTTGCCACTGGATGCGGACTGTCACTTGCCACATTGCCTGCCACAGATGCAGCTTGTCACTTGCCACGTTAATTGCCACCAGATGCAGCTTGTCACTTGCCACGTTAATTGCCACCAGATGCATCTTGTCGCTTGCCACGTTAATTGCCACCAGATGCAGCTTGTCGCTTGCCATGTTAATTGCCACCAGATGCAGCTTGTCACTTGCCACGTCAATTGCCACCAGATGCAGCTTGTCACTTGCCACTTGGTCAGACATTCCCATAGACACACTCCTAAACCTTGTGGACAGCCTTCCCAGAAGAGTTGAAGCTGTTATAGCTGCAAAGGGTGGGCCAACTCAATATTGAACCCTACGGACTAAGACTGGGATGCCAATAAAGTTCATGTACATGTAAAGGTAGGCGTTCCCAATACTTTTGGTAATATAGTGCATATTGTACATTCACATGAGTCCCTGCCCTCAAGGAGCTTACAATCTAAGGTCCCTAACTCACATTTTTACATACACTAGGGCCAATTTTAGACAGGTTCCATCCAATTAACATACCAGCATGTTTTGGCATGTGGGAGGAAACCCATACAGGTACAGGGTGAACATGCAAACTCCAGGCAGAGAGTGTCATTGTTGAGATTTGAACCAGCAACCCTAGTGCTGCCAGGCAGAAGTGCTAACTACTACATCACTGTGCTGCCCCCATCTTCCAACAAGGTCCCTAACTCACATTTTTATATACACTAGGGTCAATTTTAGACAGGTTCCTTACAATTAACCTACCAGCATGTCTATGGAGTGTGGGAGGAAACCCATACAGGTACAGGGTGAACATGCAAACTCCAGGCAGAGAGTGTCATTGTTGGGATTTGAACCAGTAACCCTAGTGCTGCCAGGCAGAAGTGCTAACTACTACATCACTGTGCTGCCCCCATCTTCCAAGTCAGTATAGAAAAAACGTTTTGAGTTTTTGGGTTCTGCCTCACATAGTACATACACATTGTTATTACATTTCTTGAAATATGTTTGGATTTTTTTAAAGAGCTATCCTTCTAATTTATCTCACCAAAAATGATCCACATATTGCCGAAAAATTAACGGCTACACATTTTGCAGAATAAACGTGCTGACAAAAAAAAAACACCTTACGTTTTACAAATTATCTTATTTAGAGGCTAATGTATGCATAGGGGAAATTTACACTCTCCTCAGCGCATGGGTAAAATTGGTTAACAAATCAAATACATTGGTATTGTACTACATTATATAGCTGACTGCTTTCAGATTTGATTAGAAAAATTTCTCTCCTTCCCCACTGGGATAACACAACATATCATTACCTGCAGCGGGCATTTTGTCATCTTCACTTTGTTGCCTAAATATTTTCCTGATGTTGTCATATTTTTTAATTCGCTCAGTGCCTTAAATGTATTATTTACCTGCTTTATCTGTTACAAACTTTTTTGAGTCTTGTTGAGCTACCAACTTTATAATTTGCCAGTATTTAAAAAAGATATATCATTACTTTTGGTTAAAGTGGACCCGGTGCCACTGTATACAGTGTGTGTGTATATATATATATATATATATATATATATTATTATTATTATTATTATTATTATATTATACACGATTTATATAACGCCAACAGTTTACGCAGCGCTTTACAATGTATAGGGGGGACAATACAATTACAGTACAGTTCAATACAAAAGGTACAGGAAGGCCCTGCTCATAGAGCTTACATTCTAAAGGGATGGGGTGGTACAATAGGTAATAGCTGCAGAGAATGATTTGATAGGGGTGGCTCGGGACAGTTGTTAGGTGGGTGTGGGATAGGCTTCCCTGAATAAATGAGTTTTCAGGGATCTCCTAAAGGTGGACAGGGTAGGGGCTGATCGGACATACTGGGGCAGGGAGTTCCAGAGGATGGGAGAGGCTCTGGAGAAGTCCTGAAGGCAAGCATGGGAGGAGGTAACAAGGGAGCTAGAGAGCAAAAGGTCCTGGGAGGAGCGGAGGGGAAGATTAGGGCGATATCTGCAGATGAGGTTGGTGATGTAGATGGGGGCAATTTTGTGGATGGCCTTGTATGTTATGGTTAGCATTTTGAATTTTACACGGTGGGGTAGGGGAAGCCAGGGAAGGGATTGGCAGAGAGGAGCAGCAGTCACAGATCAGTTAGTGAGGTGTATTAATCTAGCAGCAGCATTCATAATAGACTGAAGGGGGGATAGCCTGCGTAAGGGTAGCCCATTAAGGAGAGATTTGCAGTAGTCAAGGCGGGAAATAATCAGGGAGTGAATAAGTTGCTTTGTGGTGTCATTAGTCAGGAAGGGTCAAATTCTGGAGATGTTGCAGAGGTGAAGGCGGCAGGATTTAGCCAGTGATTGGGGGCTGAAAAAGAGGTCAGAGTCAAGGATTACACCCAGGACCCTGGCATGTGTGGAGGGACCAATGGGTGTGCTGTTAATATTAATGGTGAAGTCACAGGGGGGGGGGGGGGGGGGGGGATCATGAAGGAAGAAATATAACAAGCTCAGTTTTAGAAAGATTGAGTTTGAGGAAGTGGTGTGACATCCATACCGATATGTCATTCAGTAAGTTTGAAATCCGTGAGATTGAGGGGGTGCAAAAGCTTTACGCAGGTGTAAAGAAAAGAATTGTCAAAAACTGTGTGTGTGTTTTTATTACCTTGTGACACTTTTTTTTGGTGAATGGGTAGGGGTATGATGTACTATATACTCACATGGGGGGGGGCTGGATCTTGGGGTCCCCGTCTTAAAGTGGTGTTCCAGATTTTGATTAGCCCCCCTGTCCACAGACCCCCACAACCACCGGCCAGGGTTGTGGGGATGAGGCCATTGCCCCATCAACATGGGGACAAGGTGCTTTGGGGGACGGGGGGCATAGCCTCTTCCCACACTCCAAAGCACCCACCCCCATGTTAAAGGCATGTGGCCTGGAATAGTTCAGGGGGGGCACTCGCTCGTCTGCCCCCCCCCCATTTCCTGACTTGCTGTATGCCCGGATAAGGGCCTGCTATGGACTGCTTTTTTTCATACTTATTTTTTTACAATCAGCTGTGAGCGGGGAAGCCTGCTGACAGCTGATGAGTTATCGGTTGTTAAGGACGCGGTGGCCAGCTTCCCGCCAGCTTATTATTTATTATTATAAACTATTAACCGCTTCCCGACCGCCTCATGTAGATATACGTCTACAGAATGGAATGGGCAGGCAAAATCACGTACCTGTACGTCCCCTTTAAATTGCCTGCCAGCGGCGCGCTCGCGACCCGGTCGGGAGCTCCGTGACCACGGCCGCGGGACCAGTGGACCCAATCGCCGCTGGTGTCCCGCGATCGGGTCACAGAGCTGAAGAACGGGGAGAGTTCTGTGTAAACAAACCTCTCCCCGCGCTTCCTACTCTGCCTGTCATTGATCGGCTGTTCCCGGTCATCGGGAAAGCCGATCAATGACATCAGATGTACAGCCACGCCCCCCTACTGTAAAAAAAACACAATACGTCACACTAACTCCTCCCCGCCCCCTAGTGGTTAACTCCTTTACTGCCACTGTCATTTACATAGGAATCAGTGCTATTTAAATAGCACTGATTTCTGTATAAACGACAATGGTCCCAAAAATGTGTCAAAAATGTCCAATGTGTCCGCCATAATGTCGCAGTCACAATAAAAATCGCTGATCGCCGCCATTACTAGTAAAAAAAAAAATATTAATAAAAATGCTATAAAACTATCCCCTATTTTGTAAACGCTATAACTTTTGGGCAAACCAATCAATAATCGCTAATTGCGATTTTTTTTTTACCAGAAATATGTAGAAGAATACGTATCGGCCTAAATTGAGGAAAAAATATGTTTTTTTATATATTTTTTTTTGGGATAGTTATTATAGCAAAAAGTAAAAAATATTGCATTTTTTTCAAAATTGTCGCTCTATTTTTGTTTATAGCGCAAAAAATAAAAACCGCAGGGGCGATCAAATACCACCAAAAGAAAGCTCTATTTGTGGGAAAAAAAGGACGCCAATTTTGTTTGGGAGCCACGTCGCACGTCCGCGCAATTGTCAGTTAAAGCGACGCAGTGCCGAATCGCAAAAAGGGGCCTGGTCCTTTGGCTGCCAATTGGTCCGGGGCTGAAGTGGTTAAATTATAAGTAAAAAAGCTGAAGTCAGTAATTCTTCTACTCAGGTCTTGTCAATGATCTCAAGGCAGCTGGGACCAAAGTCACCAAGAAAACAATTGGTAACACACTACGTCATGAAGGACTTAAATCCTGCAGTGCCCGCAAGGTCCCCCTGCTGAAGAAAGGACATGTACAGACCCGTCTGAAGTTTGCTAATGAACATCTGAATGATTCAGAGGAGAACTGGGTGAAAGTGGTGTGGTCAGGTGAGACCAAAAACAAGCTCTTTGGCATTAAGTCAACTCGCCGTGTTTGGAGGAGGAGGAATGCTGCCTATGACCCCAAGAACACCATCCCCACCATCAAACATGGAGGTGGAAACATTATGTTTTGGGGGTGTTTTTGTGCAAAGGGGACAGGACAACTTCACTGCATCAATGGGACGATGGACGGGGAAATGCGTTTTTCTGGATTTTTTTTGTTGTTAAAATTATAGACAGATCATTTCTTTGTCAGGAAGAAAACTTACAAAATCAGCAGGGGATCCAATACTGTTTTCCCTCACTGTAGATTTCCACCACGTGAAGACACTATTCCAGTGATTCCACCACCATCTATGCACTCGGCAGAGGTACATGATGGTCATGCCCATTTTAATTCTCCCAGCATTATTTGGTCTCCCAGGTCTCCGCACAACCCATTTCAGTGTATCACAGTACCGCTTTAAACACTGCCATAAATTAGCTCACCACACGGAGCCAAAGGAGGCGTATAATGTGTAGTATTCATTACATCCACAAAAATAATTGACATAAAAAAGCTGCAGCATGCATATTAATAAAAGTAAACAGTACAAGCAGCCACTGAACTGATAAATGGTAACTTTGGGGTGATGTCTGCACGTAAGCCACACCCAACGCATTTCGTGCACACGTACATCTTCAGGAGTTCTTTCCAAAATTTGTAACCCCTTAAATAACTTGCTGATCAAAAGGATTGAAAACAAGTGTTCCAGAAGTTGAAAAATGCCATCTTTCCGAATCATTCAGAATATTGTTTATGTATTTTTTGTTTACCGCCGGATCTAAGGTATAACTTGAATTACCCATTTTATACAGCAGCTTACCAAAGCTTTTGTCAAAGTCATATGGGCACTAAAAAAGGTTTTCTTTTCTTCTTTTTCTTTTTTCTTTTTTTTTAAGGAAGGGAAAAGGGACAGGAGAAATGTGAAAGATAAAGGGGAAAAGGGGAGAGGAACAGGGGAAAGGGGAAAAGGGAAATTAAAAGGAGACAGGAGAAAGTAAAAGGGGAAAGGGATAGGGGGAAAGGAAAGGGCACAAGGTATGGTGAAAGGGAAGGGAAATGGGAAAGGGGACAGGGCATAGAGAAAGGGAAGGGGAATGGGGAAAGAGATAGGGGAAAGGGAAAAGGGGCAGGGAAAAGGGGAAAGGGGACATGGCATAGGGAAAGGGAAGGGGGGAGGTGACAGGAGAAAGGGAAAGGTGACAGGGGAAAGGGAAAAGGGGAAAGGGATAGGGGAAAGGGAAACGGGGCAGGAAAAGGGGGAAATGGGACAAGGCATAGGGAAAGGGAAGGGAAATGTGAAAGGGGACAGGGGAAAGGTGACAAGGGAAAGAGAAATGGGAAAGAGAAAAGGTGAAAGGGAAGGGGAAAAAGGGAAATGGGAAGGGGGAAAGATGACAGGGGAAAGGCAAAGGAGGAAAGGGGAAGGGAACATGGACAGGGGAAAGATGAAAGGGGACAAGGGAAAGAGAAACAGGGGAATGGGAAGGGGGGAAGATGACAGAGGAAAGAGGAAGGAGGAAAGGGAAAGGAGACAGCGGAAAGTGAATGGGGAAAAGGGGACAGGGGAAAAGGGGAGGGAAAAAGGAAGAGGAAAAGGGTAAATGGGAAGGGGGAAAGATGACAGGGCAAAGGGAAAGTACATAGGGGAAAGTGAATGGGGGACAGGGGAAAGGGGAAGGGAAGGGGGGAAAAGAAGGGGAAAGGTAAAGGGGGAAAGGAGAAAGGGGAAAAGGGAAATGGGAAGGGGGAAGATGACAGGGGAAAGGAGAAGGAGGAATGAGAAAGGAGACAGGGCAACGTGAATGGGGGAAAGGGGACAGGGGAAGGGGAAAGGGAAAAGGAAAAAGAAAGGAAAGGGATGGGATGGAGCTGGGTGGGAGGAAGAAAAAATGGTTGCTGGAGAGAAAGGGAGGAAAGAAGGAATGAAGAAAATAAGGGTGAATGGAAGGGAGAAAGGAAGTATTAATGACAGGGAGAAAGTGAGAAAATAGGAAGGAAAAAAGAAAAGGAGAAAAGAAGGGTGTATGAAAGTGGGGGAGGATGAAAAAATGGGGCACAGTGTGAAAGGGGGGATAGTAGGCGAAAAAAAAAGGAAGGAAGGAATGGAGGAAGAAATGAAAGAAGAAAGATAGGGCAGGAGGGAGGCAGGAAGTAAATTGTATTATTGTAAAGAAAATCTGCATCTCTAACATCTCTTTATATGTGCAAATATTTTAAAATATGAATAAAATTGTAACTCTTATTACAGAAGATGCCTCTCGTTGGACCACAAACTCTGTGAAAATATCTAGGAAAATCAGAGACGATTGCAAAAATAGTATGATGAGATTGAAAGGTCCCAGATATAAGCATTATATTTTTCCAATTCTTTTTTTTTTTTTTTTTTTCGAAAATAACAGCTGACTACAGATTTAAAAAGGGATATATGATAACATTAAAACTGGCTTGTATAGCAGTTATACAACTTGTATAATCTTTTTAACAAAAGTGGCGCTTTCCTTTAATCTGTCGGTTCTTATGCTTTAAAGAGGCGGCTTATCCACTTCATATCTGCTCGCGTAAATCCACATCATGAAAAAATAAGTATGTCTCTGACAGCACATCAATCAAGTCTTTGTTTTTCTTGGGTAAGTGCTTCTAGTTGTTCACCTGAGGCTTGAGAAAACAGCTGGCATACAGTATTAGCAGAGTGCATGTATTGTCATGAAAACAAAATCAGCTTAGTTACGTTTAATTAAAATTGTTTTACAGCGGTCACGTGACCACACTTTCTACCTGGTAATGTCGGCAGGTCCCTGACTGTTGACTATGAGAAGACATCATCACTCTCTGTGGTATTGTTACAGGCACATAAAACCCCTAACACTTCACAAACCCAAGTAGTCAGCTGAACTAGTTTTGATTGCCAGTCTCCCCCAGGAGCTGCTGTCATCAAAGCACTGCTTGGTGGACTTGGCCTGACAGCATGTCTTCTCATAGATCCCCCACAGGAGCACACGTGCAAGAGTGACAATGCTAACTCTCAATAATGGGGTGTTTATATAAGCATTTGCCTAGCTGTTCATCTATTGAAACTGCATGTAGCTTTGCATTGTTGCCACTAGATGGCGCTGGGTATCATAGGAAATAAGAATGCTCATCAGCACCATCTAGTGATCATATTGCACTATTTTCCCCATTCACAAATGTGATCTGCAGAAATTATACCCAGAAAACATTCTATTTTTTCCCCCATCCAGATAAAATGAATATACGTGCAGGTTCAATGGAAAACAGCAATGCAATTTCGTTTTTAAATGCATCCCTAAGACCCTTTGGTTAACATTGACTTTCTGACACAAAAAGTTCATAGAAGCAGAACAAACTGGTAGGATCAACAGGTAATCACTAAGGCTTTACTACTAGCAAGAAGAAGAAAAGCTTGTAGCATTTTAAAGGGAGCTCATCCAATCGATCCTTACAGATATGACTATGTACCATTTGGGGCTAGTAATTCTATGCCCCAAGGTAGACATACTGAACCATTGATTTTGCAGCAAAGCTGTAGAATCCTAATTGTATAAGATGGCATCAGTCCAGTAGGCATGATACAATAGTAACATTGTGGAAATAACTAGAATAAACTTGACTTCTTGCCAATAATGATATTTCAATACTTAGATTTATATCTGTTTCTATAACCCATCTTTGACGGTCCACAGCAACAATTTCTGCATGTATCCACACAGTGGCTGGCGTACCTATGGCAGCATACATTTTTCATTGCAGAACGTTTTCCTGATATTTGTTTGGTTGTTTGAACAGAATCAGTGAGAATGCCATTTTCTTTGTGAGATGTATAAGGTAAGGTCTACAGGTTTGGAAATATCGGTTTGTAAATGGATAGAAAACTGGCTAAAAGACAGAATTCAGAGAGTCGTGGTTAATGATTCTTACTCTGAATGGGCTAAGGTTATCAGTGGTGTACCCCAAGGTTCAGTGCTGGGACCCTTACTTTTTAATATCTTTATAAATGATATTGGGTCTGGGATCAAAAGTAACATTTCTGTCTTTGCAGATGACACCAAGCTATGCAGTGGAATAACGTCCTTACAGGAGGTCTCCAATTTACAAGCCGACCTCAATGCTCTGTCAAATTGGGCGACTATGTGGCAGATGAGGTTTTTTTACATGTTGATAAATGTAAAGTTATGCACTTGGGGGCTAAGAATATGCATCATACATACTAGGGGGAGTACAACTGGGGGAATCCGTAGTGGAGAAGGATCTGGGGGTTTTGGTAGATCATAAGCTCAATAATAGCATGCAATGCCAAGCTGCGGTTTCCAAAGCGAGCAAAGTCCTTTCTTGTATTAAGAGAGGTATGGACTCCAGAGAGAGAGATATCATGTTGCCCCTGTTCAAATCATTAGTAAGACCTCATCTGTAATATGCAGTTCAGTTTTGGGCACCAGTTCTCAAAAAGGATATTGGGGAACTGGAGAAAGTGCAGAGAAGGGCAACCAAACTGATAAGAGGCATGGAGGAGCTCAGCTATGAGGAAAGATTAGAGGAACTGAATTTATTCACCCTTGATAAGAGGAGATTAAGGGGGGATATGATCAACATGTATAAATATATAAGGGGTCCATATAGTGAACTTGGTGTTGAGTTATTCACTTTACGGTCAACAAAGAGGACAAGGGGGCACTCTTTACGTCTAGAGGAGAAGAGATTTCATCTCCAAATACGGAAAGGTTTCTTCACAGTAAGAGCTGTGAAAATGTGGAATAGACTCCCTGCAGAGGTGGTTCTAGCCAGCTCAGTAGATTGCTTTAAGAAAGGCCTGGATACTTTCCTGAATGTACATAATATAACTGGGTACTGACATTTATAGGTAAAGTTGATCCAGGGAAAATCCGATTGTCTCTCGGGGGATCAGGAAGGAATTTTTTTCCCCCTGCTTTAGCAAATTGGAGAATGCTCTGCTGGTTTTTTTTTGCCTTCCTCTGGATCAACTGTGGGTATAGAATGGGGTATATGGGATTGTATGATATATATATGTATATATATATATTTTTTATTTTATTTTTTATTTGTGGTTGAACTGGATGGACTTGTGTCTTTTTTCAACCTAACTAACTATGTAACTATGTAACTATGTACCAGGTGCAATGGAGAAGGATTTGTAGCAACTTATGAAACTATTGCTGTGGACCTATGAATGTGGTGGTAGAAACCAATATAAAGTCAAGTATTGAAATATTATTTTTGGCCACAAGTTTACCACAAAGTTACTACACCAACAAGCCCAGCGGACCATTGCTATCTGATTGTCAGGACTGAGATCGGAACCTGCAATCCCTGCTGTTTCTGGCAATATATCTTCTTACTGCACAGCTCCCTGGACAATTCCTTTGACAATCTTGCCTTAAACCTTGTTTCTGGTGAACCTTGAACTCCTTGCTCCTCCCATAAACTTTGTATTTAAGCCATGCCTTTCCACTTCCTTTTTGCCATATTATTGTGCTCTCTCCAGACAGTAGCTCGCTCCCGTCTCTCCTGCTGCCGCCCGTATCTCCACTAGCACTTGTTACTGAGCTTTGGCCTGTTCCTCGACTATGCTTCTGCTTGATCCCAACCTGCAACCACCTGTTACCAACCTTTGGTTTGTTTACTGACTACACTTCTGCTTGAACACTACCTGTCATATCTGTTAATGGAACGCGGCTTGCTCACCTCCTGGTGGGGTGAACCTGAGGACCGTTACCTGGTACTAACATGCAGAAAAACCTATATCCACCACTCCACTGCCAGGGGCTCTGGTTAATACCGGTTAGTGATTAGTCCCTGCATCTCGGGTGACCCCATGTCATGTGCCAGGGTTACATACTTGTATTACTACTTACCCTGCTGCTCGGTGGGAGCCATTCTAATGCTGCGGCTATTGTCTCCAAGCCTGACCCTTGACTGTGACACTTTTAAGCCTCTACAGTTTTGCTGCACAATTAATCGTTCAATATGACTACGGTGGTACATAGAACAGCTAGACCCTTATTGGTACACAGTTAATGTATATCTACATGAATCAGTTGGATAACTCTTTGGTGCCCTGCTCTAACCAACATCATTGATCTAGTGATGCTGGATTGCCAATATATGACACATTTTTGGACTATGATATGAACCCAATTGATTGCCTCTATTATTCTTTGATACTATGAGTTATTAGAAGTAAATGGTCTATGAATACACACAGATTGTTTTGCATAGACATGCAGGGAGTGGTATTACATTTTAATGGATATTTACTATATTAAACAATTGTGTTTTAACAGGTTTTGTACAATAAAATGTGCTGGATGTAGCTGTTTATTGGATTGCAAAAGGTATATTAAGGTGCTTCATTGTAGTCTTGTAAGCAGGTAAAATTTGAGGAAATTTCAATCCCTTAGCACAGCATCCCCCTCCTTGCACTCCTCTTCTGGGAGTATTCAGTTACTCTCTGTGCTGGCCAAGCTCCTCTGCCCCTTCTCTGCTCCTCTGCCCTCTGCCTCTATGCTCACCTACCTACATAACCATTTATGTAGCTGCCAGGGCTTGGGGGAGGGGGGTTAAATACTATAGAGCATTCTTTCTCAACCAGAATTTCCATAGGTAGGTGGGGGTTCCTTATGGGGGTGAGGGTGCCAATTCTGCTCCCAGCTACATTACCAACCTAGTCTAAAAAAAATACCAACCAAATTGTCCTCTTCATTCCTCCCAAGACCTCCCGCTCCCTCGTCACCTCCTCCCATATTCGCTTCCAGGACTTTTCCCGAGCCTCTCCCATCCTTTGAAATTCCCTTCCCCAATCTGTCCTCCTACTATCTCCAGTTGTATCCACTTTTAGGCAGTCCCTGAAAACTTTTCACTTCACCTAACAACTGTACATTTATTTTCACCATCATCAGATCATCCCCCACAGTCATTACCTTTTGTATCACCTGACCCTCCCCCTTAGATTGTAAGCTCTGAGGAGCAGGGCCCTCTGATTCCTCCTGTATTGAATTGTATTGTAAGTGTACTGTCTGCCCTAACATTGTAAAGCGCTGCGCAAACTGTTAGTGCTATAGAAATCCTGTATAATATTAATTATAATAATATGCCAGTGGCATGGGACCATTGGAACTTCTAATTTCTCAGGTAAGTTACCACTGACACCAGTGATCATGTTAGATGTAAGCAAGGGGTACATTCTTCCCAATGCCCACCATAACCGATTAGCTTTTTCTCCAGATGAAGCCACGAGGAAGGTGGCATAACAAGTAGAGGTAGAGCCTGGCGGTGATATACGTGAGACCTGGATTTTTATTATGCTGTTTTTATATTTAATAAATGTGAGTTTAATTTATGAAGCTGGGGTAGTGAGAATTCATTCTGCTTAACACCTGGTACTGCACTATTGAAAGCACTTTTATATTTACATGTCGGTTTGGAGTTGCTGGTGAACATCGCAGAGGCAATATTAAAAGGAGAAATACATGGTGTTCAGAGCATATTTGACCCCTGCAGGGGCTTTATAGGAGCCATTAGAGACCAATGTGGAGCCATTTGCTGATGAGAATCACTCTACGTTCTGAGCTTGTTTGACCTTATCAGGATCTATGAAGGAGGTGAGCGTCCATTCCGCCTGGGGAAGGGAGCACTAGTCACAGATGGTTGATTCATTTGTGAAGCACATTGTTTCACAGTGAAATATGAACTACATTTTTTATAAGACTATCAATTCAATATATCAATCATTTTTATTATATTGTATTTATTTTCATTTTTCACCAATATTTTTTTATCCATTAGGACTATTCATTCCTCATTTATGTTTCAGTTGTATATTGTTGTTGTCAACATTATTATTGTCACTATTCATCATCTGTAGTTTGCAGCAGCACTATCACACTTTTTCTACATATTTCTTTGTTGTTGTTTTGTGAGAACATCTAGGTGATAGCAGCAGCTTCATCACATTTGCACATCACTTACTATTCACATACCACTAGGTGGCAGCACACAACTACCACATTTTAATTTTGCTCATTCTTCCCATTGACCTCCATTGTCCCCCAAAGTATGGGGCACTATGCTGATCATCACTGTATTGGGAATTCTCACTGACGACCATTATAACAGGGCACATTCTAAACTGACCACCAAAGTAAGGGAGATATTCTCTCAACGGCCATCAACATGCTGTTGCTAGAGTAACACGCGCTGTAGACATAATCATTCTATGGCAAGGGTTCCTCCATGGTAAAAAGTTTGGGAAAGGATGCTATAAAGTGTCATTTGTGTACACACGATCGGACTTTCCGACAACAAAACCGTGGATTTTTGTTCGAAGGTTGTTGGCTCCAACTTGTCTTGCATACACACGGTCACACAAATGTTGGCCAACACTTACGAACGTAGTGACGTACAAGACGTAGTCGATAAAAAGGAAGTTCAATAGTCATGTAATATCTCCATTACGAATGCTAGTTTTACAAGACCGAGCGATTCCGGTTCATACTTGATTCTGAGCATGCGTGAACTTTTGTGTGGCGGACTTGTGCACACACGATCGGAAAGTCCGACAACAATGTTTTGTTGGCAGAAAAATTTGAGAACCTGCTACTTTGGCGGAAAGTGCGACAACAAATGTTCGATGGAGCATACACATGGTCGGAATTTCAGCCAACAAGCTCACATCCAACATTTCCCATCAGAAAATCCGACCGCGTGTTTTACGTGGCATAACAGCTCTGAGCTTGCTGGGGCTGATGGCACCAAATACAAGATGGCGACACCCAACAACAGTCTCATGGCTTTTTGTATGTCTACACCGTGAAGGCCTTAACTGAGGCATAAAACTCATTAAATGCACATACAATCTGATAGGAAGATTGTTATTCAAATAAAGGATCTGGCAGCAGGGTCTCTTTAAAAGTGTTCCTATGACAAAATATAAAGAACATGACATGATTTTTTTTTGTAGGAGCTCTATAGACAATCACCATTCTACAGGGACTGCTTTTTCCCCCACTTAACAGATGTTTGGTCAGCCTACTGTGGAGGATACCTCTTCTCAGCCTCCATTGGGAGCAGATAAATACATTTTTCAGCAGCATTGGAACCTTATGTAATAACATGAAAATCTTCGGCAGAACTGAATCATGACATAATTATGCATGTTTCCATTGTAGCATAACTTTGAACAGTTCTATTACCTTTGTCATTTGTATCAAATCACTCACCATGTCACCTGTAATTCTAGGCAAGGAAATTGATTCAGTCAAATTTGTAATTCTCCCAGCTGAAAAAAAAAAAATATGACATACTCGCGATGAGCTGTGATTGGATTTGTCAGAACAAGACGACAGTAGAAATAACAATAAAACATGTTAAACCGAGGTAAGGGGAGAAATGGATCTTGTATTTCATTTTATATTGTCTGTTTGAACTGTGTCTTGTGTAACGAGGAGGAGCAAATGGTACCAGCCTATCGCGGATTACAAAGAGTTTTATCAAGATGACTTCAAAGTGTATGTAGCCACCATATCCTGTTAAATTTAGCTTTCTTGGATAGTAGTTTGCCCAGGCTATTCCATAGCCTCTCATTGGGTTTCTCCCTAGGTTGAGGGTGGTTGCTGTTCCCTGCTGAAGCCACTGGGTGTCACTCAGGGCAATAGCCATGGTGGCATTACTAATCTAGGGCTAATAATCAATTGTGTCCCCTTGGGCTACCACTAGGAGGTTCTTGTGAAGCGGTGCATGCTGGGGGAGGATATAAATGTTTGGGGAGTGACCTGCTGTGCGCTCTTCTTTGTGCAATTGTTTATGCTGATTACGCCATAGAGGTCAGGTTGAGGCCTAACTGGTGGTCCTCAACCTGCCCTGCCTGGTCAAGGAGGGTACCAAACCCAAGGTGGAAGAGTCAGAGGACAGAAGTCCTACCAGGGAGGTCAGTGTCCACCCTCAGAGGATCCTGGCACTCCAATAGATGGAGAAGACGTCTGGCGGAGTCTGGAGCCCTGTTGCCAAAGGAGACCTATACCCTAACTGTCTTCCCCTGTGAGCTGAGGCAAAAACACTTGGAATAGACTAAAATGACTGGTGCCCATCATTGTTACAGTGCCTTGCAAATGTATTCACCCCCCTTGGCATTTTTCATGTTTTGTTGCCTCACAACCTGGAATTAACATGGGTTGTTTGAGGATTTGCATCATTTAATTTACCCAACATGCCCACAACTTTGAAGATTTTTTTTTTTTTTATTGTGAAGCAAACAACAAATAGGACAAAATAACATAAAAAGTCAATGTGCATAACTATTCACCCCCTAAAGTCAATACTTTGTAGAGCCACCTTTTGTGGCTATCACAGTTCCAAGTCACTTTGGATAAGTCTCTATGAACTTGCCACATCTTACCACTCGGATTTTGGCCCTTTCCTCCTTGCAAAACTGCTCCAGCTCCTTCAAGTTGGATGGTTTGCGCTTGTGAACAGCAATCTTTAAGTCTGACCACAGATTTTCTATTGGATTGAGGTCTGGGCTTTGACTAGGCCATTCCAACACATTTACATGTTTCCCCTTAAACCACTCAAGTGTTGCTTTAGCAGTGTGTTTGGGGTCATTGTCCTGCTGGAAGGTGAACCTCCGTCCTAGCCTCAAATCACCCACAGAGTGGTACAGGTTTTGCTCAAGAATATCCCTGTATTTAGCACCATCCATCTCTCCCTCAACTCTAAACATTTTCCCAGTCCCAACTGCTGACAATGGGATGGTGTTCTTTGGGTGATGTAATGTGTTGGGTTTGCGCCAGACATAGCGTTTTCTTTGATGGCCAAAAAGTTCAATTTTAGTCTCATCAGACCAGA
Source organism: Lithobates sylvaticus (assembly GCA_028564925.1). Taxonomy (NCBI): domain Eukaryota; kingdom Metazoa; phylum Chordata; class Amphibia; order Anura; family Ranidae; genus Lithobates; species Lithobates sylvaticus. Next base: position 37,163,916 of record CM053026.1, on the reverse strand, counting down.
GCACCTTCCTCCATACATTTTGGGAGTCTCCCACATGATTTTTCGCAAACTCAAAGCGTGCCATTTTGTTTTTTGCTGAAAGTAATGGCTTTCTTCTGGCCACTCTGCCATAAAGCCCAACTCTATGGAGCGTACGGCTTATTGTCGTCCTATGTACAGATACTCCAGTCTTTGCTGTGGAACTCTGCAGCTCCTCCAGGGTTACCTTAGGTCTCTGTGCTGCCTCTCTGATTAATGCCCTCCTTGCCCGGTCCGTGAGTTTTGGTGTGCGGCCATCTCATGGCAGGTTTGCTGTTGTGCCATGTTCTTTCCGTTTGGTTATGATAGATTTGATGGTGCTCCTAGGGATCATCAAACATTTGGATATTTTTTTATAACCTAACCCTGACTTGTACTTCTCAACAACATTGTCCCTTACATGTTTGGAGAGTTCCTTGGTCTTCATGGCAGTGTTTGGTTAGTAAAAAGAATATACCGCGCTACCTAAAAGATGTGCAAAAAATAAATAAAAAAATGGCTGCAGCTAAAAAATTGCGAGATATGCACAATCACAGGAAGTTATAATAGAAAGGAAGCTGTGCACAAATTAGATAAAATGTAAAACATATGATATCAAGAGTGACTGTTGATGTGACCATATAAACCAATACAACCAATATATGATGCAATATTGCTATGTGCAAAAAATAAATAAATAAATAAATAAATATTATATATATATATATATATATATATATATATATATATATATATATATATATATATATATATATATATATTAAAGTCCAGTGATGAAGGTGACAGAAAATTCGATGAGTGAATTATCTTCTCTGTGATTAACACAAAACACCACCAAATGAGTGAACCACCACCATGCAGCATATGCGCTTACCAGAAGGCAAGCGATATAGAGCCTGTAGTATCAACACAGCATCAAGACCTCAGATCCCCTCTTGAGACTAAGTCACTCTTTGACGAAACGGACGTCGGGAGGGAGGCGTGCTGACGCCATCGCTGTCTAGGACGGGTGTCTACAAGCCCGCCGGCTTACTTCATTTTACATGCATGCGTTTTTAAAGATTTTAAATATCGTGATTGCTGCCTTTGGACTGCCTATCGATTTGGGACTCCCTGGTTTGCTCTCAGTGTATTCGCAAGAGGGGATCTGAGGTCTTGATGCTGTGTTGATATATATATATATATATATATATAATATTTATTTATTTATTAATTTTTTTTTTTGCACATAGCAATATTGCATCATATATTGGTTGTATTGGTTTATATGGTCACATCAACAGTATTTGGTTAGTGTTGCCTCTTGCTTAGGTGTTGCAGCCTCTGGGGCCTTTCAAAAAGGTGTGTATATGTAATGACAGATCATGTGACAATTAGATTGCACACAGGTGGACATCATTTCACTAATTATGTGACTTCTGAAGGTAATTGGTTGCACCAGAGCTTTTTATGGGCTTCATAACAAAGGGGGGTGAATACATACGCACATGCCAATTTATCCATTTTTTATTTCTGAAAAATAGTTTTATGTATATATTTTTCTAATTTTACTTCACCAACTTAGATTATTGTGTTCTGATCCATTACATATAATTCAGATTCAAAAAAACATTGAACTAAATGCTGGAATGTAACAAAATAGGTAAAAAGCCAAGGGGGTGAATACTTTTGCAAGGCACTGTATGAATCCATCCTGGGGTAATGCTAACTCTCTCCATGTGGAGGTATATTTCCCACTACCCCAACAAGGAGGGGTGCTACATGTATCAAAATGTTTAGGGCTTGTTTACAAAGGGTGTTTGACAAGTGGTGAGTAGGCAATATGTCTTATCACTGCCTGATTTAACCCTCAAAATGATGAACCACCGTGCAGTAAATTGCAGTCCACTTGAATGACTCACTGTTCACCACCACCTGCTAAAAGCCATCCTGGGCTGCTGCATACCCTAGTTTAGGTGGACAGTTTGGGCTTGTGATGAGGGAGCAAACCACAGCTCAATTTCCTGCTTTTACCACCCCAGGCTGTTCATGTGAACAAGCCCTGAATATGAACTTTCTATAACTGGTCCTGATCCTATATAAACATTTCAAGACAGTGCATGTAGGTAGCCTTGATACTTTTTCTTTCTTTGGTTTAGAACATGTCAAATGGTCTAAACCGAATAGGAGGTTTGGTGGATACACACGTTAAATACCAGAATGCCGTTGGTATGAACAATAGGATGGATGTTAGCATGTTTTTGAAATAATGCTCTGAAGTATAGCAATTAATGATTTTTTTTATTGAAAGTATATTGAAGTATAGCAATTAATGATTTTTGATTTTGATTTAATGATTTTTTTTGATTTTTTTTTGATTTTTTTTTTTTGATTTTTTTATTGAAAATCTTCCACTGTTGTATCAGTGGGACTGTAATGGTTAACATTTTGTGCTCTTTGTTGAAACCCCCTGTTTTTGTGTGTGTTTGTTTGGCCCAGGTCTGGCCATCTCCACCTGTAACCAATTAATGGGTTGATTTTTTAATTAAGTGAATTTTGCCCTTCATACCTCACAAGGGCTGCTTCCCTTATATATACTTGTTTTTAATGTCATATCTTTATGATTTTGATGAAGGCCTAAGGCTGAAACACGTCAGTATTTTTGGATGATGTTATTGTTGTAATGCTTAAATAAATATTTTCTATGGAGAAGCTGTTGAGTTGCCGGCCTGTACTTTCTACGGATCTTTTGAGAGCTTAATTAGCCAGAGCACCGACTACTCTACACACCAATTATACTATATAGCGGTAGAGCTTTGGGTGAGTTTTTCTATTATAACTGGTCTTGGTCCCTTTGATCTGTTAAATATATCTTTATGTGCATATTGCTATAGCTGTACCGTAGGTGCAAGAAATACCCGCTGATCCTGCCAGGAAATCTTGTGAGATGATAACTTCATGTGCTCCTTGCTTCTTCTGGCTTTTATCAGTTGCCATTGTTCCCAGTCCTTTCTCTGGGTTACCAAAACACATGCCACCCCCCCCCCCCCCCACACACACACACACACATGTAGAGGTGAAGAGGAGAAGAAGAGGTGTTCTGTAGCCCTAAAACAATTCCTTTCCTAGGACAACAGCGCTGCCCCTCAATCGAAACAGTATAGTGAGTGAGTGTTGTCACCCAATGACGGGAGTGCATCTACACCCAAACAAGTATGTAATAAATTGCAGCTTACTGGTTCTTAGATGTGGTGGCTGCATTCATTCTCTAATGGTGATCCAGCCAGTAACACAATTCCCATCCTTGGACCAGATCATGTGACCAGACTGAAGTGGCTTCAGAATAGGTAAGTATAGGCATCTTTCCTTTTACAGGGTAGATAGAATAGGCTTAGAATGGGTATGGGAGTAGATTTAAGCTTAGTTAAGTTTTGACTTGCCTTTGACTTGCCTTCTAGACATGTGCACTGCTTCGGGTCATTCATTATAATCACAATTTTCTAAATTCGTATATTAGAAATTTCGTAAATTAGAAATTTCGTAAATTCGAAAATTTGTAAATTTGAAAGTTCGTAATTTCGTAATTTGAAAATTCGTAATTTCGTAATTTGAAAATTCGTAAATTCAAAAATCCTAAAAAAAATCTAAAAATTTGAAAGAACGAAATCTGAAAATTCTAAATAATAACTAACTAATTAATAATAAATAACTATTAAATTGTAGGTATTGGAATTTCCTTTCAAATTTGTCTGTTAATGAACGTAACAAACAGAAATTTATCCGAAGTTAAGAATTATCCGAAATAATAAATGCCACATCTAAACAAATGGAACATAACGAATTACTAATAAATAATAATAATAAAAAGTTTTTATTATTATTGTTATTTATTATTATTAATGTGTTATGGCACATTAAATACGGCATTCGTTATTTCGGATTAATTCTTAACTTCGGATAAATTCGTTACATTCACTAACAGCCAAATTTGAAAGGAAATTCCAATACCTATGATTTAATAGTTAGTTATCATTTCAGATTTTGGAATTTTCGGGCTTCCGAATTTCCGAATTTACTTTTTTTTCGTATTTACTAATTTAAAAATGTTACGAATTTACAAATTTTTGAATATTCGATTTAATGAATATTCGTAAAAATTTGTTAAACAGGCTTTCGTTGATTCTGAGGTTTCCAAACTAATTTTTCGGAATTCATTAAAAAACGAATTTGGAACGCAAACGAATTGAACATGTCGATTGCCTTCCACTTTAAATGTATTTTTAAATGCAAGTAGTGTAAGCATCTGAATATGACCTGATATCAGCCCCTCGCAGTGTCTGTACAGCAGGGCAGGAGTGTGAGAGGAAAAAGCAGTACAATGAGCCAATCAGTTCATGTGCTGACAATAAAAGCATGCTGATAGGTGGAGAAAGTAGAGAAACAGAAAGATGAGCTCATCACTGTTTACAGTAGTAAGTAGACAACGAGAAACCACTGGCTGGTATGTGTGATACTTTCTATTTCAATGAATATTGTGTGCCCATAAAGTCCATGGACTGCATTCTTAAAGTATATGTAAAGCCTCATCATCAAAATAACCCATTCAGCTTAAAATAAAAAAGAAAGGCAAGATATTTGTGTATACGTATATAAACAAATAAAAATTCTAAACACCTTGTTTCCCATTTTTTTTTATCTAAGTGATCACATACCCTCTGTTCTCAGCTGCATAGGAGGAGAGCAGAAACAGCAGCACACTGATCTTCCCAGTAATGGCTGTGCATGGGTGGGCGTGTCAAGTCTGATCATTGGAGGAGAGCAGGCTGAGTTCCCAGCTTAGCTGGAGAACTAACCACCCTGTCTGGTGTGGTCAGTTTTTAATAAAAAAGCAGAGGAACTGGCAGGAATACCTGAGATTTCACACAGGAAGCATTACAAAGCAATTAAAAGAGAACGGGAGACTTTCCCATACACATAAATGGCACAGCAGCCACATATCAGGAATATGAAATGTTGGGGTTACATATTGTACATATTCTTTAATTTTGGATAGAGTGGGACCTGTTGCATGTCAGGAGTGGTGATTGGAACTACAGAGCTTAACCCTTTACTTCCCACAGTTACCTGCCCCTTCCTTATCAGCCCATCAGCCATCTGTTACGGACAGCCTTAAAGACAGAGCTTCATGTGCACCACCGTACAGAAGGGCCCCAACAATAGCCAGACAATATTGCCAAAAAGAAGACAGGTCTTTTGCAGCCACCTCCAGGGGTACCACTTTGACAGGAACTCATGGGGCTGTATGTGACATGTGAAAAGGAGGAACTGTGTTCTTTTGGGCTAGCTATACTTTTGATTTTGTTTGCATTGGTTAAAGTTGGTTTAGCATTACTGCAGTAGAGTAAATGCCATATATTGGCCAGTGTTTACCCTATTTAGTTCAGCAGCTATAAATGTGTTCATTCCCCTGCCTACTGGTTTATGCCTTGTGCTTGACTTGCTTTACTACAATATACTTACTTTATCTAATACTCATCAGTCTGTGGCCTATTTCCTGAATACAGGTACAGTGTGGTATTATACTAACACTTGAGTTACACGGGTGTGAATAGCTTACAACTCATAACCAGGTCTGTCGGTAGGGACCAAGCAGTTTAAAGAGCCATGGCAGAACAGAGGACACATCATATCCTGTGGCTCCTAAAGGGGGCAGCGTTACAAAACCAATGTCAGCAGGACAGGAAGTAAGGGGCTAATCACTCTAATGAATACTTGGAGAACAGTAAAAAAGCAGGAGCGATAATTCTTCCCCGCTATATTCACATTTAAAAAAAATGGCTTGACTTACAAGTTAAATCATTTCAATTAAACTAAGTGTTCACAAACTTTTATGAACCAAAAACCTTTATTTATTTTTATATTGTGGAGTATAAAAGGGTCCCTGAAACGTCCAAACAAATACCATTTTTATAGTCTGTAAGGCAAATTTTGTTGGCTCTATAGATTGCTGTGTGTACACTATATTGTCAAAAGTATTGGGACACCTGCCTTTACACGCACATGAACTTAAATAGCACCCTAGTCTTAGTCCGTAGGGTTCAATATTGAGTTGGCCCACCCTTTGCGGCTATAACAGCTTCAACTCTTCTGGGAAGGCTGTCCACAAGGTTTAGGAGTGTCTGGGGAATGTTTGACCATTCTTTCAGAAGGGCATTTGTGAGGTCAGGCACTAATGTGGATGAGATGGCCTGGTTCGCAGTTCCCACTCTAATTCATCCCAAAGGTGTTCTATCAGGTTGAGGTCAGGACTCTGTGCAGGTCAGTCAAGTTCCTCCACCCCAAATTTACTCATCCATGTCTTTATGGACCTTGCTTTGTGCACTGGTGCACAGTGATTTTGGAACAGGAAGGGGCCAACCCCAAACTGTTCCCACAAAGTTGGGAGCATGAAATTGTCCAAAATGTCTTGGTATGCTGACGCCTTAAGAGTTCCCTTCACTGGAACTAAGGGGCCAAGCCCAACCCCTGAAAAACAACCCACACCATAATACCCCCTCCACCAAATGATTTTGAGGGGTGGCCCTTTTGACAATATAGTGTGGATGAGCCCTCAACCTGATAGAACACCTTTGGGATGATTTAGAGTGAAGACTGCAAACCAGGCCTTTTTGTCCAACATCAGTGCCTGACCTAACAAATGTGCTTCTGGAAGAATGGTCAAACATTCCCATAGACACACTCCTAAACCTTGTGGACGGCCTTCCCAGAAGAGTTGAAGCTGTTATAGCTGCAAAGGGTGGGCCAACTCAATATTGAACCCTATGGACTAAATCAAAAAATTGGATATATAATATAATCCGCTATGTATAGCCAACATCCCAGGGTTAGAAATATCTAAAGTTTTCCCCTCAAATGGGCGGGACTTTATAGGCATGGACTGTGAGACTTACAAAATGTAAAAGTATATAAAGTATATTTATTTAGACATAGAATCAAAAAGATGAATATACAAGAGAAACATTACAACATTTCCTTCATACAATCATTGTTTTTATACACTGGAAATGTATATATACATGTATTTCTTTCTTGTATTTTAGATTGCTTTTTCAAAAGACATTTTGTGCATAAAGAATTATCCCTGAAGAAGGAGTACAATAAGACTCCGTAACGCGTAGGCATTTTCAATGCACATCGGTTTTTCAATTGTTTTTGTATATGGATTTCTGAATGCACGTGCTCAGCACGAATCAATTCAAGGAACACTGTGCCTTCAGGAAGACACTGTATACATAAACTGCTTAGAATACATGAATGTATGAAGGAAATCTTGTAATGTTTCTCTTTTATATTCATCTTTTTGACACTATGTCTAAATAAAGATACTTTATATACTTTTACATTTTGTAAGTCTCACAGTCCATGCCTATAAAGTCCCGCCCATTTGAGGGGAAAACTTTAGATATTTCGAACCCTATGGACTAAGACTGAGATGCCATTAAAGTTCATGTGCATGTAAAGGCAGGCGTCCCAATACTTCTGGTAAAATAATGTAGAAAGCCAGGGGCTGACTGAATCCATTAAGCACCACCTATAAAGAAAATATGAATTATGGGTAGACTGAACCTTTAAAGTCTATGTAAACCCAATCCCAGATTAGTCAAGTTCCTCATCCCCCAAACTCGCTCATTCGTGTCTTTATGGACCTTGGTTTGTGCACTGGTGCGCAGTCATGTAGGAACAGGAAGTTACACAACTGTTCCTACAAAGTTAGGAGCATGAAATTATCCAAAATGGGGCCAAGCCCAAACCCTGAACAACAACCCCACACAATAATCCCCCCTCCACCAAATGATTTGGACCAGTGCACAAAGCGAGGTCCATAAAGACATGAATGAGCAAGTTTGGGGTGGAGGAACTTGACTGGCCTGCACAGAGTCCTGACCTCAACCCGATAGAACACCTTTGGGATGAATTAGAGTGCGAGCCAGACCTTCTCGTCCACTTCAGTGCCTAACCTCACAAAATCGTTTCTGGAAGAATGGTCAAACATAGACACACTCCTAAACCTTGTGGACAGCCTTCCCATAAGAGTTGAAGCTGTTAGAGCTAAAAAGGGTGGCCCAAATCCATATTGAACCCTACGGGCTAAGACTGGGATGCCATTAACCGCTTCCCGACCGGCCACTGCATATATACGTCAGCAGAATGGCACGGGCAGGCAGAATCACGTACCTGTACGTGATCGTGCATGTGCCTGCCCGTGGGTCGCGCGCGCGCCGCTAGCGGCGCGCTCGCGACCCGGTCGGGAGCTCCGTGACCCCGGCCGCGGGACCAGCGGACCCGATCGCCGCTGGTATCCCGCGATCGGGTTACGGAGCGGAAGAACGGGGAGAGGTCTATGTAAACAAACCTCTCCCCGCGCTTCCTACACTGACTGTCAGTGATCGGCGGTTCCCTGTCATCGGGAACGCCGATCAATGACGTCAGACGTACAGCCACGCCCCCCTACAGTAAACACAACACATCACGTCACACTGACTCCTCCCCGCCCCCTTGTGGTTAACCCCCTAACTACAACTGTCATTTACATAGGAATCAGTGCTATTTAAATAGCACTGATTTCTGTATAAATGACAAATGTCCCAAAAATGTGTCAAAAATGTCCGATGTGTCCGCCAAAATGTCGCAGTCACAATAAAAAATCGCTGATCGCCGCCATTACTAATAAAAAAAAAATATTAATAAAAATGCTATAAAACTATCCCCTATTTTGTAAACGCTATAACTTTTGCGCAAACTAATCAATAATCGCTAATTGCGATTTTTTTTACCAAAAATATGTAGAAGAATACGTATCGGCCTAAACTGAGGAAAAAAAAAATGTTTTTTTATATATATTTTTGGGGATATTTATTATAGCAAAAAGTAAAAAATATTGCATTTTTTTCAAAATTGTCTCTTTATTTTTGTTTATAGCGCAAAAAATAAAAACCGCAGGGGCGATCAAATACCACCAAAAGAAAGCTCTATTTGTGGGAAAAAAAGGACGCCAATTTTGTTTTGGAGCCACGTCGCATGACCGCGCAATTGTTAGTTAAAGCGACGCAGTGCCGAATTGCAAAAAGGGGCCTGGTCCTTTGGCTGCCAATTGGTCCGGGGCTGAAGTGGTTAACCACTTAAGCCCCGGACCAATTTGCAGCCAAAGGACAGGCCCTTTTTGCGATTCGGCACTGCGTCGCTTTAACTGATAATTACGCGGTCGTGCGATGTGGCTCCCAAACAAAATTGGCGTCCTTTTTTCCCCACAAATAGAGCTTTCTTTTGGTGGTATTTGATCACCTCTGCGTTTTAATTTTTTGCGCTATAAACAAAAATAGAGTGACAATTTTACTTTTTGCTATAATAAATATCCCCCAAAAATTTTTTGCGCAAATGTTATAGCGTCTACAAAATAGGGGATAGTTATATAGCATTTTTATTAATATTTTTTTTTTTACTAGTAATGGCGGCGATCAGAGATTTTTATTGTGACTGCGAAATTATGGCGGACACATCGGACATTTTTGACACATTTTTGGGACCATTGTCATTTATACAGCAATCAGTGCTATTTAAATGCACTGATTCCTGTGTAAATGACACTGGCAGTGAAGGAGTTAACCACTAGGGGGCGGGGAGGGGTCAAGTGAGCCCTGTGCGCGTTTTCTTACTGTAGGGGGGCGTGGCTTGGCATGTGACGTCACCGATTGTCTTTACCTATGACAGGGAACAGACGATCAGTGATAGTGTCAATAGGAAACACAGGGAGAGGTTTGTTTACACAGACCTCTCCCCGTTCTTCAGCTCTGTGACCCGATCGCGGGACACCAGAGGCGATCGGGTCCGCTGGTCCCGCGGCTGCGGTCACCGACCCAGGGCGCGCGACCCACGGCTGGGCTCTTAAAGGACAACATACCTCTACGTTGATGTGCCCAGCCGTGCCATTCTGCCGACGTATATGTGCAGGAGGCGGTTCTTAAAGCGGGACTGTACTGAAATTTTTTTTTTAAAAGCCAGCAGCTACAAATACTGCAGCTGCTGACTTTTAAAAAAATGGACACTTACCTGTTCCAGGGTCCAGCGGTGTCGACAGCAGAGGCCGATCGATCGCTCGGCTCTCTGCTGTAGCCGGCGCCATTCTCGGTAAGGGAATCAGGAAGTGGCTTCACTTCCCGATTCCCTACTGCGCATGCGCAAGTCGCGCGGCGCAATGAGAATCTTCAGCGCTGTCTGCCGGGACACGTGTGTGTCCCGGCAGACAGCGCGCCGGGACAGGAAGCTGCATAAACTCCCGTGGGAGTTTATGCCCGGAAGTGGGTGCAGATACCTGTCTTCGACAGGTATCTGCACCCCCCTCCCCCCTGAAAGGTGCCAAATGTGACACCGGAGGGGGGGGGGGGGGGGGTTCTGAAAAGCGGGAGTTCCACTTTAGGGTGGAATCCCACTTTAAGCGGTTAAAGTTCATGTGTAAAGGAAGACGTCCCAATACTTTTGACAATATAGTGTATTTTAATGGCATTTGGGCCATGCAGAGCTAGAGAAAAAGAAATAATTAAAATCATAATTTTTTTTATTTTTTGTTGATCAGAGTTGATCTACAATTACCGTTAATCCTCATTTGTAACTCTCTGTAACGGATGTCACCTTGTCCTGTCACTTAGTTCAGGGCAAATCCAACTGCAGGCAATTCATTAGCACTTTTTTTGCCGGCATTTATGTGGGTCCCGCGAAAGCTTTTATATTAGTGTAGCTTATTACAACAAACAGCCGTGCCTTTCCACAGAGGTGACCCTGAGGCCTCGGGGCTCAGTACAAAAGGCCATGCCTTGGGCGGTCGCTTTGTAGAACCCTGGTGGAATCCAACAGCGTTCTCTATGCTAATTGACACCTTCTAAAAAAGGCTTTGTTGATTGGTTTAATTTATGTTTGCGGGTCAATATGTCATACATCCTATTAAATACAACAGAATGAAATCTGCAAAAACTTTTAATGTTGTATGTTTACTTTCAAAAGGCTACGCTAATAGGGCCAACCAAAACTCCAATCTTCATTAGCGAAAAAATAGACCACACGTAAAGAAAAAAAAAATAAAGATTACGCGTGTAAATATTTATACAAAAACATATATAGTGGACTTTTTAAAAATAAAAATCAGCTAATGAAATTAATTGAAGGTGCCCTAAAAGGCTAATTCTACTAAATAATTTTTTGGGGGGGTTCAAATACTACTTTATTCAATATTATTTATAGGTTATCTTTGTTATCTATTTGCTCATTATTTTGTTTCAATGCTTTATCTAAAAATGTTTTTATGGGAAAAAAAAAAAAAATGTTTCATAAATTCAGAGTGAAAACAATTTTAATTATAGCATTTAGGCTTCATGTGCACGGGACATTAATATTAATTAATATTAATATTAATAATTAATATTATTTTTAATTTTTGCACTGACCCTTTCATTTTTTTTCTATCACTTTTATTATTATTACAAGGAACGTCAACATCACTTTTACCTTTAAAAGTAGAAGATCAAAAAAATGTGTATCTATTTGCTCATTATTTTGTTTCCATGCTTTATCTTGTTTATATAAAAATGTTTTTATGGGAAAAAAAAAAAAAGTTTCATAAATTCAGAGTGAAAACAATTTTAGTTATATCATTTAGGCTTCATGTGCACGGGACATTAATATTAATTAATATTAATATTAATAATTAATATTATTTTTCATTTTTACACTGACCCTTTCATTTTTTTTTCTATCACTTTTATTATTATTACAAGGAATGTCAACATCCCTTTTACCTTTAAAAGTAGAAGATCAAAAAAATGTGTATCTATTTGCTCATTATTTTGTTTCCATGCTTTATCTTGTTTATATAAAAATGTTTTTATGGAAAAAAAAAAAAAAAGTTTCATAAATTCAGAGTGAAAACAATTTTAATTATAGCATTTAGGCTTCATGTGCACGGGACATTAATATTAATTAATATTAATATTAATAATTAATATTATTTTTCATTTTTACACTGACCCTTTCATTTTTTTTTTCTATCACTTTTATTATTATTACAAGGAATGTCAACATCCCTTTTACCTTTAAAAGTAGAAGATCAAAAAAATGTGATATTTTGCTTTAAAAAAAAAAAAAAAACATCATGAAGGATCCGGTCCTCCAAGACCATGGAGGCAATCTGGTCTCTGTTCGCCTCTGTGACCAGCCGGCCGCACTGTCGGATCGTTTCATCGGGCACACTAGTAAAGGTAAGCCCTTGAAACACCAGCGAGAGCGGCGGGAGAAGGGGGGTCATCCCCTCCCACCACTTTAGAAAGTGATCCAGCAGCTAAATAGCCGCTTGGACTGCTTTCATGAGAAAGCCAGCCGCCGGCTGAAAAAAAAAATACCAAGGTCATGACTGATAGCTTCAGCCATAACGCCGGTAAATCCTTTTACACACAACAATTTAAATATACGTTGTGCACGTTTTTTTAGTGTTGGGTCATGAGTTCTTAGTTTCTGGTAGAAAATGTGGTAAATAAGTAATTTTTCTCCTTCACTGATGTGCGCTGATGAGGTGGCACTGATGGGCACTGATGAGACGGCACCGAAGGGCACTGATGAGGTAGCAATGATGAAGGGGCACTTATATGCAGCACTGATGAGCACTGATATGCATCACTTATGAGCACTGATAGGCGGAGATGATGGGCAGCACTGATCGGCTCTGATGGGCAGCACTGATCGGCAGTGATGAGATGGCACTGAAGGGCACTAATGAGGAGGCAATGATAAGGAGGAAATAATATGCAGCACTGATGGGCACTGATATTCATCACTTATGAGCACTGATAGGCGGAGCTGATGGGCAGCACTGATCGGCTCTGATGGGCGGCACTGATCGGCTCTGATGGGCAGCACTGATCGGCAGTGATGAGATGGCATTGAAGGGCACTAATGAGGAGGCAATGATGACGAGGCACTAATATGCAGCACTGATGGGCACTGATATCCATCACTTATGAGCACTGAAAGGCAGAGCTGATTGGCAGCACTGATGGGCAGCACTGATCGGCAGTGATGAGATGGCACTAATGAGGTGGCAATGATGAGGAGGCACTAATATGCAGCACTGATAGGTAGCAATGATATGCAGCACTGATAAGCACTGATATAGCAGGCGGCACTGATGGGCAGCACCTGATGAAGCCAGGTGGGAGGTGGCGTAACTAGTAGAGGTGGAGCCCGGCAGTGAAACCTGTCGCAACAAGTGAGATGCATCTGATGGATTTTATATCAATGTTTTTAGATCCTTGAATAAATGTGAGTTTAATCTTAACTGGGGTGGTGAGGTTCTGTTTTTAATCCCCTTGGTACTGCACTATTGGAAGTATTTCTGTTTTTATATGTTGCTGTGGAACTACCGACAAAGACTGAGGAGCCTAAGTTGAAGAGGTCATTCTATTTGCTGTGGAGCTTTATCTATCTAGAGGGACCATAAGGAACCACCCAGGACCACTGTGGAGCACTCCCCATAGGAGAGGTGCACTGTGTGCAAAAGTGTGGTTGACCCCCTGCCAGGTCTTGCAGTGAGGTGAGCGAGCATTGCACGCGGTGGTGGGAGCACTGTTGTTGATAGATCAGTGAAGCACGTGGAAGCAGCCTTTTTTCTTGTATTTTGTTTTACTTGCTTTTTAGCAGAAGAATTGTCACTCATATTGATGTATGGACGTTTTTTTATTGAGCAATGTTCACCTGCATTCATATATGGACGCTTTTCATTGAATATCATTTTTTTATTTTGTTGATTTTTATATTTAATATTTAAGGATATCACATAGGAAGCGCTGTCACATTCACTTTATTATCTTAAGATTTGTTTTGACCTTGGCCATGAAGGAGTTAAGGAATCCCTATTCGGTTTGAAATGGCACCCTGGACTTACAGGAAGTGGGCGGAATGATGATGCAGCAAAAAATAAATATCTCTAACTTTTTTTTATTTTAATAAATTTAATATTTTAGAAGTACTTTTAACAGCTTCTGTATTTTTTTGATCCCAGAATGGTCACAGAGGAGCTTTTTCTAGAACGCTTTAATCCAATTTCTAGCCTCAGTATCAGCCATATAGCTCTATAAATATGAGATGCCTCAGGTCGATCTGACCCCTTCTCATGTAGTATTCCTGTCTGAGAAAAGGGGTCGGATTGACCTGAGCCAACGCATATTTATAGAGCTATTTTATCTGCATGCCAGACGTGGTGTTTGTATTCTCCTGTATTTTGGATTATATAACTGACGCTTGAAATTGGATTAAAACGATATAACAGAAGTCTCCTGTGCTGGTGTTTCCTGTATTACAATTTAAATCCTTGGATATGCCTAGGGGGGTTTGGTTGCAAAAGGCATGGCTGAAGGTTACAGGTGTGCAATCTAGCCTTCCCTTTGAGTTTGTCGTTTTATATACCGTATTTATCGGTGTATAACACACAGCGGTGTATAACACGCACCCCAAATTTAGGAGGGAAGTTTAAGGAAAAAAACTTACATTTGAAGTGTGTATCTGCAGCCTTATCAGTGTCCATCTGCAGCCATGCCCAGTGTCCATCTGCAGCCTTGCCCAGTGTCCATCTGTAGACTTGCCCAGTGTCCATTTGCAGCCTTGCCCAGTGTCCATCTGTAGACTTGCCCAGTGTCCATCTGCAGCCTTGCCCAGTGTCCATCTGCAGCCTTGCCCAGTGTCCATCTGTAGCCTTGCCCAGTGTCCATCTTCAGCCTTGCCCAGTGTCCATCTGCAGCCTTGCCCAGTGTCCATCTGCAGCCTTGCCCAATGTCCATCTGCAGCCTTGCCCGGTGCCAATCTGCAGCCTTGCCCGGTGTCCATTTGCAGCCTTGCCCGGTGTCCATCTGCAGCCTTGTCCGGTGTCCATCTGCAGCCTTGCCCAGTGTCCATCTGCAGCCTTTCCCAGTGTTCATCTGCAGCCTTGCCCAGTGTCCATCTGTAGCCTTGCCCAGTGTCCATCTTCAGCCTTGCCCAGTGTCCATCTGCAGCCTTGCCCAGTGTCCATCTGCAGCCTTGCCCAATGTCCATCTGCAGCCTTGCCCGGTGCCCATCTGCAGCCTTGCCCGGTGTCCATATGTAGCTTTGCCCAGTGTCCACCTGCAGCCTTGCCCAGTGTCCATCTGCAGCCTTGCCCGGTGTTCATCTGCAGCCTTGCCCGGTGTCCATCTGAAGCCTTGTCCGCTGTCCATCTGGAGCCTTTCCCAGTGTCCATCTGTAGACTTGCCCAGTGTCCATTTGCAGCCTTGCCCAGTGTCCATCTGTAGACTTGCCCAGTGTCCATCTGCAGCCTTGTCCAGTGTCCATCTGCAGCCTTGCCCAGTGTCCATCTGTAGCCTTGCCCAGTGTCCATCTTCAGCCTTGCCCAGTGTCCATCTGCAGCCTTACCCAGTGTCCATCTGCAGCCTTGCCCAATGTCCATCTGCAGCCTTGCCCGGTGCCAATCTGCAGCCTTGCCCGGTGTCCATTTGCAGCCTTGCCCGGTGTCCATCTGCAGCCTTGTCTGGTGTCCATCTGCAGCCTTGCCCAGTGTCCATCTGCAGCCTTTCCCAGTGTCCATCTGCAGCCTTGCCCAGTGTCCATCTGCAGCCTTTCCCAGTGTCCATCTGCAGCCTTGCCCAGTGTCCATCTGTAGTCTTGCCCAGTGTCCATCTGCAGCCTTGCCCAAAATTGCAGCATTATCGTTTTTTTAATGATTACGCCGCCGAGATTTTTTAAATTATTGTGCCATCGAGATGCGGCTCCTCTTACAGTCCTGCCCCTTGGCCTGGCTCCTATGATGGACACAACCCGGTCAAATGGCGGGACGTAAAAGCTAGGAGGCGGGACTGCGATTGGAGCCGAGCCTAGCCAAATACACAGTAAACTCGGCTCAGTCTTTTTCGGTGGCACTCGCTCCTCTTCCCCTCACAAACACTCACCACTGATTTTAAGCGGAAAAAAGTGCGTGTCATACGCCGATACATATCGTAAATGTTTTGAGCTGGAAAATATTCAAAATAATATTTTCTTTAACCACTTTCCAACTGATGTTTAACCCCTTCCCAGCCATAGTCATTAGTTCAGTGATTACTGTATTAGTGTCACTGGTCCCCTTTCGAACCTTGGCTCTCTGGGGGACTCGCACCCTTAATTGGCTTTTGGCAGCAGCGAGAGCCATTGGCCCCAGTGGTGGTTGGTTCTTCATCGGTCGGGAGGGGGGGCAGGCAGACCTGACCACAGACCCCCCCGACCGATGGAGCACCAGCCACCACTGGAGCCAATGGCTCCCACTGCTGCCAAAAGCCAATCAGAGGTGCAAGTCCCCAGAGAGCCAAGGTTCTCATGGACATCGCTGGATCAAGAGGAGGCTCAGGTAAGTATTAGGGGGGCTGGGGTGGGTCACTGCACACAGGTTTTTTACCTTCATACCACCACACACAGTACACAAAACACTGTCTAGGCACACATTTAACGCTCTGATTGCCTTAGATGTTTAACCCCTTCCCAGCCAATGTCATTAGTACAGTGATTACTGTATTAGTGTCACTGGTCCCCTCTCGAACCTTGGCTCACCGGGGGACTCGCACCCCTAATTGGCTCCAGTGTCAGCTGGTTCTCCATCAGTGGGGTGGGGGGAGGCAGACCTGACCACAGACCCCCCCCTTGACCGATGGAGCACCAGCCGCCACTGGAGCCAATGGCTACCACTACTGCCAAATGCTGGTCAGGGATGTGAGTCCCCGTAGAGCCAAGGTTATCGTGGACATCGCTGGATCGAGAGGGGGCTCAGGTAAGTATTAGGGGGGCTGGGGTGGGCCACTGCACACAGGTTTTTTACCATTCATGCATAGAATAAGTTTTAGTTCAAACAGGTGTTTGGCAATGTAATAAATAGGATGTAATAGTCACTTGAATGAATGAATGAATGATTTGTATAGCGCTGCAAATGCGAACTGAATCACCTCAAGGCATGCTGCAAGTTCTTAAATACTTTTTCCCAACAATTATGAAATACTTCTGAAAAAAGAAAGTACTGTATATATTCGAGTATAAGCCGAGTTTTTCAGCTCAAGCATTTTCTGCAGCAGAGAATGACATTTTCCGACCCGACTTTGGGGCCCCGTATCTCGGGGCCACTTGGTGCTAGGAAACAATTTGGTGTGCAAACCCAGTGGAACCAACACTACAACATATCCAAATTTGGGGTTCCTAGCAATAAATGGCCCGAGATACGGGGCCCCAGAGTCAGTTCGGAAAATGTAATTCTCTGCTGCAGAAAAGTGCTTGACATTTTCCGACCCGACTTTGGGGCCCCGTATCTCGGGGCCACTTGGTTTTAGGAACCCCAAATCTAGTGTGCAAAACAACACTACCACATATCCAAATTTGGGGTTCCTAGCACTAAGTGTTCCCGAGATACGGGGCCCCAAAGTCGGTCAACTGTGTCCATCTGCAGCAAAGTCATTTCGGGACCCTTTGGGTTCAGAGACCCCAAATTTTGGCTGCAGCTAGGGGGCATCTAGGAACTCTTAACTACCAAGTTTGAAGTTCAGGTGACCAAATGGGCACAGTGAGGCATGCAAATGGGCATTGTTGACCCTCTTTTCCACTTACAGTAGCTGCGCATTTCTCACCCTAGGCTTATACTCGAGTCAATAAGTTTTCCCAGTTTTTTGTGGTAAAATTTGGGTGCCTCGGCTTATATTCGGGTCGGCTTATACTCGAGTATATACGGTATGCGCATCTTCAAAAAATAAAAACCTAATAGAAAAACAAAGAGCATCAAACACACTATATTCTTAATTGAATTAGGGCATTTAATCTTAGAGGAGGAGGAAGATGATTAAAAACAAAACAAATGTAACACGTGTATGTACTTTTTTCTCTTAATGGCCTTCTCTAGCTCTGATTAAATCACAGTCACTTAATAATATTAATGGCTTAATTTAGCCTTTATTTAATCAGAAAATAGACAACCTTGGGGGACACAGTGTGAACGGAAAGGCCAGAAAATGGATAGCATTGCCGCTCTCCCTTTAATACATCTTAATGATTAGTCTAATGCAGAGTCACTTGATGGAAGAGCATGTGGCGATATATTTCCTTTATCTTTTTATTTCTTTCAAAATGAATTACTTTTCCATTGTTGAACCCGATGTCTGTATCTTGTACAGAGAGAACTCTGGAAACGCAAAGTGTAATCATTTTATTTACAAACTGGATTTCGGAAAGAATTCCCAGACAAAAGTCCTCGCTCATCCCGTGTGGGCTCCGATTATTGTAGCTGATTTCCTTTGGCTCTGTGTTCGGCATCTCGCCTCTTTGCCTTGAGTACAAATGAGAAAAAGAATGCGTGGACTTCACAAGGATAATTTGGAAACATTCGTGGACCTGTCTCTGCAAATATTTGTCCAATTATTATCAGCTAGTATTACCAATTACATTTTATATCCCCCAACTGGATTCACCAGCAAGACCTATTTTACAGGCAAATTACAATTCTTATTACATATATAATGAAAAACTTAAACAACTCATCCAATGGTCCATGTAAATCCTTCACTTCAATTTCTAGGCTCCGGGCGTACATTTAAGAAGGATAATTGGAATGCATAGGTAAATTTGAGTGTCCTCATAAAACAGCTCTGTTAAACAGAGACTGTTGTCCTAATGGGAAGGTGCTGAGTATTTTCAATGAACACACATTTCGCATTATTATTTGAAAGGTTCAACCCTTCCCCCCCCAAAAAAAAAAAAAATATATATATATATATATATATATTATTTTTTTTTTTTTTTGGTAGATGCCGGAACATTATAATCCCCTGACAATCTCTTCTATCTCTTAACCACTTTCAGACCGGACCAATTTGCAGCCAAAGGACCAGGCCCCTTTTTGCGATTCGGCACTGCGTCGCTTTAACTGACAATTGCGCGGTCGTGCGACGTGGCTCCCAAACAAAATTGACGTCCTTTTTTTCCCACAAATAGAGCTTTCTTTTGGTGGTATTTGATCGCCCCTGCGATTTTTATTTTTTGCGCTATAAACAAAAAAGAGCGACAATTTTGAAAAAAAACACATTATTTTTTTTTTTTTTGCTATAATAAATATCCCCCAAAAATATATAATAAAACATTTTTTTTCCTCAGTTTAGGCCGATACCTATTCTTCTACATATTTTTGGTAAAAAAAAATTGCAATAAGCGATTATTGATTGGTTTGCGCAGAAGTTATAGCGTTTACAAGATAGGGGATAGTTTTATAGCATTTTTATTAATAATTTTTTTTTATTAGTAATAGAGGCGATCAGCGATTTTAATTGTGACTGCGACATTATGGCGGACACATCAGACATTTTTGACACATTTTTGGGACCATTGTCATTTATACAGCAATCAATGCTATTTAAATGCATTGATTCCTGTATAAATGACACTGGCAGTGAAGGGGTTAACCACAAGGGGGCAGTGTAGGGGTTAAGTATGCCTAGGGGTGTGTTTCTTACTGTGGGGGGGGCGTGGCTGTCATCTAGTGAATGCTGATCTCTGCTCCAATCACAGGAAGCAGAGATCGGCGTCACTAGTTGCTAGGCAGAACGGGGAGATGCTGTTTATCTTGGCATCTCCCCGTTCAGCCTTCCTGTGAGACGATCGCGGGTGTCCCCGCGGCGATCGAGTCCCGGCGCGCTCCCGATGGCATGACAGGCATTAAGGAGGGACTTATATATATACGCCCTCCTGCCTGTACGTGCCATTCTGCCAAAGTATATCTGTGTGCGCCGGTCGGGAAGTGGTTAAAGTGGTTGTAAACACTCTAATACAACTTTGTCTTTTCAGAAACTACATAACACAGACAGCTGATCGCTGCCTGTGAAAGTGCACTTACTTGGTTAGTTTCGATTATATTCATGTTTGCATAGTGCATGACATCATGCGCGATTGCGCAGTATGTACTTGCTAGATCGGCATATATATAGTGCCGTTTGTATTATTCCGGCTTGTATACTTTGTGCTGTGCGTGACATTCTCCTCTAAACGGCATAGAGGAGAAGTCTCGCGATGCACAAATCATTCTCCTCTTCCTGACACTCCCCCTTGTGATTGAACGTTACGACGGTACGGCGCATGCGCAAGCTTTAGTCAGGCCAGCGAAGTAAGGGGACGGAAATGACGTCCGCATCGGCTTCAGAAATCAGCAGTACCAATGGCGCAGGCGATACCCGGAACACAATGAAAAATCAAACTCAACAAAAAGGTACTTATAGCACTCGTTTTTCAATTTGGAACACATAGCATGCTTGGGTATGTTAATAAACATACAATTAGTTTAAAAATATAATTTTTTTGGGGGGTGTTTACTTCCTCTTTAAGTATGACCATATTGGTGAGAGCTCTGCGACTTATAGCCACTTCCCACCCAAGGTAAGTCCTAGGACGTCCTTGAATTTGATTGGGTATATCTGAATGATGCCTGCAGCTACAGGCATCATTCAGATATCAGCTTTTTTCAGCCGGCGATTCCCTACACCATAGGAATGATCATAGCGTGCGTTCCACCGATTGATCGTTCTTACGGGCGGCGAGATGGGATGCCCCCCTCCCGCCGCCTTGCGGTGCTTCTAACGACTCGCCGCCTCCATCGGTGAGTCAGAGACAGGATCCACTGGCCCCAACTGGTGACCATAGAGATCATAGAGACCATAGAGATTTCCAGCAGGCCAGATGGTCGCCGGAGTCTCTATGATCGTTCAGAGACCTCTGCATTCAAACAAATGGCGCCGCCTCGGGTGGGAAGCCGAGATTGTTTATTTTTTTTTTTAGGCTTCCCAGCCTAGAGGTGAGATGTGGGGTCTTATTGACCCCATATCTCACTGTAAAGAGGACTGATCATACCATATTCCTATTACAAGGAATGTTTACAGTGTCAAACTAAAAAAATAAAAGTAAAATTAACAATAAAAATTATTTAAAGCGCCCCTGTCCCTGTGTGCTCGCACGCAGAAGCGAATGCATACGTAAGTCCCGCACACATATGAAAACGGTGTTCAAACCACACATGTGAGATATCACCGCGAACTTTAGAGCGAGAGCAATAATTCTGTAACTCAAAACATGTAACCAGTAAAAAATGTTAACGTGTCGCCTATGGGGATTTTTAAGTACCAAAGTTTGGCGACATTCCACGAGAGTGTGCAATTTTGAATCGTGACATGTTAGGTATCTATATACCCAGCGTAACTTCCCCCAAATGCACCCTGCCTGTGTCCCATTAAATGCAGCATCTGTCACTTCAACCCCCCCCCAGCGGTACTTACCTTGCTGTTGTCCTCTCCTGCGGTGTCTTCTTCCACTGGCAGCGCTAATGAAGCCTCTCCCAGGCGCAATGGGAGAGAGAAACAGGAAGTGACATCTAACTGAGGTCAGATGTCAATCAAATCTCAAGCGCTAAGTAGCTTCCGCCCGGCGCCTGTAGTATATATTACTATGGCCGGGCGGAAGCTAGTCGGCGCTTCAGAAAATGCTGCAAGGCGAGCTAAATGCCTGCAAATGCAGCGCCACATCTGCAATCTCGTGATTGCATAGACGTGGCGCTTCCCATAAGCGCACTGTGTCCGGGGGGCTTATCGGAATCAGGAAGCCCCCTTTAACAAGAGGACCCCCAGATCCCGCCCCCCCCCCCCCCCCTGTGTGAAATGGTAAGGGGGTACAAAAGTACCCCTACCATTTCACCAAAAAAGTGTCAAAAATGGTAAAAATGACAGGAGACGGTCTTTGACAATTCCTTTATTAAAATCTTCTTTCTTCTGGTCTTTCTTCTTCCTCTCTTCATCCTTCGGTTTCTTCATCTTCTCCTTCCGGCATCTTCTTCCATCTTCTTCTTCCATCATCCCTTTCCTCCGATCCGCTTCATCTTGCTCTCGTCTTATTATCCCATTAAAGAAGAAGAGAATTGTGCGCTGCATTTCGAGTTTTCATAATTTGCCCCGTCACGAATGTTAAATCTCCATTACGAACGCTAGTTTACAAGACCGGCCACTTCTTGCTCATCCTTGCTTCCGAGCATGCATGTTTGTACTTTGGACTTTTGTCCGACGGACTTGTGTACACACGCTCAGAAAATCCGACAACAGACATTTGTCCACGGAAAATTTTAAAACCTGCTATCCAACATTTGTCTGCGGAAAATCCGACACCAACCAAATTCCAATGGAGCGTACAAACGGTCTGATTTTCCGCCAACAGCCTGTCATCACACATTTCCCGTTGGAAAATCCAATCGTGTGTACGAGGCTTTAGTCCCAATTAACATTTCCATGTTCTCCTTGTAAAAGAACAGATCTTCACTCTGTGAGTTCTGGTCCAATTTGACGGTCCCAAAAGCCAAGGAAAAAAGTATATTTTTTAGCTCCCATCCAAAAGGGGCCTTCTGGTATAGTACTAGACAGTGAAATTATGTGAGATTCTATGGTTCTCCTCCAATATTTTTAATCGTAATAACTTTTTTTTGTACTAATTTTTAGTGAGATGTATTATGGGTGTGATGTTACATTTTGGAGCTGATAGAATCTGTTTGAATCCCTTTGGCTGCAGCTAGGGGGCATCTAGGAACCCTTAAAGTGGTGTTTCCCCCTAAAAAATAAATAAAAAAGGCTTAAAAATCCTAAAAAAAATAAATAAAAATTATTGGAAATTTTTTTTTTTACATACCTCTAAATGCCTGTTGCTAGGGGGTCCCGCGTAGTCTGCCTTCTGCATAGCCTAGGCTGGTGACATCACTTCCCCTCAGTGCAGGAAGGGCTCCCCAGTCATCTGGGACCTGTCACGTGTCCCAAATGACTGTACGGCCAATCACGGCATGCGGCACCGCTCGCGCATTGCGCAGTGGGTGCCCGGCTGTGAAGCCACAGCCAGGTGCCCACAATTGAATTGCTGGCGCCGCCGAGCGGATCGGGGTGCTAGCGGAGCTTCGACCCCCGCTTCGCTGGACTCTGGAACAGGTAAGTGTCCGATTATTAAAAGTCAGCAGCTGCAGTATTTGTAGCTGCTGACTTAAATTTTTTTTTTTTTTTTTTTAAGGGATATACCTCTTTAACTACCAAGTTTGAAGTTCGGGGGACCTATGCCTGCAAATGGGCACAGTGAGGCATGCAAATGGGCACAGTGAGGCTGCAAATGGGCATTGTTGACCCTCTTTTCCACTTACAGTAGCTGCGCATTTCTCACCCTAGGCTTATACTCGAGTCAATATGTTTTCCCAGTTTTTTGTGGTAAAATTAGGTGCCTCGGCTTATATTCGGGTCGGCTTATACTCAAGTATATACGGTATGTCCTTTCTCTATCCCTAACTGTAGTAGTGTGTCTGCCCAGGCATAACCAGGTGAGGTGAGAGTCTATCATGGCATTGTTCTTGACTTGGATGTCTCCGAAAGTCCCGGTGTCACGAGCAGAACCAACCAATCCACTGAGAAAGAACCCAAGCAGAACCTAACATGGCCCAGGACCTCAGCCTACCCGCTTTTTATAGCACAGGTGTGCAGGCAAGGACCAAAAAGCCCAGAAACTCAGTTTGCAGTAGTTAACACTTTCTCTAGCCTGGACCAGCCTCTAACTCACCAGCACCAATGAATTCCTACCTGCCTACATACCTGTAAACTTTATATAAACCAACAATGAACACACACATTGACCACACCACCAGGGGTGGAGATGTTCCCTGCCGTTTTGTGGGTGGCACCCCTCTGGAAAGACAAGTCCAAGCCAAGACTCGACCTACTACTAGATACCAACAGGCTGGTCCTTTTTGGGAGAACATAGGACAACATATATATAATATTTAAAGAAAGAAGCGTTACATTTAGGTTACCGTATATTTATCGGCGTATAACACACACTTTTTCCCCCTTAAAATTGGGGGAAAGTCGTGGGTGCGTGTTATACGCCGATACCCCCCAAAAAAAGTGACAAAAATAGCAAGCGGCGCCGAAAGATAGCGAGCGCCGCCGAAAAAGACCGAATCACCACCGAAAAAAAACGAAGCGCCGCCGGAAATGACAGAATCGCCACCGAAAAAAAACGAAGCGCCGCTGGAAAAGACAGAAGCGCCGCCGGAAAAGACCGAGCCGACTGTTCGGCTCCGCTCGTAGTCCCGCCTCCCTGCGCTCGCTCTGGAAACAGCAGGGAGGCGGGACCGCAAGCGGAGCCAAACAGTCGGCTCGGTCTTTTCCGGCGGTGCTTCAGTCTTTTTCGGCAACGCTTTGGTCTTTTTCGGCGGCGCACGCACGGTCTGTCTCGGCGGCGGG
Source organism: Lithobates sylvaticus (assembly GCA_028564925.1). Taxonomy (NCBI): domain Eukaryota; kingdom Metazoa; phylum Chordata; class Amphibia; order Anura; family Ranidae; genus Lithobates; species Lithobates sylvaticus. Next base: position 37,139,539 of record CM053026.1, on the reverse strand, counting down.
AAATTTAAATGCGGGCAAGGCTTTAAATGACGCTGGCAAGCTACAATGACACTGGGCAAGCTGCAATGACACTGGGCAAGCTGCAAATGACACTGGGCAAGCTGCAATGACGCTGGGCAAGGCTGCAAATGGCGCTGGGCAAAGCTGCAAATGACGCTGGGCAAAGCTGCAAATGACGCTTAAATGTAAGTTTTTTTTTTCCCTAAACTTCCCTCCTAAAACTTTTTTTCCTTAAAATGCCCTCCTAAACTTGGGGTGCGTGTTATACGCCGGTGCGTGTTATACGCCGATAAATACGGTATCTAAAATTTTGTATGCTTGCAAATGATTCCTCCAATGCAATTTGGCAAGATTAGCATCACATGTTATAAAAATTAACCTAATGTATTTTTAAGCAGCATCTTTAAAACTTCTCCAACTGAGATTCAAAGAACTATCATTTTTAGGATCACATTTCATCTTCCTGTCCCATCTCTAAAGATTCACTTAGACTCTCCAAAGGAAAATGTTTTTTTTTTTTCCTTTCAAAAACACCAGATGTTACTAAATAAATTAGAGTGTGCTTAAAACTATATTTATCTTTTGCAGATTGGTATGCTTATCAGAACATCAAAACTAAATATACAGTATGTTAAGAAAAACATGTTTCAAAAAAGGAATTCTATTGAATGTAATATGTTTAAATATTAAATGTTTAAATAGATTTCAACCAAATTTATGCAGACAGCGTGTTATGCAATAGTCTTTAGTTGATTGTTCAAACCTTGTAATATTGGAAACTGATATTTACTTTTTTGCTACAAAGTTAACTAGTTTGAAAAATAACAAAAAGTAACAGAAACGCTAAATAGCAAACTAACTATATACAATATACAAGAAATGGGGGGCCACCGAAAAACAAGGTAATGCCGGAGGGGGGAAGCAGGACTGGGATCAGGAACACGAGAAGGACATAAAAGACAGCGGGATACAGGGCAAAAGCAAGATCAGGAGCAGGGTCTGAATAATTTAACAAGCAGTATCTGGCTAATGGGGCAAAACACTGAAGCAAAGGGTAATATTGGAGGGGGGACTAAATACCCTCCCAGCAGCCAGAATCAGAGGGAGACTGATTACTAGGATCTGCTGGCTCTTGGGAGACACCTGCTGGTGGACACCGGAACTTCAATCTTCTGTTCTAGGAACCACAGTGCCGCCAGAAGTTGATCCAGGTCCTGACAGGATGTCTGAAATTCTTTCCTGTGTCCGCACAGCACTGATAAGCGCTGTCATGATCATGTGACATGTCTAAAAAGGAACACAAAAGATCCACCTCGCTAGTGACTAGAATGACATAAGCAAGGAGGGGGAGAGGTAGGGTTTGTCCATCATCGATCTGGATTTCCCCAAAAGGTGGTAAAAAATAGTCATGTGGAGCAGCTAGAATTGCAATAGATAGGAAAAAGAGTCTATAAAGCAAGCCTTTATGCAACACCCACACAGCTGTTAAGCAAAGCCACTTTCCTACATAAGCCTTCATTATGTAAACTGCCCTTTAGTGAAAGTGAAATCTCTGAGACTTGCTTCCTGGCGATCTGTTAAATCTAAACCTGTAATATACTTTAAAGGTCAGATTACCAATCTAAAGTGACCTGATAAAATAGGTACTCTAGACCCCTTATAAGTTCACTTTTTTATCCCTGAGCATGGGTCTCTACTCCACCCACATTCCCAGTGATACTGGTACCCCACCATTCCACTGCATGTCCATCCATGGCAAATTACCGATCTCAGTGGTTCAACCCACTTTACCATAAATCCAGATTTAGGCATGTGCTAACCACTAATGACTGGCCTGCGGTACAACTGAGTTCCTGATTTGTCATAGGATAGCCACTATCTTTGCATTATTTCCCATAATTTCCTGTTGTGTGAAACACTAATAGCTCTCTGTATCCACAAAATAATTTTATAGGAGACAAAAAAGAGCTGAATCATCAGGACATCAACTTTTGCAATATTTCTCAGCCTTTTCTCTTTGTTGTCAATCTGGTGGACAACAAAACTAAAGCCTCGTACACACAATCGGATTTTCCGCAGACAAAACCTCTGACTTTTGTCCGAAAGCGTGTGCCTGGATTTTGTCTTGCATACAAATAGCAAGGAATTGTCAGCCAACAAACACGAACGTAGTGATGTACTATGTGTTTTTCAGCACTTTAGCGCCACCCTTTGGGCTCCTTCTGCTAATTTTGTGTTAGTAGAAGTTTGGTGAGTGTTGATTCGCGCTTTTCATTTTGTGCTTTTCATTTAGCGCTTTTCAGTTCATTTCTGAACGGACGTTCGTCGACCAGACATGTTGTGGAATCGGGGGACATAACGTGTTATTTATTACTGGCCTTGGAGCTATTGCTTTGACCCAAGTCCAGTCCAGGAACAGGAGGAGGAGGAGTTTTTGGACCAAAAATTGGTTGCTTTATTAACCGTGACCAATTATGTCATATGCATTTGCTGCGGGAGCTCCAGGAGAATAATCCAGATGATTTTCGATATTATCTCCGGATGACGGACCCCTGCTTTCACCAACTCTTGGCATTGTTGACCCCCTATATTAAAAAGCAGGATACATGCATGAGGCTTTTATTTTATTTTTTTTTTTTTTTCCACAAAAATTTTTTATTGAACAAACAAAAGTCAGCAAACATTTGAACAACGTACAATGTACAACGGGATTCAGGTTCCAGCATTATTATACAGTTACAACGTAGAAAGGTTAATGGCATGCAAACATTTGTTAAGCTCGTATACATAGTAGTGCTTGTGTTGAAGATCAGGGGTATTATTGGACTTATAAAACACCAATGGGACCAATATCATCAGGTCCAACTATGGTTCAGTATTAGTAGTTCCCTTAAATCTTCAGTCCACCAGAGAATCCCTTTCCTTCAGTAAGCGGGTAGGTTATTATCATGAAAGGAGGGGGCACAGAGGGGAAGGGGGGGGGATGGGATATAGAATAGAGAGAGGGGTCGGAATGAAGGTAAAGAGGGGAATGGTAGGGAGTAGAAGTATTAAAAAAAAAAAAAAGAAAAAGGGGGGGGGGGGGGGGGTGGTGGGGGGGGGCCACCTCTCCACTAAGCTGGGTCCTCCAGAGGAGGACGAGGGGGGTCAGTTACGGGTTAAGTGTGTGTCTTAATCATCGGTCTGTCTGTTGGGGAAGTAGGATTTGTATTGCTCAGAGGATTTGAAATGGGTCCAACAGGCCCAGGTATTCGTGAATTTGTGCATTCTCTCTTGCGCGGTATGTATCAGTTCTTCTATTTCTTCAGTTCTGGAGATTCTTTGAAACCATTCTCTAATTGATGGGGATGTTGTTGATCTCCAGTGTATGGGGATACAGAGCCTGGCGGCGTTGACCATGAACATGGCCAATGATTTGTAGTATGCTCGTTTGGATAGGGCGGTGTGGTGTAGCAGGTATTGGGCTGGTTCGAAGTTCAAAGTGTATGTGGTGATTTGTTCTATGAGAGAGTGCACCTCCCTCCAGAAGGGCTGAAGGAGGGCGCACTCCCACCAGATGTGGAGCATTGAGCCCACCTGAGATTTGCATCTCCAACATGTGTTCGGGGTAGTCGGTGAGAACTTGTGTAGGCGCTCGGGGGTTCTGTACCACTTGGTAATAATCTTATACCCATTCTCCTGTACTGCCACATTCATTGTCCCTTTGTGAGCGTATGTGTAGATGTCTGTCCAATTGTCGTCTGAGAGGGATATATTCAGTTCTTTCTCCCAAGATACACGGTTTACGTCGGTTGTAGTCCCCCTGTCTATAGCTCCTTGGAGTAGAGAGTAGATGTAGGAAATCACATGTCTTTGCGGTGATGTTTGGGAGCATAGGGCTTCAAACGGTGTGAGTTGTCTATTCCAGGTAGTTATCGGGTTGTGTGAAAGAAGAAAATGTCGGAGTTGTCTATAGGTCCAAAATGGGAATGACTCAGTCTGGGATTGGGCAACTAGATTTTCAAAGGACCTAATCTGTCCCTTGTAGATCAAATGATGGGCTAGTAGATCTTTTTGGGGCCATTCATTCGCCAGGAAAGACTGCTCCTCCCCAGGAGGGAAATCTGGGTTACCCCTAAGAGGGGTCAATGGTCCGGGGTGTGAGGTGAGGTTTGATGTGCCTAGCAAAGATTTGAGAGCTGTTAAGGAAGTGTGAATAAGCGGGTGGGTTTTTAAAGAGGGCGGCCAGTGTTTTGTTGCAATCCAGGGCAGCGAGTATAGAGGGATGGGGGAAAAAGCGTTCTCCAAAGGTACCCAAGTCTTTTGTCTTCCGTGCACTTTCCAGTCCACTATCCTAGCAAGTTGGCACGCGAGATAGTACTTATGCAAGTCGGGTAGGCCAATGCCTCCAGATGTTTTGGTTCGTGTAAGACGGGTATATTTAATGCGTGGGGAGTTATTACTCCATATAAATGCTGAACACGCTTGTCGGTAAGATTTGAAGAAAGATGACGGCAAGTAGATGGGTATCGTCTGCATAAGATATAGCAGTCGTGGGAGTATCACCATCTTGATAAGAGCTGAGCGTCCGAACCAAGATATGTTTAGCTTTGCCCAGTCTTGCAGATCTTTCTGGATTTTAGAAAGGGTGGACTGGAAGTTGCACCTGAAGAGGTCTGACAGACTTGTGGTGATTTGGGTGCCTAGGTACGTGATGTATTCACTATTCCATATAAAGGGGAACGAGTCTTTACAATGGGTGACTTCCTGGGGGGGGGGAGGGATATGTTGAGCGCGTTTGATTTGGCATAATTAACCTTGAATCCCGAGAGGGACCCAAAATGATGTATATCTTCTAATAGGTTAGGGAGGGAGACACGTGGGGATTTCAAGGAGAGGAGAATGTCGTCTGCAAACGCTGCTACTTTAAATTCATGGTTTGCTATTTGGATACCATTTATGTCTGGATTCGCTCTCAGTCTGTTTAGGAGAGGTTCGAGTGTGAGCACAAAGATGAGCGGGGAGAGGGGGCATCCCTGACGTGTCCCGTTGGAGATAGAGAAGGCGTCCGACAGGTGACCGTTGACCTTGACCCTCGCCGAGGGTGATTTATACAGGGCATCTATGTAGGCACACATGCGGGGGGGGAGACCGACCCCCTTAATCACTTCACGCATGTAGTCCCAGGTCACTCTGTCGAACGCCTTCTCCGCGTCCAAAGAGAGAAGGAAGCCCTGTGTCCTTGTAGATGTCAGCCAGTGGTGTAGGTTAAGCGTTCTGGTGGTATTGTCCCTGGCTTCCCTACCAGGGATGAAGCCCACCTGGTCAGGTGATATCAGTGAGGATATAAAGGGAAGAAGGCGATTTGCTAAGATTTTCGCATACAGCTTAATGTCTGTATTGAGGAGAGAAATGGGTCTATAATTGGCAGCCTGTGCAGGATCCTTGCCCTCCTTCGGGATCACGGCAATGTGTGCTTCTAACATCCTACCCGGTTGTGAGGACGGGTCTGCTAGGTAGTTGAATGTGGATAAAAGTTTGGGGGACAGTGTCTCAGAGAAGGTTTTATAGTAAATGAGTGATAGTCCATCCGGACCCGGGCTCTTGCCTGTCTTCATTTGTTTCATGGCTGCCGTAAGTTCCTCCGCTTCAATGGGGCCACTAATGGATTCCGCCTGTTGAGGGGTAATTGGTTTTGGGGCAAACTCGCCTATGTATTCCCTAAGCTTTATTTTCCTGAGTTCAACTGCTTCAGGGGTCTGCTTCTCTTGTGCTAAATTATAAAGATTGGAATAAAAGGACTCGAACTGTTTAGCTATGTCATCATTTTTAGAATGCAATGTGCCGTGGCAATCGCGAATGTGGTGTACCGTGGAGGATGATTTGGCATTCTGTATTGTGCGGGCCAATAGTCTCCCACTTTTGTTTCCCTGTTCGTAGAAGACCCGTTGTTTCAGGACATACCTGCGTCGTGTGTGTTTGCCTAGTTCGTCTAGTAATAGGGAGCGAGTGAAGGTCAGGTCTTGGAGAGTTTGTAGGGACGTTGAGTGTTTATGGGCGGTTTCAAGGTGTTTAATTTTTCTTATTAGGTCGTTAATTAGACCTTGCTGTCTTTTTTTAGCCTCCGTAGCTAAAGAGATGAGTCTCCCCCTGATGACACATTTATGGGCTTCCCAGAGAGTTACAGGCGTTGTCTCATGGGAATCGTTTTCAGTGAAGTACTGTTGCATGGATGTCTGAATCTGGGACACTGCTACTGGGTCTTTCAACAGCGAGGCGTTAAGTCGCCAGGATTTTGTCCTTTTGGTTGAGTCAGGGAAGGTAAGGGTAATCATGATAGGGTTGTGGTCAGAGAGAAACATCGGTTCTATTGAAGCTTGGGTTAGAAAGGGTAGGTCAGCTTGGGAGAGGAAAAAGTAATCTATCCTGGAGTATCTTTGGTGGGGGGGGGAGTAGAAGGTGTAGTCTTTGTCTCCCGGATGTAGGGTACGCCACGTGTCATGTAGAGTGAGGGTCTGCATTTGCAGCTTGATCTGTTTAAGCGCCCTGTAGGGAAGGGAAGAGGAGCCTGAAGATGTATCTAGAATCGGATTGAGAGGGACATTGAAGTCTCCTCCCAATAGGACCAGACCTTTCTGAAAGGTTGACAAAAGGTCGCCTATCTTTCTGAAGAAGGAAACCTGATGTTCGTTGGGGCAGTATATGTTCGCCAATGTGAGGGGCCTGTCTCTATAAGTGCCTTTGATAAATAGGTATCTGCCCTCAGGGTCTATTAGTGAGTCTGATATTGTGAAGTTAGCGTGTTTGGAGATTAAAATGGTCACACCTTTGGTCTTGGCATTCGGATTTGTGGCATGGAGAGCGGTCCTATAAATGTGGTTCAGCAGTTTAGGGGTAGCATCCGTTTTGAAGTGCGTCTCCTGGAGGAAGAGAAAGTGTGCTCTGTGTTTGGTTAGTTCGGATAGGATCTGCGACCTTTTTTCAGGTGTGTTCAGTCCCTTAACATTCAGCGAGACGCACTTCAAAGAGAGCTGTTGGTCAAATGATCGAGTATCCTGCATTGTGGGAAATGAGTTATCACGCAGATCAGCAGGTGATAGGGCTTATCGTACTGGTGGGTGGAGAGGTGACCCCAAGAAGGTGAGGGAGAAGGACTGTTAGGAAGAGGGGGGGCGGGTGTAATGGGACACACGGAGGGTATAGTCCCGGATGGGAAAGGTAGCAAGTTGGGGCGGGGCCCCTGGGTGTAGGGGGGGAGGGGGAAGGAGAGGGAGGAGGAACTGAAAGAGGGGGGAGGCGGGGGGTAGTGGGGGTAGCACAGGTAGTATGTAGCAGGGAGGGAGGGAAAAAGGGAGAAAAGAGAAAAAAAAAAAAAAAAAAAAAAAAAAAAAAAAAAAAAAAAAAGGGGGGAAAAAAGAAAAAAAAAAAAAAAAAAAAAGGGGGGGGGGTGGGTACCAGAGGTGGATGTAGAAAGTCTATTCCACCGTAGTATGTACAACTGGTTGGTCAGCAAGCGTCCTTGTGGACTGCTGTGTGGGGAGTTGAGTACTGGGGGGGATTGGATGCCAGTGCACCCGTGAGGACTCTGGGGGCTTAAAAAAGGGGAGTTTCAAGAAAATTAAAGGTGGGCATTGAGATCATGTCCACTTTGGTCAGTAACATAAACCTGAGTGTAAACGAGGCTTCTCAGTGTGGTAAGCAAAGCGAAGGGATTAACTAGAGACCATTTAAACAATAGTAAAACCAGCATAACGCCTCTATTGGTCTGCCCTGCAGTTGTTCATAACACGTCTATCATAGCGCAAGACGTCAGTGGACGGTTAAAGGGGTCAAAGGTTGGGTTATAGGCAAGTTAGAACCCATCTCCGTCCCCTGGCTTCCTCTGCAGAGACCCGTGTATTGGTCAAAACCTCCTGCAATTGAAATGCTAGTGGCAAACTGAGTTTAAACATGCATGTCAGATTATCAGTCCATGTAGTTGGTCATTGAAGCGGGAGGTGTAAGGAGGATCAGGAAGGAGCGGGTAGTCGTTACCTGGTCAGCTCTTATCCTTATGCATATAGTACGTTTAAGCGTGTTACCTGGTCAGTAGAGCAATGGTGTCTTAAGCATGTCATCAAATGCAAGTACATAAATAAACCAGAGACCCAAGGGGCGACATCCCACCCAGCTCGGTAAGTTTAGGACTAGGGTTACTAGTCAGGTATAACCGGGTGTTATGCCGGCATGTCGTTCGACATAGCCTGTTTAGAGGGAGCGTGTCGCGGTTCTGCGGGCGGTGAGGAGTCATCCCCTGGGTCTTGTAATCAGCCACATAGAGCATAAGCATTTACGATGTATGCAACGAAAAAAGAAAACAAAAAGAAAAAAAGGGAAAAATTAAAAAGGAGGAAAAAGAAAAACAGGGGAGGAAGTCCTCATTTGGTCATACCATCCGTTTACTGCTCTACCTCCGCTCCTCCTTTGCAAAGCTGACAGTCTCAGATAAAAAGTTCCCCTTCTGTGTATTGGCTCAAGTTCCGAAGGTGCTGTCACTGTGACCATTACTTGGGGTCTTAGGTGGTCTAATGCTCACTTCAAAAGACACAGTCTGGACAGAGATAGATACCCATGCCGGTCCGGTGGGGTCTGACATCTGCGGGTGAGGAGTCTCGCAAAGCAGGCGGCAGTCCAGTATAGGTGGCGGGGTCTCTATAGTGCAACAAAAACAATGTCACTTACTTGACCACACGAGAAGCCTTCTGGTTGCTGCGAATTCTTTTTCACGCCTCCTGACGGTCCCGTCTCGGTGTGGCATGATTCGGGCTGCGGGAAAAGTGGTCTCGGCGTGATAGGCGGTTCTCCGGAGATGAAAGTTCCAGTCCGCGTCTTCTGGATCTTTGTCTGTGCGTTTTCGGCGATGGGTTGATCGTGACTTGCTTCCATGGCTCCGACGGGAAGTAGAAGGAACACCAATCCGGAAGTTCCATGTTTGGGATGTCGAGTTGTTCACAGAAGGCTGGAAGGTCATCAGGGGTTCGGAGAATTGCAGTGCGCCCTCTAGCTGTGGCCGACAGGGAGAATGGGAATTTCCAGCGGTATGGTATGTTGCGGTTGCGAAGGACATCCAGCAGGGGGCGTAGGGATCTTCGGTTCTGTAATGTAATTTGCGATAGGTCTTGAAATAGCTTGATTTCAGCACCGTTAAACAAAATGCGGCCCCTCAGTCTGGCTTTGCGTAGTATTTCCTCTTTCAAGGGGAAATTTACTATACAACATACGATGTCTCTTGGTGGTTCAGAGTCTCGCGGTGGGGGTCTAAGTGCGCGATGAAATCTTTCCATCTCAATAGGGGTATCTACCGGGCGGTCAAGTAAATCATTAAAAATAGTGCAGATTGCTTGCAGTAATCCCGGGGCTTCGATACTCTCCGGCACCCCTCTCACCCGTACATTGTGGCGGCGCCCCCTGTTGTCGAGGTCCTCCACTTGGCGGTGGAGCTCGAAAATGTGTGGTAGTTGGGCATCGTATGTTTTTTGTACCTGCCTGATGGCCATAGCTTGTGTTTGGGAGGCTTGTTCCACATCTGATAGCCTGTGCGTCATGGTTTGGATGTCCGCCTTCAGGTCGGAAATGGCCGCCGTGATGGTGTGTCTAATGTCCAGGGCGACTTTTTGCAGATCATTCTGCAGATCCAGGAGGCTCGGGGGGTGAGTGAGGTTGTCGCTGTAATCCATTCCCGAAGCAGAGCTGCCGCTGCAGTGGGAGGTGGGAGATGAGGCCTGCGGGGCCTGCAAGGCCTGTTGCACTGGCGGCGCCTCGTGTTTTCCCGATTTCTGAGAACGGAAAAGCTCCGGGATATTCTTCCCTGGTTGGGAGCTGGGGTCGGTCACCGATCTAGGGGTTGAGGTGCTTCTGTTGGTTCTGCCCATCTCTCTTTGCGTTGTTGTATCCCGAGTATTCAGCTTATTGAGTCCTCACTGTGCGGGAGCTCTCACCTCAAGCTGCCATCTCGGATCCCGGCCAGGCCACGCCCCCCTTATTTTATTTTTTGGTTGAATAATAATGATTTGATTTGGTATATTTTCAATATTTTTGGATGCATAGAATGCACTTTTTGGTTAGGTTCTATTGGCAGATAGCATGTCTAATTTTATTTGTTTTCTTTTTTTAATGCACAATAAAAAAAAATTGTGGAGAATAATACTGGGCTATGTGTTTTACTTCAAATGACAGTTTGAGAGTCGGCAGTTACATTTTAAAAAATACAATTTAAAATTGACAAGGGACGCCAACATAGTTGTATCTTTGATCTTAAAATCTACGGGATAATGATGTTGTGGTAACTTGCCCAAATAAAAAAAAAACAAGCATAATAATATTATTCTTGATATCACTAGGTAAAAATTTTAACGAATAACGAATCGTTCGAATCGAACGAATCCGAAAACAACGAAAATCCGAAAAAAACAAATTAGAAACAACGAATCTACGAAAGAAGAAAATCCAAAAAACTAAAACGGGAACAACGAAAATCAAAATGAACGAAAAAATTCGTACATTCGTAACTTTTTTTTTTTGAATTGGTAATTTTCCGTGTCCCTTACAATGCTTAACATGCCTCGAATGGATTGAACGAAAAAATTTGTACATTCGTAACTTTTTTTTTTCGATTTGTAATTTTCAGTGTCTCTTACAATGGCGCTGCTTAATGTGCTTCGAATGGATTGAACGAAAAAATTCATACATTCGTAACTTTTTTTTTTCGATTTGTAATTTTCCGCGTCTCTTACAATGGCGCTGCTTAACGTGCTTCGAATGGATTGAATGAAAAAATTTGTACATTCGTAACTTTTTTTTCGATTCGTAATTTTCCGTGTCTCTTAAAATGTAATAATAGCATACAAATTACATAAAATTATGAATTATGCTCCGATTACGAATCTACGAATGTTACGAATGTACGTATAAATACGAATGCGTCCAAATTTCGAATAAACGGAAAAACGAATCAACGAAAAAATAAGTCTAACGAAAATACAAATCGCTACGAATACGAACACCGACGACTTACGAATTTACGAATCGTTACGAATACGAACACCGACGATGTACGAATTTACGAATCGTTACGAATCAACGGAAACGAAAAAAAAGAAAATAAACAAATTTTTTTGTTGTGCACATGTCTACCGAGCATGCGTGTTTGTACTTTTGTCCGACGGACTTGTGTACACACGCCCAGAAAATCCGACAGCAGACATTTGTCCGTGTAAAATTTTAAAACCTGCCATCCAACATTTGTCCACAGATAAACTTATAAACAATCAGATTTTCGGCCAACAGCCTGTCATCAAACATTTCCCGTTTGGAAGTTCGGTCGTGTGTACGAGGCTTTAGAGAAAAAAAGATTAAAAAAAAAAAGGTGATTATAATACCCTACCCAAAAATAAAAAACAGGATTGGTTAGAGATATCCTTTAAGGGTACAGACATACATTTTCTCCTAAATGGCATTTCTTTTCTTTCCTTACTGTCCCTCTCCTAATGTAAAGGCTGATTCAGTTTGACACATTGTCTGGCATACTTCACTACCGTTTGATTCCGCTGATATGCCTGTAGGCTTGTGGCATGAAAATCTCTGCTTATAATACAGAAGCTAATGATGACACTACAAGTTCAATTGTACCAGTGCCAATCATGATTTATTAAAGAGGCGGCACGCTCTCGTATCCTAAGAGAGGGGAAGATTTTGTTTTGTACAGCAATTTCTTCCAGAAGAAAAAAAAAAAAAAAAATAAGAAAAAATAAAAGACTCCGAACATTAAACTCTACAGTAACGGTACAGCGACTGTCCTTGAAAGTTTAAAAATGACAATTTCTACTCCGCAAAACTATGAATGAGAAAAGAAGGGAAATGTGGATATCCACAAGTACAGCGGCGCAGAGATGGATTCTTTTCTAATTAATATATGCATCCGCACAAATTGAAAGTTATTTTACTTGTGGCAAAGTCAGCGAATACATTCATAGGAAATTTGTCTTTAGGCAGAAAAACATTAATGATATCAGGACTAACATAATCCTGTGTCTAAGCAGAAAATCAGGGTTTTTATTACAACCGTGCTTTTTACATATAATTCTGTTCAGCTTATTTATTTTAGTATTTTAGCTATTGTATACTTTTGATTCATTAGAATAAAAATCCTATTTTCCAGAAAAATGTCTCTGATTCTATCTTTTCCAATATCTATTAGACATGTGCGCCGTCAATAAATGTGTTTTGTTTTTCGATCCTTTCCGTTTCGTATTAAAATTAATTCGTATTTCGTAATTCATGTCCGAAATTCAATTTGGATTCGTACGAAATATGAATTTTTGTTAGATTCGTAAGCTCTTCGTAACAATTATGAGTGTTCGTTATGGTGAATTTATCATTATGAGGGGCTCCCACAATCCCTGTGCTGTGCTGACTTCCTGGGGTTTTTAACTGCTTCCCGAGCGCCCACTGCATATATACGTCAGCAGAATGGCACGGCCAGGCAAAACCACGTACAGGTACGTGGCCCTTTAATTGCCTGGCCGTGGGTCGCGCGCGCGCCGCCAGCGGCGCACTTGCGACCGGGTCGGGAGCTCGGTGACCCCGGCCGCGAGATCAGCGGACCCAATCGCCGCTGGTGTCCCGCGATCTGGTCACAGAGCTGAAGAACGGGAGAGGTATGTGTAAACAAACCTCTCCCCGCGCTTCCTACTCTGCCTGTCATTGATCGGCTGTTCCCTGTCATCGGGAAAGCCGATCAATGACGTCAGACGTCAGCCCCGCCCCCTAATGTAAAAAAAACACACACACGTCACAGCCCATAACCCCTCCCCCTAGTGGTTAACTCTTTCACTGCCAGTGTCATTTATACAGGAATCAGTGCATTTAAATAGCATTGATTGCTGTATAAATGACAATGGTCCCAAAAATGTGTCAAAAATGTCCGACGTGTCCGCCATAATGTCGCAGTCACAATAAAAATCGCTGATCGACGCCATTATTAGTAAAAAAAAAATATTATTAAAAATGCTATCCTATTTTGTAAACGCTATAACTTTTGCGCAAACCAATCAATAATCGCTAATTGCGATTTTTTTTTTTTTACCAAAAATATGTAGAAGAATACGTATCGGCCTAAACTGAGGAAAAAAAATGTTTTTTTATATATTTTTTGGGGATATTTATTATAGCAAAAAGCAAAAAATATTGCATTTTTTTCAAAATTGTCGCTTTATTTTTGTTTATAGCGCAAAAAATAAAAACCGCAGGGGCGATCAAATACCACCAAAAGAAAGCTCTATTTGTAGGAAAAAAAGGATGCCAATTTTGTTTGGGAGCCACGTCGCACAACCGCGCAATTGTCAGTAAAAGCAACGCAGTGCCGAATCGCAAAAAGGGCCTGGTCCTTTGGGTGCAAATTGGTCCGGGGCTGAAGTGGTTAACTTCATTATAACGAATAATTGAAGTTAACGAACATTCTGTCCGATTCTGTTGTAACGGAATTTGGATCGGAAGTTCGTATACGAAATTTCGTATTTCGTACAAAAATTTGTATGCATAAAAATTTGTATTTCGGATTCGTACGAAACTAATCGCACATGTCTAATATCTGTCTATCTATCTATCTATCTATCTATCTATCTATCTATCTATCTATCTATCTATCTATCTATCTATCTATCTATCTATCTATCTATCTATCTACCGTATATACTCGAGTATAAGCCGAGTTTTTCAGCAATTTTTTTTGTGCTGAAAGTGCTCCCCTCGGCTTATACTCGAGTCAAGCACTTTTCTGCAGCAGAGAATGACAATTTTCTGACCCGACTTTGGGGCCCCAAATTTGGTGTGCAAACCCAGTGGAACCAACACTACAACATATCCAAATTTGGGGTTCCTAGCACCAAGTGGCCCAGAGATAAGGAGGGATGCCACTGGGTGGTATTTTTCCTGGAGGGAGTGCAGTGCAGGTGTAGTGTCGGTAGTGTGCTGCTAAAACCCTGCTGGACTGATTACCGCCGGCCGTGCTACAATACTGCAGAGCCAGAACTGCCTGCAAGGATGTGCCGACTGCGCTCCTGCACCTGGCACAAGCCTAGAACCAGCCTTTCACTTCCCTGTCAGGCGGTGCTGCGGAGTAATCTCCGCTTGACAGGCGCTTCCTAGTCCCGGCAAGGCGTGATGTCACTGAGAGGCCAGCCAGAAAGGCGAGATGGAGAGGACCATAGAGTGCTGCTGGCGCACTGAGTGCGTCCTAGAGGAGGAACCAACCGTGCAGTGTATCGAACAAGTAAGCAGATAGGCATATGCAGAGGAATTAGTTAACTCTGTGGGGGGAGCAGAGATCAGGAGGGGGCTAATTAATTATGAATGGTATTTTTAATATGCAGGATGAAGGGGGTTAATGTACTGCCACTGGTCACTGATGCATTCGTTACCAGTGGCAGTTAATTAACCCCTGTATGCTGCTGAATGAAGGGATTTATAAACACTTACACCGGTGCCTCTAATGCAGCACAAAGGGATTAATTAACTGCCACTGGTCACTAATGCATCAGTGACCAGTGGCATTAACCCCCTTCATTCTGCATATTACAAATACCATTTGTAATTAACCACTTGCGAACCTGCCGCAGTACATATACTACGACGGGGCGGCAGCTACAGGCACCGCGACGTACCCGTACATCGCTGCCTGTTTCGGGAACATGCCTCTATCCGCCTACTCCCCTGTGATTGTACACAGCGGAAATCTGTCAGCAGATCCCAGCCAATGACTCATTACCAGGACCTGTTGATCAGCTGTGTCCAATCACAGCCCAGAGCCCTGTGTTGACAATCAGCATAGAGCTCTGAACAGAGGGAATGATCACTTTGTTTCTTTTCCCTGCAAAGCAGGGGGAAAAAAAAAACAAATAAATTGGTGGCAAACAATCAGCACATGTTACACACAATACACATTGTTAGGCACAGAATTTACCCCTTGGTTGCCCCTAGATGTTAACCCCTTCCCAGCCAGTGTCATTAGTACAGCGACAGTGCATATTATTAGCACTGATCACTATATTAGTGTCACTGGTGATGTCAGTGGCAGTTAGTGTCACCATTACACCATTACAGTCCCACTATAAGTCACTGATCGCCACCATTACTAATATATAAATATATATATATATATATATATATATATATATATATATAAAAATAAAAAATATATCATTTAGTAGACGCTATAGCTTTTACACAAACCAATTAATATACACTTTTACACTACATTTTTCTTTAATAACGACATCTAGCAGAATACATGTTGGTCAAAATTTATGAAGAATTGTTATTATTATTATTTTATTGGATATGTTTTATAGCAGAAAGCAAAAAAGTAAAAAAAAAAAAATGTTTTTGTTTTTTTTAAATGTTAGTTTTTTTTTTTTTCCCATCAAGTTAAACCTAATTTCATTTGTATTGTTTTAAGAATTTTCTTGTTTTGAAATTACACTGACTCTTTCTATGCACCCGGGTTGGTGGGACGAGTCGCAGTTTGCCAACTTTGCCCTGGGCATCGGATGACCTTGTCCCAGCACTGCTGGGAAGCAAACTAGTCTTTGCTACATGTCTGTCTGTCTGTCTGTCTGTCTGTCTGTCTGTCTGTCTGTCTGTCTGTCTGTCTGTCTATCTATCTATCTATCTATCTATCTATCTATCTATCTATCTATCTATCTATCTATCTATCTATCTATCTATCTATCTATCTATCTATCTATCTATCTATCTATCTATCTATCTATCGTATCTCAAGGCCACTTAGTGCTAGGAACCCCAAATTTGGTGTGCAAACCCAGTGGAACTAGCACTACAACATATCCTAACACCAAGTGGCCCCGAAATACGTGGCCCCAAAGTCGGTTCGGAAAATGTAATTCTCTGCTGCAGAAAAGTGCTTGACATTTTCCGAACCGACTTTGTGGCCCCGTATCTCGGGGCACTTGGTGCTAGGAACCCCATCTTTGGATATGTTGTAGTGCTAGTTCCACTGAGTTTGCACACTGGGGTTCCTAGCACCAAGTGGCCCCGAGATACGGGGCTCCAAAGTCGGTCAACTGTGTCCATCTGCAGCAATGTAATTTCGGGACCCTTTGGGTTCAGAGACCCCAAATTTTGGGCACAGTGAGGCATGCAAATGGGCACAGTGAAGCTGCAAATGGGCATTGTTGACCCTCTTTTCCACTTACAGTAGCTGCACATTTCTCACCCTAGGCTTATACTCGAGTCAATAAGTTTTCCCATTTTTTTTGTGGTAAAATTAGGTGCCTCGGCTTATATTCGGGTCGGCTTATACTTGAGTATATACGGTATCTATCTATCTAGCCATCAGTGTATAATCTGTCTATGTATTTGCCTCTCTCTCTATATGTATTGTCCATCTGTCTATATAAGTAGGCACAATCTACAGGTAGCTTTTTATCTAATAGGGATGAGCGAATCTGCCAGGTTCAATTCACAGAATATTCTGGGAATTCCTTTTTTAAATTTGATGAACCTGAACTTAGTAGCAAATTCCACTGAGTTTCCAACTAAACAACAAAAAGTCAAACACAAAAGCTACAGTAAATAAAAGAAAAAAGTGGTTGAGCAAATGAACAAAGCATATCCTTATCACTTTTAATGCCGCATACACACGATCGGACTTTCCGCCAACAAAACTGTGGATTTTTGTTCGAAGAATGTTGGCTCAAACTTGTCTTGCATACACACGGTCACACAAATGTTGGCCAACAATTATGAACGTGGGAACGTGGTGACGTACAAGACGTATGACGACCTGAGAAAAAGGAGGTTCAATAGCCAGTGTGGCTCCTTCTGCGTGATTCCGAGCATGCGTGAACTTTTGTGTACACATGATCCGAAATTCCGACAACAACGTTTTGTTGGTGGAAAATTTGAGAACCTGCTCTCAAACATTTGTTGGCGGAAAGTCCGACAGCAAATGTTCGATGGAGCATACACACGGTCAGACTTTCCGACAACAAGCTCACATCCAACATTTCCTGTCGGAAAGTCCGACCGTGTGTATGGGGCATAACACTCTAAGCCAACTCCACAGAATCCTAGGAGTGCCATCCCCTTTGGCACACAGCACTTGACTGACAACCTGATTGACTTCTATGGAAGAAGAATTTTGGAAAACCTTTGTCGATCAGCGGCTGCAGCCAGGGCCGTCTTTAATATTGATTGGACCCTGGGCAAAACTTTTCTTGGGGCGCGCCCCCATGCAGTTTTGCTCCCCACCTGCTCTGAGACATACAATAAATAGCAGCTAGACTCATAATCAGTTTACTGAATCAGATTAGGCAGCTAATGCTATTGGTTGCCAGAGGTTACAGTGTATCATTACCACTCACTGACTGGTTGCTAGAGGTTACAGCACACATTACGGCTCACTGATTAGTTGCTAGAGGTTACAGCACATGATTTCTGCTTGTTGATTGGTTGCTAGAGATTACTGTGGATATGACTTCAGGGGGGCATGATATACATATCAATGCCGCCAGCCGTCCCTATTTACATATGAATGCTGCCGCTATTTACATATAAATGTGCAAAAAGAAACAAAAAAAAACAGGTGAGACTTTACTGGTACCAGAAAGGAATGATTGCACTATGTATATCTATACAAAGTTATATTTTTAAAAAACATTTATAAAAGAACAATTGATAAAAACAGAGTTTACGGTATCCTGTGCCATTGGCCATATAACTATGCCAGCCAAAAAAGCACAATGGTGAAACACAGTCAGTATACTTTGCAGGCGTGATATAAGAGGTTGACGCGTTTTGCTCATAGCTTCATCAGCACCTTGTCATCTTGATGGCAAAGGTAACAAATCAAAGGCCTGGTCAAGAAAAAGACACAGTAAGCAACTTGTAATATATACATCGTATAGTATTTATAGCATTTTAATTGCAATTCGTGTGCATTTGTGCACCCCTAGGCAATGTAGTCCAAGACCAATATGTTAGAGTAAAATAGGATATTTGGAGGGTAACATATACTGATCAATTGGTATGTTGCTGGTGCCTAAATATGGAATAGTATAGGCTATTTATCATGTTAAATGTATGTAGACTTCAGGTGATAAACTTATCCTCTCAACATCTCTCCCAAACAGAAACCAAAGTATTAGAACTAGGGTTAAGCTTCTGTCCTACACAGAAAACTGATGGTTTTGAGGTTGTGAAAGACCTCAACCTTTTTGCCCAGTGATTTACCTACAAATATCTATCAGATGATGACAGAAAGAAGAAAAAAAAAAACAAGAAATGATGGAAAAAGAACAATGGAAAGACCTTATGGACTTGCTCTAAAAGAATGAAATGGCCATGGGTGCTTCTGCCGAGAAGAGCTCCCTGGTGGTACAGCCTTGGACCTCTTCTCAGACACAACCACTCATGGAAATGGTGAGAATGAAGAGAAGATCTTCTAAATTTACTAATTTTCCTCCTTTACAAAGTAACCCCAACTGGACATTTTTTTCTCAGACAAAGGCTGAGATTAAAAAGTCTAGTAGTAGTAGTAGTAATTTAACATGTAAGCAACGGCAGGCAATAAATGCACTACAAAATGAGAAAAACATAACCATGAAGATGACGGACAAGGGGGGTAATGTGGTGGTTATGGATACAGAGATGCATAAACAGATGTATAAACAGATATCTTGTCTAATAGAGATTGGTATAGAAGGATTCCCAAAGAAAGGATTATGGAATCTAATGGTTAATTTGATGCAATAATTGCTATAGCATATAGAAATGGAATTATCGATAAAGCGATATATGAAGCTCTTCAAGTCCCATATATTAGAGTTCCATCCTTTTATGCCTTACCAAAAAACACACAAAAATGTTTTCAAACCTCCAGGGCAGCTGATTATTTAATGAAAAGGGAAATCATCTGGTTGATGCATTCCTATGCCCCTATGTACTAGTTCTCCCCTCTTATATTGATTTGTTACCTTTGCAGTCAAGATGCCAAAGTCCTGATGAAGTTATGAGCGAAACCCGTCAACCTCTTAAATCACCCCTGCAAAGTATACTGGCGGTGTTTCACCCTTGCACTTTTTTAGCTGGGATAGTTATATGGCCAATGGCACAGGATGCTGTGAACTCTGTTTTTAGCAATTGTTCTTTTATAAATGTTTGTAATAAAATATAACTTATTTTTTTTTTTTTTACGAAAGGTTTTATTGATAACCATAGCAATTTCACAGTTTAACAGTGTAGAGAATGCATTATGAATAAACATAACATAAAATTTAGCATCTTATAAATAAAATAAGTATGCTAGTAAATCAGAGAAAAACAAAACAATAAAAATATAACAGAGGCTGAGAACAGTCATGAGAACATGAAAGTGGTTGGACACACTGAGGTTTCAGGAATGCCCGTAGGACCTTGTCCGATTTTTAACAAATACTTGAAGAGTTAGTCTCAACAGGGGCCTAACTATAAATAGTCCTGAGTATCTATCCACATAACCATCTCATCCAAGGCTATGCCCGGTGGCCATATAGGTGCCACTGAGAAATAGGAGTATAGAGGGAGGTTAAAGAAGAGATATGGATTGAGATTAGCTAAGAAGGGAGGAGTAAAGAATAGGGGGGAAGAAGAGGAGAGGAAGAAAAATGGGGGGGGGGGGGGTGGTTCCTTGAGGTGGGAAGCAAGAGTGCATTAAATCCGAAGAAGGGTGGTATCAAATCTGGTGGGTTTAGTATATTCGACCCATGGCCTCCAAACCTTCAGGAACTTATCATGAGTGTCCGAAAGGACAGCAGTCAGCTTTTCTTTAACCATTATATTGTCCATGCGATTCTTAACCACTTCAGCCCCGGACCAATTTGCAGCCAAAGGACCAGGCCCCTTTTTGCGATTCGGCACTGCGTTGCTTTAACTGACAATTGCGCGGTCGTGTGATGTGGCTCCCATAACATGGTATTTGATCGCCCTTGCGGTTTTTATTTTTTGCGCTATAAACAAAAATAGAGCGACAATTTTGAAAAAAATTCAATATTTTTTACTTTTTGCTATAATAAATATCCCCAAAAAATATATATAAAAAAACTTTTTTTTTCCTCAGTTTAGACCAATACGTATGCTTCTACATATTTTTGGTAAATAAGTGATTATTGATTGGTTTGCGCAAAAGTTATAGCGTTTACAATATAGGGGATAGTTTTATAGCATTTTTATTATTTTATTTTTTTTACTAGTAATGGCGGCGATCAGCGATTTTTATTGTGACTGCGACATTATGGCGGACACATCGGATATTTTTGACACATTTTTGGGACCATTGTCATTTATATAGAAATCAGTGCTATTTAAATGCACTGATTCCTATGTAAATGACACTGGCAGTGAAGGAGTTAACCACTAGGGGGCAGGGAGGGGCTAAGTGTGACTTGTTGTGTTTTTTTTTTACAGTAGGGGGGCGTGGCTG
This sequence comes from Lithobates sylvaticus, assembly GCA_028564925.1. NCBI lineage: Eukaryota > Metazoa > Chordata > Amphibia > Anura > Ranidae > Lithobates > Lithobates sylvaticus. The sequence goes on along the minus strand of CM053026.1, from coordinate 37,119,045 downwards.
TACGTCTGACGTCACTGATCAGCTTTCCCGATGACAGGGAACAGCCGATCAATGACAGGCAGTGTAGGAAGCGGTTTGTTTACACAGACCTCTCCCCGTTCTTCAGCTCTGTGACCCGATCGCTGGACACCAGCGGCGATCGGGTCCGCTGGTCCCACGGCAGTGGTCACGGAGCTCCCGATTGGGTCGCGAGAGCGCTGCCGGCGGCGCGCACGTGACCCTACGGCTAGGCAATTAAAGGGCACGTATATATACTTGCTTTTGCCTAGCCGTACCATTCTGCCGACGTATATCTACAGGCGGCGGTCGGGAAGCGGTTAACCACCTCAAAATTTAGTACCTCTTTCTTCCATGCCCCAGCTATCGTTAGTTTGGTTGCAGTAAAGAGATGCAGAGCCAGTTGGCGCCCCGGGCAAAGCAGTTCTACAATTGGGTTGCACAGGAGTGCTTCGTATGGATCTGTTTTGAGGTCAGCATGGAGTATGTTTCGGAGGAGGGAGTAAACTCTGATCCATAACCTGGGTACCCTCGGACAGGTCCACCAGATGTGGGTCATTGTGCCCTCCTGGGAGCACCCTCGGAAACACAGGGGGGAGTAGGCTGGAATAAAACGGGCCAGTCTAGCCGGTGTGTAGTACCATCTGTAAAGTACCTTATAGGAATTTTCTAAAAAGATGACGTTCTTTGAGCATTTGGATATCGCTAAAGTCATGACCTGCCAGTCCTCCGGATCTAGCTGTTTTTCTAGTTCCCTTTCCCATTGAAGGTGATAGGGGCGTGTTGGTGTTTTTTTTAGAGGTAATAATAGAGGAATAGATCAGTGATATTAAACCTGAGGTTTGGGGTCTATTGCAACTCCCTTCTCATTGGCCTGTTTCTCCATAGGCTATCCCCTCTTCAGTCTATCATGAATGCTGCTGCCAGACTTGTCCACCTTACCAACCGTTCAGTGTCTGCCAACCCTCTCCTCCAATCCCTACACTGGCTCCCGATCACCCAGCGAATTAAATTCAAAATACTAACCACAACTTACAAAGCCATCCACAACTCTTCCCCGAGCTACATCGCCAATCTTGTCTCCAAACATATCCCAAACCGTCCGCTCCACTCTTCTCAAGACCTCCTCCTGTCAAGCTCTCTTGTTTCCTCCTCCCATGCTCGTCTCCAGGATTTCTCCAGAGCCTATCCCATCCTCTGGAACTCGCTGCCTCAACCTGTCCGGCTATCCCCTACTCTAGCCACCTTCAGGCGATCCCTGAAAACTCACCTCTTCAGGGAAGCCTATCACGTCTCCAACTAATCTTTTACCACTTCCATCAGCTCATTCCCCACAGTTACAACCTTTTGTACCACCTTCCCCGCCCTATTAGATTGTGAGCTCTTCTGAGCAGGGCCCTCTTAATCCTCTTGTATTTTATTGTATTATAACTGTATTGTCTCCCTTTTATATTGTAAAGCGCTGCGTAAACTGTTGGCGCTATGTAAATCCTGTAATAAATAATAAATAAATAAATAATACATAAACTTAACCGCTTCCCGATCGCCTAACGCAGATATACTGTGGCAGAATGGCATGGGCAGGCAAAATCACGTACGTGTACGTGGCCCTTTAAATGCCTGCCCGTGGGTCGCACGCGCGCCGCCAGCGGTGACGCGCTTCCTACTCTGCCTGTCATTAATTGGCTGTTCCCGGTCATCGGGAAAGCGATCAATGACGTCAGACGTCAGCCCCGCCCCCTAATGTGTAAAAACACACACACGTCACAGCCCATAACCCCCCTCCCCCTAGTGGTTAACTCTTTCACTACAACTGTCATTTATACAGGAATCAATGCATTTAAATAGCATTGATTGCTGTATAAATGACAATGGTCCAAAAAATGTGTCAAAAATGTCCGATGTGTCCGCCATAATGTCGCAGTCACAATAAAAATCGCTGATCGCCGCCATTACTAGTAAAAAAAAAAATATTAATAAAAATGCTATAAAACTATCCCCTATTTTGTAAACGCTATAACTTTTGTGCAAACCAATCAATAATCGCTAATTGCGATTTTTTTACCAAAAATATGTAGAAGAATACGTATCTGCCTATTTTTATATATTTTTTGGGGATATTTATTATAGCAAAAAGCAAAAAATATTGCATTGTTTTCAAAATTGTCGCTCTATTTTTGTTTATAGCGCAAAAAAATAAAAACCGCAGGGGCGATCAAATACCACCAAAAGAAAGCTCTATTTGTGGGAAAAAAAAGGACGCCAATTTCGTTTGGGAGCCACGTCGCACGACCGCACAATTATCAGTTAAAGCGACACAGTGCCGAATCGCAAAAAGGGGCCTGGTCCTTTGGCTGCCAATTGGTCCGGGGCTGAAGTGGTTAAGTTACCAGTAAAGTCCCATCTGGTTAGGTTTTTTCTTTTTGCCCGATAGAACTCCCATTATTATGAGAAATACTGCATATTTATGTGCATGTGGGTAATGCAATGCACTAAACAGGTATACAAGGGGCCTAAAAATGGATGTAAGAAAGTAAAATATGTATGAACAGAAATGGGCTTTAAAGTGATTGGTGCGATACTTAACTAACTTACACTCCAAGCAGGTTAGACTCTGATTATTGAACTGGAATAAGTAATGAATTCATACTAGGAAAAAAAATAAATGACAAATTATTTGTGTTTGCTCCAGGTACAGCGGCTGATATATTAGTCATGCGTGTGCTGAGCTAGTTTTAAATGGAATATTATTAAATGTAAAGCGTTCTGTAATTGCGTTAGCACATGCTCTACCTCCAGACATTTATGTCCATGTGAGCTGTGAAAGAGTAATCTAGTTCTTTTTTAGCGTAGGTTACTTACATTGCAGCCATTTATATTATAATGGAAATTACAGCATATTATATAGGATAACCATTTATTTCTACATGTTATCCATGTACTCCTCCTCGCCTGCATTGGTATTCTAGGCACAGATGACACATGTTTTATGGAAAGTATCTTTTAGACATGTGCAATTCGTTTAGTTACAAATTTGTTTTCCGTTCAAATTCGTTATATTCGTTCATTCCTTATCGTACGAATGAACGAATGGTTTACTAAAAATTCTAACGAATAACGAACTATCAAAAAGAACGGATATGAAAAACAACGAAAATACGAAATAATTAAATTAGAAACAACAAAACTACGAAAGAATGAAAACCCGAAAAACGAAAACAGAAACAACGAGATTACCGTACAAAGATTTAAAAATAACGAAAATCAAAATGAACGAAAAAAATCGAAATTACGAATATTCGGAAAAAGGAAATCAAAACAACAAAAATACGAAATAACAAAAATTCTGCTGATCGAGAATTCGAAAGAACGAATGTTAGTTCTGATTCTGAAATATTCCATCCAGAGTCCAGATAGGGTGTGGTTGGGTCGGAGGAACTGTTTTGGTGGATTTTTGAGTTAAGTTCTGACTTGTGAGAGAGAAATTCTTTGTTTCTTAAACATGTAAATAGCATACACATTACATAAAATTATGAATTATGCTCCGATTACGAATCTACAAAAACAACGTTACGAAAGTACGAATAAATCAATCTAACGAAAGTACGAATGTAACTAAATCTACGAAAATACGAATTTCGAATCAACGAAAATTAGATTAACAGAAATACGAATCTTTTTAAATCAACGAAAATATAGTTCTTCCGAAAATATGAATGCGTCCGAATACGAAATATAACGAAAATACGAATTTTGAACAAACGAAAATTAGACTAACGGAAAAACAAATCAACGAAAAAATAACTCTTACGAAAATACGAACGAGTCCGAATACGAACACCGACGACTTACGAAATTACGAATCGTTACGAATCAACGGAAACGAACAGAAACGAAACGAAACTAAACACATTTTTTTATTGTGCACATGTCTAGTATCTTTCAGTAAGAGCTTTTTGCACTTTCTGTGTAACCCAGTGCCAGCACAAGGTCATCCAGTGCCCAGGGCAAAGATAGCAAACTTCCACTAGGTGGTGGGCTCCGAAGGGGTGCATGGAAATAAAGGGCCCTAGGGGGGTTCTGAGGGGGAAAAGGGGGCTCAAATGGCTCTTTCGACATGTGGCTGTACTGGTGCTCTATGGACAGATGATATAAGTCATACAGAAGGTGTCATCTATTTTTAGTAAGAGCCTTTTGCACTTTCCACGTAAACTAGTGCAGGGACAAGGTCATCCAGTGCCCAAGGGAAAGATGGTAAACTGCCACTAGGAAGTGGGCTCAGAGGGGTGCATTGAAAGAAAGGGCCCTAGAGTCCTGAGGGAGAAAAAGGGGCTGAAAGGGCTCTAAGGGCTCATTCAGTGTTCTAGGGATAGATGACATAAGTTATGCAGAAAATGTCATCTATTTTCAGTAAGAGCCTTTTGCATTTTCCACATAAACCAGGGCAGGGATAAGGTCACCCAGTGCCCAGGGCAAAGATGCTAAACTGCCACTAGGTGGTGAGCTCTGAGGGATGCATGGAAATAAAGGGGCCCTGGAGGGGGGTCTGAGGGAGAAAAGAGGGCTTAAAGGGCTCTAAGGGCTCATTCAACATGTGGCTGTACTGGTGTTCTAGGGACAGATGAATTAAGTTATACAGAACGTGTCATCTATTTTTAGTAACAGGGGTGCAATGAAATAAAGGGCCCTAGGGGGGTTCTGAGGGAGAAAAGGGGTCTGAAAGGCTCTAACGGCTCATTTGACATGTAGCTGTAGTGGTGCTCTAGGGACAAATGACATAAGTTATACATAAAGTGCTATTTATTTTCAGTGTGAGCCGTTTGCAATTTTGACGTCAACCAGTGCAGGGACAAGGTCATCCAGTGCCCAGGGCCAAGATGATAAACCAGGGCATTTTTTAAGTGGGGGAGTGCAGTTCCAGCACCTCCAGCACTAATTGTATTCAACGGCAAGGAGTTCTGGAGGGTTTATTGATGCTGGCATCTAGGGGATCTGTTGTCGTTGGGGGATTTACTATTGTGGGAAGGGTCTATTGTAGGGATGAGCCGGACAGACAAAAAATTTGTGTGAACATGCGAACAACGTTAAAGTGGGACACGAACGTGAAAATCAAAAGTGTTAATTTTAAAGGCTTATATGCAAGTTATTGACATAAAAAGTGTTTGGGGACCCAGGTACTGTATCAATGCAATAAAAAGTTTTTAAAACAGCTGTTTTTTCAGGAGCAGTGATTTTAATAATGCTTAACCGGTTCCCGACCGGCGCACGACGATATACGTTGGCAGAATGGCACGGACAGGCAGGAGGGCGTATATATAAGTCCCTCCTTAATGCTGTCCGTGCCATCAGGAGCGCCCGGGAGCGGCGCGCTCCCACGCCGGTCGGGACCCCCGCGTGGCCGGTCGCGGGTCCCGCGGACACCCGCGATCGTCTGAACGGGGAGATGCGGAAATACACAGCATCTCCCCGTTCTGCCTAGCAACTAGTGACGCCGATCTCTGCTCCCTGTGATTGGAGCAGAGATCAACATTCACTAGCTGACAGCCACGCACCCCCACAGTAAGAAACAAACCCCTAGGCATACTTAACCCCTACACTGCCCCCTTGTGGTTAACCCCATTCACTGCCAGTGTCATTTATACAGGAATCAATGTATTTAAATAGCATTGATTGCTGTATAAATGACAATGGTCCCAAAAATGTGTCAAAAAATGTCCGATGTGTCCGCCATAATGTCGCAGTCACAATAAAAATCGCTGATCGCCGCCATTACTAATAAAAAAAAAAAAATATTAATAAAAATGCTATAAAACTATCCCCTATCTTGTAAACGCTATAACTTCTGCGCAAACCAATCAATAATCGCTTATTGCGTTTTTTTTTACCAAAAATATGTAGAAGAATACGTATCGGCCTAAACTGAGGAAAAAAAAAATTTTAATATATTTTTGGGGGATATTTATTATAGCAAAAAATAAAAAAGAATGCGTTTTTTTTTTCAAAATTGTCGCTCTTTTTTGTTTATAGCGCAAAAAATAAAAACCGCAGGGGCGATCAAATACCACCAAAAGAGTCCTTTGGCTGCAAATTGGTCCGGTCTGAAAGTGGTTAAAGTGATACAATAAAAATTAAATACCCGTATATACTCGAGTATAACCCGAGTTTTTCAGCACAGGGAAACATGAAGCAGGGACAGAATAATTTGACACACAGTGAGAAATAGATATGTCCCCCTGGAAATGCCAACCCAAGCATTGCACACAGTTACAGGGTGGTTGTGGCGCGGCCCCGTTCACTTGAATGGGTCACATTTGGCAGTGGTACCACCATTAAATGTGACATGCCATTTTATTTTTTACCATGGCAGGTGTACAGCCCTATGCCCAAACAAAACCCTGTAAGGAAGAGAGGTAAGATCCCTGATGCCGCACATCCACGGAGTCCTATGGTGATAATAAAAGAGACAACCCCAGCCTGGGCTCCCGCCAGGACAAGCCCCCAACATGTTTCACTCCACCCCCCCCTGAGCTTAGTCAAGGGGACAAAACTGACCTCAGATCTGGTATTTTGTGTGCAAACATGTTGCTGCAGCTAAGGCTTTCATATACCCTTCAAATATACTGTATATAAAAGCCAGCGCTTGTCCAAGGGCTGAACAATCTTCTTAGTTATCCACAGATAAAACAGGGTTGACGCGTTTCAACCAATAATGCTTACTCATAGCCATTATTTTATGTATTATTTGTCATTTTGACAAAAGTTAAAACCAATAAAATATAAATGAAATGAAAGGCCCACTTTAAAACTTGTACGAACAATATCAAGAAAAAAATAAGTTTTTCAAAGAAATTTGTATTTCGATGCATATCATCTTCTGCTTAATAGATTGCATGGAATTCCAGATGTTCCCTGGACTTCAAAACAGATGGGGCTGTTACATTCTAGATCAGTTTTATATACTGTATAATTTAATTCACCGGTTAGGAAAAGAAGAAAATCCAAAGGCATCGGTACCCCGGAGCCGATCCCCCTATGTGCAACTTAATCAGTAGAGAATACTACATGATTATACATACAACTCCAGCTATGCAGGTTCACACAGCTTGATTAGTAAAGTACAAACCCCAATCAGCAAAGCATGCAGCTTGGATGGCGAGCGCCGAGCTGATGGAATACAAATACACTGCTGGAGCATGACATCTTGTGAATGTGTTTTCATTATAAATTGCCATCGGTACATCTGCGCCGTGCATTAATAAATGCTTTTGGAACAATTGCAGTGGAATGTACTATAACTTAAAGCTGATCTCTGGTCTCACGACTGCCCTAAATACCAGGAGATAATACCTATACTGGCGATCAAATACTTTTTACTGAAGGAGGCTGTGTTACCCCAAGGCCACTGATTTAAAAAATTTAGCTTTTATTCAACTTATATCAAATGTATTGCCTGTGTGTATGTGCTTACTTCAAGGGAGGATTTGTGTTTATTGGTTTGCAAATGGGCATAATCAATGATTTTTGTAGATACAGGGGGTCCCCGACTTACAAACGCCCGACCTACGAACATCTCCTACTTACGAACCAGGCGCTGCAGGACCCTCTGACATTTTCCGCGGACCTTCGGCCGTTCTGCGCATGTGCCTCGGAAAATGATGGCAAACATCGGAAATGTCTGTAATTTGCCGCGCATGCGCAGAACGGCATTCTTCGGAGCATCGGAAATGTCCGTAATTGTCGGTCTGCGCATGCGCGGCCGACTTACGAACATTTCCGATTTAAGAACAGGAGGACAGTCCCTAACGAGTTCGTAACTCGGGGACCCCCTGTACAGTCAACAAAAGTAAAGAAAAAGAAGAAAAAAAAAAAATCCTCCTTTACTGAATATGCATGACGTGATCAGCTCCCAGTCTCGGTATCTAGGGGTTCTGGCAAGTCTGGCTGTCCACTGAAGGTACTGAGTCTGTCTGATCCTAAACTAAACCAGGTTGTCCACTAGGAACTCATTCTTGGTCTTGACTAGTATCCACTGTGGATTCTGTGATCAGAACCCCTGAATTTGGGTACACCCTTTAATATCCGCCTCAAGACTAAAGGGTTCCTCACAGTCTAGGCTTATACTGTCAATGACTGACTAGTCTGGCTTTTCGCTTAAGGTACTGAGTCTGTCTGGCCTTGAACCAACCCAGGCTCTCCACTAGGAATCCATAATGGTCTTGACTAGTATTTACTGTAGCTCCTGTGATTAGAATTCCTCCTGAGTATAAATTTGGGCATAACCTGTCATAACAGCCCTAATATCAAAGGGTTCCTCACAGTCTAGGCTTATACTGTCAATGACTTACTAGTCTGGCTTTCCGCTTAAGGTACTGAGTCTGTCTGACCTTGAACCAACCCAGGCTCTCCACTAGGAATCCATAATGGTCTTGACTCTCGACTAGTATTTACTGTAGCTCCTGTGGTTAGAATTCCTCCTGAGTATAAATTTGGGCATAACCTGTCATAACAGCCCTAATATCAAAGGGTTCCTCGCAGTCTAGGCTTATACTGTCAATGACTGACTAGTCTGGCTTTTCGCTTAAGGTACTGAGTCTGTCTGACCTTGAACCAACCCAGGCTCTCCACTAGGAATCCATAATGGTCTTGACTCTTGACTAGTATTTACTGTAGCTCCTGTGATTAGAATTCCTCCCGAGTATAAATTTGGGCATAACCTGTCATAACAGCCCTAATATCAAAGGGTTCCTTACAGTCTAGGCTTATACTGTCAATGACTGACTAGTCTGGCTTTTTGCTTAAGGTACTGAGTCTGCCTGACCTTGAACCAACCCAGGCTCTCCACTAGGAATCCATAATGGTCTTGACTAGTATTTACTGTAGCTCCTGTGATTAGAATTCCTCCTGAGTATAAATTTGGGCATAACCTGTCATAACAGCCCTAATATCAACGGGTTCCTCACAGTCTATGCCAATACTGTCAATAACCAACATAATTCTAGGTCCTGCCTGGACCAAAAGTAATAATAATCTACCTCCAAAACTAGGGTCAGCTCCTCCAGTTTAAAGAGCCACTTCTAATAATCAGCTTTGCCTCAAATACACTAAATTGTCAAAAGTATTGGGGCGCCTGCCTTTACACGCACATGAACTTTAATGGCATACAGGTCTTAGTCCGTAGGGTTCAATACTGAGTTGGCCCATCCGTTGCAGCTATAACAGCTTCAACTCTTCTGGGAAGGCTGTCCACAAGGTTTAGGAGTGTGTCTATGGGAATGTTTGACCATTCTTCCAAAAGCGCATTTGTGAGGTCAGGCACTGATGTTGGACAAGAAGGCCTGGCTCGCAGTCTCCGCTCTAATTCATCCCAGAGGTATTCTATCAGATTGAGGTCAGGACTATGTGAATGGCAGTAAAGTTCCTCCACCCCAAACTCGCTCATCCATGTCTTTAGGGACCTTGCTTATTGCACTGGTTCAAATCATTTGGTAGAGGGGGGATTATGGTGTGGGGGTTGTTTTTCAAGGGTTGGGATTGGCCCCTTAGTTCCAGTGAAGGGAACTCTTAAGGCGTCAGCATACCAAGATATTTTTGATAATTACATGCTCCCAACTTTGTGGGAACAGCGTGGGGATGGCCCCTTCCTGTTCCAACACGACTGTGTCCTGCCCCAGGGGACATATATCAATGTAAAAAAAACGTTAAAAACTGCCGTTTTTTGGGAGCAGTGATTTTAATAATGCTTAAAGTGAAACAATAAAAGTGTAATATTCCTTCAAATTTTGTACCGGGGGGGGGGGTGTGTATAGTATGCCTGTAAAGGGGCACATGTTTCCCGTGCTTAGAACTGTCCCTGCACAAATTGTCATTGCTGCAGGAAAAAAAAAAATTTAAAAGCACTCGCGGCTATAATGAATTGTTGGCCCCCCGTAATACAGAGAACAGTCAGGTGAGCAGACTTATCTATATTTAAGGGCTGGCTCAGACACCATGCCAGGCCCACTGCCTGGGGATTAGCTGAGCTCCCCTAAGTATGCAGATGAACCCTCCTGGCTTCTGCCTTCCAGCTTCTAGAAGTTTCTCCAAACTTCCAGAACCAGGGGAGGCACCAGAGACCTGCCTGTATGAGTCATCCAGCCCTGACATGCAATGAACTCTTGACCCAGATTCAAGACTCACAAGTTAAACATGAGCCAAAACCTAAATTTGCCCGCACTCACACTAGTAGCACACTAGAGGGTGCTACACACCATTCAGAGAATGCTTTGCATTTTCTGAAAGAATACAATGTGTTCTCTGATTGGATGAGATGGAGAGGTGGGTGGCGAGGTTGCAAATGCAAATTGTGTCCATGCCCTAGCGGCTGACCACCTGTGATTAGAATGCAGCAGGGCAGCGGGACCCGGAAGCTAGTGGAGATCACCCGAGTAGCAGCTTCCATGGGCATCGGCCAGGTATGGTATTTAAATAGTTACATTGGTCCAATGTAATGTACTGTAACTATGTATAAAATATCCATTCCTGGAATTCATCTTTAACTAGTAGCCGACCGCCCACTGTCAATTGACGGCGGAGCGGTGAGGCTCTTGTGGCGGGACGCCGTCATATGACGTCATCTACATTTTGGCCACTAGGGGGCGCGTGCGCGCCGCGGGAGGCACGCGCGCGTGCCCGCCGCGTCGCTGGGGACCCGATGCCCGTGCCCGGCGGCCGCGATGTCTGCCGGGCACCCGCGATTGCCCAGTAACTGAGCAGGACGTGGATCTGTGTATGTAAACACACAGATCCACGTCCTGTCAGAGGAGAGGAGACCGATGGTGTGTCCCTTGTACATAGGGACACCGATCGGTCCCCTCCCCCAGTCAGTCCCCTCCCCCCCACAGTTAGAATCACTAACATAGGGAACACATTAACCCCTGCAGCGCCCCCTAGTGTTAACCACTTCCCTGCTAGTCACATTTATACAGTAATCAATGCATTTTTTTAGCACGGATCGCTGTATAAATGTGAATGGTCACAAAAATGTGTCAAAAGTGTCCGATATGTCCGCCGCAATGTCGCAGTCATGATAAAAATCGCAGGTCGCCGCCATTACTAGTAAAAAAAAAATAGTAATAAAAATGCTATAAATATATCCCCTATTTGTAGACGCTATAACTTTTGTGCAAACCAATCAATATACGCTTATTGAGATTTTTTTACCAAAAATATGTAGAAGAATCCGTATCGGCCTAAACTGAGGAAAAAATTTGTTTAAAAAAAAAAAAATTGGATATTTATTATAATAAAAAGTAAAAAATATTATGTTTTTTCAAACTTGTCCCTCTTCTTTTGTTTATAGCGCAAGAAATAAAAAATGCAGAGGTGATCAAATACCACCAAAATAAAGCTCTATCTGTGGGGAAAAAATTATAAAATTTATTTGGGTACAGCGTTGCATGACCGCGCAATTGTCATTCAAAATGCGACAGCGCTGAAGGCTGAAAAATGGCTTGATCAGGAAGGAGGTGTTCGTGCCTGGTAGACAAGTGGTTAATCACTGTTTTTATAATAGTTGGCAAATGACAGCAGATCATCACATATAAAAAAAAAAAAACATAATGGAGGTGATTCAGTAAAGATTGTGCAACATTTTCTGGAATTATAGCCAATTTAGAAAATCCTTCACCAAATCCGTGAAAGCCGTGCAACAATTGTCTAGCTATTTTTGTCATTTCTGATGCCTGCAACATATTCAAGTAGTTCTTATGTACAACCGTTTTACATTCTGATGCTAAGGCTTTGGCTAAGGCGTTTTGTAGATGATACTGTAGGTCCTCCATAGTCTTCTGAAGATGTGGGCTATGGTCTATGAAATACATACAGTTTTAGCCCACCCATGTTTTTCCCACATATGAAATTAAAATATAAGTTTAGCCTTTCACAAAAAATGAAAAGGTAAAATAACATCTCACACCCTCCCCAGCCCCCTAGTCTCTGCTGCACTTACTTCTAAATGGCAAACCTTCACTTTAAAGTGATATTAACCATTTCAGCCCCGGAAGGGTTTACCCCCTTATCCACTTAAGGACTGCCCCCCGCCGATATACGTCGGCAGAATGGCACGGCTGGGCACAACCACGTACCTGTACGTGGCCCTTTAAGAGCCCGACCGTGGGTCACGCGCGCGCCGCCATCGGCACGCGCGCGACCCGGTCCCGGTCCTGGGCTCCGTGACCGCGGCCGCGGGACCAGCAGACCCGATCGCCGCTGGTGTCCTGCGATCGGGTCACAGAGCTGAAGAACGGGGAGAGGTCTGTGTAAACAAACCTCTCCCCGCGCTTCCTACACTGCCTGTCACGGATCGGCTGTTCCCTGTCATCGGGATGACGTCAGATGCAAAGCCACGCCTCCTACTGTAAAAAAAAACACACAAACACAGACTTAACCCCTCCCCGCCCCCTAGTGGTTAACTCCTTCACTGCCAATGTCATTTACACAGGAATCAGTGCATTTAAATAGCACTGATTGCTGTATAAATGACAATGGTCCCAAAAATGGGTCAAAAATGTCCGATGTGTCTGCCATAATGTCGCAGTCACAATAAAAATCGCTGATCGCCGCCATTACTAGTAAAAAAAAAATATTAATAAAAATGCTATAAAACTATGCCCAATTTTGTAAACGCTATAACTTTTGCGCAAACCAATCAATAATCGCTAATTGCGTTTTTTTTTTTTTTTTACCAAAAATATGTAGAAGAATACGTATCGGCCTAAACTGAGGGAAAAAAAATGTTTTTATATATTTTTTGGGGATATTTATTATAGCAAAAAGTAAAAAATATTGCATTTTTTTCAAAATTGTCGCTCTATTTTTGTTAATAGCGCAAAAAATAAAAACCGCAGGGGCGATCAAATACCACCAAAAGAAAGCTCTATTTGTGGGAAAAAAAGGACGCCAATTTAGTTTGAGCCACGTCGCGCGGCCGCGCAATTGTCAGTTAAAGCGACGCAGTGCGGAATCGCAAAAAGGGGCCTGGTCCTTTAGCTGCAAATTGGTCCGGGGCTTAAGTGGTTAATGACCAGGCCATTTTTTTGCAATACAGCACTGCGTCGCTTTAACTGACAATTGCGCGGTCGTGCGACGCTGTACCCAAACAAAATCATCCTTTTTTCCCACAAATAGAGCTTTCTTTTGGTGGTATTTGATCATCTCTGCGGTTTTAATTTTTTGCGCTATAAACAAAAAAAGACTGTCAATTTTGAAAAACAAAAAAAACAATAGTTTTTACTTTTTGCTATAATAAATATCCCAAAAAAAAACTAATTTCTTCATCAGTTTAGGTCGATATGTATTTTTCTACATACTTTTGGTAAAAAAAATCATAAAAAGCGTATATTGAGTGGTTTACGCAAAAGTTATAGCGTCTACAAAATAGGAATAGATTTATGGCATTTTTATTATTATTATTTTATTTTATCAGTGATTTTTAGCAGGACTGCCACATTGCGGTGGACAGATCGGACACTTTTGACACTTTTTTGGGACCATTGACACTTATACAGCTGTATAAATGACACTGGCAGGGAAGGGGGCGATGAAGGGGTTAAATGTGTTCCCTGGGTGTTTCTAACTATGGGGGGGAGGACTGACTGGGAGTAGAGAGAGATTTTTTTCCTGATCACTAGACATGTGCACACTGAAATATTTCGTTTCGGAATTTCGTTTTCGTCCGAAAAATAAATTTATTTAGTTACTCCCGAAATTTGTTTTTATTTATTTCGTTTTTCGTTAAAAATTGCATTAGTCCGAAAATTCAAATGAATTAAGGTCGAATCTGTCATTGAAGGCTTATGGTGTCTGTCGAAAGTTCAAAGAAGATTCGACGGAGCAGCTAAACTGTACGACTCTGTATAGTTTAGCTGCAATTCCACCCAATTCCAGCAGCAATCTTTCCTTTCTACGTCAAATCTTTCCTCTCTACGTCAAATCTTTCCTCTCTACGTCAAATCTTTTCTCTCTACGTCAAATCTTTTCTCTCTATGTAGAATAATCTTGGACTAATAGAGTTAAGGTTAGGCACATTCGACCACAGGTTCAATGGACACAGATTGTTATTGTCAGCGTCAAATCTCCTATCTATATCGAACTGTTGTTACAACGAAAATAAAGCATTTGTTTATGTCGGATGTTTCGTTTTTCGGATTCTGCACTTTCGTTATCGTTTGTTAAAACGATAACGATAATACCTGAAATTCGGACGAAAATGCATTCGGACGAAAACGAATGCACATGTCTACTGATCACTAGGAACAGACAATCTTGCTCTACTCCCCTGACATCGCGCCCGCCGGCCACATGCATCGGCTCCGGCACCCACTGTATCTATTGCATGAAGTGACGTACACCTACGGCGATTCGCGCTATAGAGCCGACCTACCACAGTATAATGAGCGGCTGGTCGGCAAGTGGTTATAGTTATTTATTATAATTTTTTAATAATAACAAATATGTTATATTTACCTGCTCTGTGCCATAGTTTTGCACAGAGCAGGCCCGATCCTCCTTTTCTCTGGTCCCCGCCAGCACTCCTGGCCCCTCCTCTTCTCTGCAAACCCATGGTATGTATGTGAACCGCTCAGGCTGCTAGGAAGTGTAGTCCTGTGCCTGCTGCTGTGAGTGCTGGTTGGGAAGGAACCCACCCAGACTCCAGACAATGACAGATAAGAGCTGAAGGTGCCATGAGCCACACATTAGACCCGCTGTGTATAGACAAGTGGCAGTCTCAGCCTGGACACCCACCAGGCAGCGCCCCCAACACGTTTCACCCCGCCTACTGGAGCTTAATGGGGATCAAATGAGTAAGCTCCAGTGGGCAGAGTGAAATGCGTTGGGGGCATGGCCTGGAGGGGGTCCAGGCTGAGACTGCCACTTGTCTATACACAGCGGGTCTTGTTCTGATGTGCGGCTCCTGGGAACTTCAGCCCTCCTCCTCTTCTCTGAGTGCCCCCATAGCAAACCGCTTGTTATAGGGGTCCTCGTGCATGCTCGCTCCCGTACCCCACTCTGTGTGTCCTCGATCAAAGATCATTGTGGTGTGGCACCCTTTTTTTAAAAGAAATTAACTAGCAAGGCCTAACTAAATAGTAAGGAAAACTTATAAAAATATAAAAAAACAAATGTCACTGTAATATATACTATATACTATACTAATATAAACTTAGCCTACCTTGAAATTAGACAGTGTCAGTCAGCAGAGCAGTGAACAGTGTATGGATAGTGTTAATAGGGCAGTGCATGGTGTCAGTAGTGCTGTGGTTGGTAACAGACCATGTCCTTTTTATTTTTTTTATTTTTTACAGTTTTTTATTTTTTCTTACAATTTTTTTTTTAATTCTTGTTTTACAATAGTATTTTTTTTTTCTTTTCTTTTTTTAGCAGCCCTATTGGGGGGATTTGGTGAAATATCAGGGGTTTAAACAGACCCTCACTTTTGAGACAGAAAAAGGAGATTGAGGACTGTCTCCTCAATCTCCATCTCTGCAGCTGCACAGAATGAATGAACCGTCTCCCTGTTCATTCACAAACAGAAACCTAGTAAACACAGTTGACTATGCTTCCATTATGAATGAACACAGTGAATGATCAGTACAGTACCAATCACTCACTGTGTTCATTTATAAAAGGAAGGGATCCTCTCTCGCAGTGCTGGTGGGGGGGGGGGGGGGGGCAGTGTACAGAGGTCAGTAGTACAGTATCTCACAAAAGTAAGTACACCCCTCACTTTTTTGTAAATATTGCAAAAGGGTGCAAACTCAATATTGAAGCCTACAGACTAAGACTGGGATGCCATTAAAGTTCATATGCGTGTAAAGCAGGTGTCCTAATACTTTTGGTAATATAGTATACAGTATCTCCCCTCACATTTTTGTAAATATTTTATTTATTCTATCTTTTCATGTGACAACACTGAAGAAATGACACTTTGCTACAATGTAAAGTAGTGAGTGTACAGCTTGTACAACGGTGTAAATTTGCTGTCCCCTCAAAATAACTCAACACACAGCCATTAATGTCTAAACCGCTGGCAACTAAAGTGAGTACACCCCTAAAGTGAAAATGTCCAAATTGGGACCAAAGTGTCAATATTTTGTGTGGCCACCATTATTTTCCAGCACTGCCTTAACCCCCTTGGGCATGGAGTTCACCAGAGCTTCACAGGTTGGCACTGGAGTCCTCTTCCACTCCTCCATGATGACATCACGGAGCTGGTGGATGTTAGAGACCTTGCGCTCCTCCAACTTCCGTTTTGAGGATGCCCCACAGATGCTCAATAGGGTTTAGGTCTGGAGACATGCTTGGCCAGTCCATCACCTTTACCCTCAGCTTCTTTAGCAAGGCAGTGGTTGTCTTGGAGGTGTGTTTGGGGTTGTTATCATGTTGGAATACTGCCCTGCGGCCCAGTCTCCAAAGGGAGGGGATCATGCTCTTCAGTATGTCACAGTACATGTTGGCATTCATGGTTCCCTCAATGAACTGTAGCTCCCCAGTGCCGGCAACACTCATGCAGCCCCAGACCGTGACACTCCCACCACCATGCTTTACTGTAGGCAAGACACACTTGTCTTTGTACTCCTCACCTGGTTGCCCCCACACACGCTTGAAACCATCTGAACCAAATACGTTTATCTTGGTCTCATCAGATCACAGGACATGGTCCCAGTAATCCATGTCCTTAGTCTTCTTGTTTTCAGCAAACTGTTTGCAGGCTTTCTTGTGCATCATCTTTAGAAGAGGCTTCTTTCTGGGATGACAGCCATGCAGACCAATTTGATGCAGTGTGTGGCGTATGGTCTGAGCACTGACAGGCTGACCCCCCACCCCTTCACCCTCTGCAGCAATGCTGGCAGCACTCATACATCTATTTCCCAAAGACAACCTCTGGATATGACGCTGAGCACGTGCACTCAACTTCTTTGGTCGACCATGGCAAGGCCTGTTCTGAGTGGAACCTGTCCTGTTATACTGCTGTATGGTCTTGGCCACCATGCTGCAGATCAGTTTCAGGGTCTTGGCAATCTTCTTATAGCCTAGGCCATCTTTATGTAGAGAAACAATTCTTTTTTTCAGATGTTCAGAGAGTTCTTTGCCATGAGGTGCCATGTTAAACTTCCAGTGACCAGTATGAGAGAGTGAGAGTGATAAAACCAAATTTAACACACCTGCTCCCCATTCACACCTGAAACATTGTAACATTAACGAGTCACAAGACACCAGGAAGGGAAAATGGCTAATTGGGCCCAATTTGGACATTTTGATTGTTATACAAGCTGTACACTCACTACTTTACATTGTAGCAAAGTGTAATTTATTCAGTGTTGTCACATAAAAAGATATAATAAAATATTTACAAAAAATGTGAGGGGAGATACTGGATGTAGGGCAGTGTGCAGACAGAGGTCAGTAGTATGTAGGACAGGGTACAGGAAACTTTGGTATGCAGACAGTGCACGTGGGTTTTTAGCTTGTAGGACATTCAATGTAGTTTGTACAAGCATAGGGGTCTTTTGTGGTCCAGTCAGTGTATTTAGTCGGTTTTGCCTGAGCTGAAGCCGTCAAGAAATGGCCTGAAACTTGTTGAATCCCCCATTATACTCCTATTTGGCGCAGTTTTTGAACACAGAGGGCTTTAAAAAGACAAACACCAGGAGCACTCAGTATGTACGCTCCTAACCTGCCTGCAGGACCTATGATATCATCTCCATCTTGGTTTTCCAAGATCTGATATTTAGCTTTGGATAACATCCTGGACGATCAGGAAATTTAACCTTGGTCGTTTGAGAAATAAAACCCTTGTAAGTATAAGGACTACAGATTTGGGAAAGGGCCTTTCCTCTTTTTAAAAAAATGGGCCCCCCAAATTTACCAATAAATTTTCCCTATTATACCCAGATTCCCTTGGGGTAATAATAGGATGCAATGGGCGGAGCATGTTGTGCATCAACATTAAGCTTTGGTTCTTTAGTGCTCCCTATGCGGTGATAATAAGTTTGTTCTCCATTGGGGGTGCCTGGTTGTGATAGAGTGTACACATTAACCCTTTGAATTTTTGAGTGTATATATATATATATATATATATATATATATATATATATATATATTATATTATCATTACATCAGCCCCCCCCCCCCCAGAGAGCCTCCCCTTACATCTGGGTCCCCAGAGAGCCTTGTCTTACATCAGGGTCCCCAGAGAGCCTTGTCTTACATCAGGGTCCCCAGAAGAGCCCCCCTTACATCAGGGTCCCCAGAGAGCCTCCCCTTACATCAGGGTCCCCAGAGAGCCTCCCCTTACATCAGGGTCCCCAGAGAGCCCCCTCTTACATCAGGGTCCCCAGAGAGCCTCCTCTTACATCAGAATCCCCAGAGAGCCTCCCTCTTACATCAGGGTCCCCAGAGAGCCCCCTCTTACATCAGGGTCCCCAGAGAGCCTCCCCTCTTACATCAGGGTCCCCAGAGAGAAGACGGGCAGTGAGAGATGATGCAAACTCTCTGCTCTCTCCCCTGCCCGTCGTTTGGCCGGCTCACCTGTGCTGCCCATCTGCTCTCTGCTCTCCCCTGCTGCCCGCTCTGCCCGCTGGCTCTCCCGTGCTGCCCGCCCACCGTTTGGCCAGCTCTCCCATGCAGCCCGTCCGCTCTCTGCTCTCCCATGCAGCCATCCGCTCTCTGCTCTTCTGTGCTGCCCATTCTGCCCGCCGGCTCTGACATGTGGCACAGCTGCAGAGATGTTGGGGACCTCTGCAGAGACTCGTGGCTATGAGCCCTAGATTCAGGGCTATAACCCCAGTAGCCACCCCCTAGCGACGCCACTGGTCACTAGTATAACATACGTTAAATATACTTGTTGTAGTAAATCAGTGAGATTCTAGCATAGAACATACCCAATCGATGATACTTAGGTATATAAAAGGGAATGCTGAAATAAAGCAAAAGCATGTAATATAAATAAAGAAACAGATGTATAAAAAGGATATCGCTAGATGCAACAAGGTATTTGTGTGTAAAAAATACCTGATTTAAAGTAGATGAAAATTTAGCGCAGACACTTTTTCTAAAGTATGCGCTATGTGTGAATTTAGTTTTTCCAGAACTGTAACTGAGTTCTGGGGGTTAATTGTTTTAGGTATTTTACTTTGGCATCAGTTTGGCTGGGCTGTACTGGAGTTCTGCCTGGTCATAGGTGAAGTGAGCACCTGTGACAGGCTGAGAACGCAGCCTGGTTGGACGTGTTAGGTACCAATCTTGCTTGGAGACAATCAGTGGGCGCGCCTGGCCCCGCTGTGTATTCCGGGAAGGGGTATTTAAGATGCTGAAGTCACGTGTTCAGGGCTGTCTTCGGTGTGGTTCAGCTGGCCCTTGCTTCCTGCTTCCGGTCCGGACCAATCCCGGACCCAGGAGTGTTTGCTGTCCCCGTAAGCCTGGTCACCCTGACCAGCCCCAGAGGCCCTCATGGTCTGGGGTGGGGGTCCGTCCGTTCCTGAGCCTCGGAACTGGCTAATTCGAGGCCCAGTAACTGACGGAGGATTCTGAGGTGTCCCGGTGTCCTCTCAGGATTGGAGAGGCACAGCAACTCGTACAAGGGACCAGGGGAGGACTCTTCAGAGGAGGACCATGAAGTTGGCTGCTCGGTAAGAGCCTGGGAGCTGAGATTGCATGGACACTAGTGAATCCACATTTCCTACGGTATCGCCGAAACAGCTGGAAGATCCAGGTACCATAGGGAAAGTTCCTAAACCTATCCTTCGGTTACAACCTAGTCTGTGGCAGAGACTTTCACATTGTTCACCTGAAGTATTGCAACCTAGTCTGTGGCAGAGCCGTTCACATTGTTCACCTGAAGTATTGCAACCTAGTCTGTGGCAGAGACTTTCACATTGTTCACCTGAAGTATTCCAACCAAGTCTGTGGCAGAGACTTTGTAAAATTCCGGATCACTTGTTGGCTGCTAAATCTACAGACCGGGGTTTATCCAACAGTGAAGTGCTCAGTTGCGAGTGGCTACTCTCTGGGCTATCTAAGAGACATTTACTTGATGTCAGCAGTTCTGAAGTGCCTGAGCTTTATCACCCATACCCTCTATTCCCAACTGAGAGACTGTTGTGTTGAACGGTTACTTTTGCAAATAAAGATCCTCAAAAGGATTTCTGAGTGTCGGCCTCTGAAATTACTGGGTACTAACCCTGAGAACCCCTAGACAACGAACGACGAGCTACAAGGAGGAGGTAATCAGTAAGCCCAGAAAATTACATAGCGGCCCCACAGGGGTTATGGCGCTACAAACATATAAAAGTAGATTGGGTAATTTTTAGGAGACAAATTGCCCCATAGGGACCTATAGAGAAATAGAGGTGGAAAACAATTGTATTCTCATGTGTAATCCATCATTAGTGTTCAAAGGGCTGTTAGAAAACCACACTCATATTTTTGAATTGCCACCAGTAGAGAAATAAAGAAGTTTTTGCAGTGTGCAGTGAAATCATTTTCAGTACAGAAGAGGAACCTGTACAACTGCGCAAAACTGAAGGCAGGGCTGGAGTGCAGCTTTAACAATGTAACTATGTAGATAAATCTTTCAGTACAAACTCTGACAGATGCCTCGAAAGAGTATTACGTTTGGTTGTATTATGCAATGTAAATTCATATCGCGTTAGAGATTAGGCTGCGTGGCTAAATCAAACAGTACTGCATTTATGTTCCACTGATATAATCAAAGATTTCCTCCCCCTTTCACACATTATGTGATAATTACATCAAATCTGGCATTATATTTACTTAATGTTTTAACCTTCTTTGCCCAGTCGTCTACCTTGCCGACACGTAAAAAAAAAAAATGCTTTGCCATTTTCCTATCTCCCAGTTCTTTATCCACATCCTCTTTGAATTCCTAAATCTTTTCTAATATTTTTCTCCCTGAAGGAATAGTGGG